>JAUYWG010000034.1:5602221-5615522 GCA_034779775.1 Enteromius afrohamiltoni
AATGTTTGTGATATTGATAAATTGATATAAATTTATCAATATGACAAACATTTAATAATTCACAGTAATTGTCACATCAGTTGTGCTACTTCATTTTTATCGTGTAACTGTGATACATTTTTGATTTCAGGATTTTTTTGATAAACAGAAAGTTTTCACGAACAGAACTAAAAATATATATTTTTTTAATGTTTTGAATTTGACTCTTTTGATCAATATAATGTAATGCTGCTAATAACAGTAGCAATTTCTTTAACAAAAAATCTTACTAACCCTAAAGTTTTAAACATTTATAGTGTAAACAGTATAATTATTTATACATTATATATTTTATGCAAAATAATTTAAATGTATTCATTTAGAAATACACCATTTTTATATATATGTATTTTATCATCTATTGAAAGACTCCTTATACAAGCTTGAAGGAAAAAAATACTGAGAAAAGATTTTCAGTGTGTGATATTGTTGCTGTGGTCCATTTAACTGACTCCCAAAAACCACCTGGACTCTTTTCCCCTACCAAGTGCTCTATCATCTGTTCCCTTTTCATGTTATTCTCTCATCTCTTCCCCCTCCACCTCAATGGGTCAGCGAGAGTACCATGATGGTCAGAGCTGGGTGTCTGTAAACTGGACGGGGGGATGAGGACCACCAGCACCCCCTTCCAAACACAAGCTCCATTCACCCTGCTGGGCTTTGAAGTCCTCTCGAGTGTCTCTGGCCACTGTATTGTCAGGCTAATGCAGAATGTTGCCTAATTGTTGGGGCAATTTGATTTTTAATTAGTTGAGGACGACACAGGCAGGATGGCAGGCATGCAAACCGTTATTACTCCCACCCACGAAGGGTCGCATGGATGTATTGAGTCACATACACGCATGTTCCTCATCTGTGCATTCCTGCTTTCATCTTGTAGTGAAAACAAACATACCAAAGATTATGAAGATTGCTCTATTCTAATGATGCCATTGAACATTTTTCTCTCAGTGCATGCAGAATTATGCAAAATCCCACAGGTTTGGTGGAGCAGGGGTTGGTCTGTATATATTGTTCATGTTTTCAACTTCCTCTGAACCCTGTGTATGCGTGTTGCTTCTTGTTGCGTTTGATTGATTTATTTATTCTTGCAGAATCATGCAGTAATAAAAAAAAGGCACTGTGGTTTGAGCAAACGCACACAGACACACACACACACACACACAGACACATATTGTATTGTATTGTTCAGATATTTGAATGTTTCCGCAGTAATGCCATAGGATCTGTGACTTAGCAGTAGTTCATTTGTGGGGTTTTTTGTTTTAATTTAGTTTATGTTAGTTTGTAGTGCCAAAGCAGCTGTGGCTTATCTGTTTTGTTTTATTGATTTGTTTTGTTTTTATTTACTTTGCTTTGTTCTGTTTTTGTTTAGTTCTTTTTTATTTTTGTTGTTTTATACTTTTTATACTTACACTGAAAAATAAATAAATGAATAAATTGAATTTACGTTTTTTTTTTCATAAGCTGCTTTTAAATAAACAAATTTAGTTGACTAACCTTCAACTAGATTAGTTTTTTTAATGTAGCTAAAATAAATAGTTTGCAACCACTTACAAAAAAATTAAGTATATTTTTTCCCAATTTAATGAAATCCGAATTGCTCTGTGTCTGAAATTATAATTCTTATTATATTTATTTTTTGCAAAAATGCAAATAAATTCTTTGCTACTAAGTGACACTTTTGCTTACAAACACTGCTTTAAATGAAATCACCGGAGGGGTTTGGAAAAATTAATCATTGAACAGATCGTTTGGGGGTCGTTGAATAAATAAGGTAAAAATAAAAACATATTATAATAAAATGAAAGTGTCTTTTGACCATGTATACATGTCAGCCTGTTGTTTGGGACTCCCAAAACCAAAATATGAACCTTTCATAACCCATAATAGGGGCACTTTAAACCTGTATTTACCAAACGGATGACCTGAAACTGCTCTAAATACTAGCTGTAACGAGACTGAGAGAAGAGTTAATGAGGCGTGGGTGATCTGTAATGTGCTTGTACTCATATTGTTATACTTGACCAAATTGTTTCTCACGGATTCTGTCTGACCGTCAGGTCACCTGCTTACATGATGCTTCAGAACTCAAAGAAACTATAGTCAGTCTGCATAGCTTGATAGAGAGTAAAGTGCTCATTTCCTCACATTGCCAGGACCTCTTAATCCCGCTTTGAAGTGCAGCAGCTTGGAGGATTCTCCACTGGGAGCCTGAATCCTATTTTGTAGAGAAATTTACCTATGTTTGCTCATCAGGCTTGAGACCCATAGTCTTTCACATATGGAGCTGGCTAGCTCACCGCAGACAGCGAATGACCACAATGGCAGGCTTCATTGGCCTTGTTAGTGCTGGACAGAGTTATCACCCGCAAGAGGAAATGCCAATTTGACACAGTGTGCCACATTCACACAATCTTAATAAGATACAGCTGTTTTCCTGCAGATCTGATTAAGGAAAGAGATTTTCATTGTTATTGTCCAAGGGTCACAAACACAGCTGCTGGTCATATGTGACTAATTTCAAGAGATGACGTCTGACTTATAAAAATTCACCATGGTCTCTGCCAATTACAGTAGAATTAACCAAGATTTAAATTAATTTAAAGACTTTGTGTATTGTGTCTTTGTGTTTTGCTTTGTGTTATTTTTACATTTAAGGTCTATTTCATTTAATAACAATGCAATTAGATTTTCTTTTCAAAAGCATTTAAAAAAAAAAAAAAATGTTTTTTGATTTTTGATTAAATGTTTATTTTTCAAATCGTGCATAAATACCTAATTAGTTGGGCGCTATTATATTATATTATAAAATGTCATTTTTTATTTATTTTATGTTAACATTTTGTATTGAGTTTTTTCGATTTGTATTTATCTATTTATTTATTTAAATGTTTTATTTATTTTAACAAGGCTTGCAAACACTTACTATCCTGTACTCTTAGGACAAACGTTTGTCTTATTTTCCTTATCCTTCATTATTCAGTGCTCTTTCTGCATGATTTGGCTCGAGTTTCAATCAGCTGATGACAGAAGGTTTTGATTGGGATGATTGATGGAGGTGGATGTATGGAGAGAGACAAAAGAGAGACCTCCTGAACCTACCCACCCACACCTTTCATCTCTCTCTTTCCCTCTCACATGCTAAAATCTTATTTTTTTCCCTCTCTCCATCTCAAGCACTCACTCTGGGTCTTGGGACCTTTTTTTGCTCCATCACGATCTGGGGTGGAATCGAGGAGATTATGTAGCAGCCCATATGCGCGCGTGATTGGGAGCTCTGCTTTTGAAGTCTGTCAGATCAGGGATTAACCTCTTACAGCAGCGTCTGGGTCAGAGTGGGCAGCAGGACAGTGAATGCACAAACACGCACTTCTCCAAATGTTAAGTACTGCTTGTTATTACTACTGTTTTAGGACTTTAAGGCCAGATATAAATTTAGAGAACGAGCCTCATCTCTGTCTGATTTCACATCTGGCATGTGATCACTTTACACTTGTGTTGCCAGCGTTGCCTGTTCGCCCCCTTTTTTTGTTTGCATACCTGTTTCAACTTTCCACCATTGAATAACAACCAAAAAAAGGTCATTGCAACTTTTTATCTCACAATTCTGACTTTTTGAGATGTAAACTCGCAATTACAAGGTATAAAGTCAGATATTTGAGATATAAAGTCTTTACGCGAGTGAAAAAAAAAGGCTGAATTGCGTAATAAAATCTTGTAATTGCAAGTTATAAATTGTGATTCAC
Source organism: Enteromius afrohamiltoni (assembly GCA_034779775.1). NCBI lineage: Eukaryota > Metazoa > Chordata > Actinopteri > Cypriniformes > Cyprinidae > Enteromius > Enteromius afrohamiltoni. The sequence goes on from JAUYWG010000034.1 coordinate 5,606,010, forward strand.
AATTGTGAGAATATATCATGCAGTTCTAACTTTTTTCTCGCAATTACAACTTTAAATCTCAAAATGATGACTGACTTTTCCGGAGAAAAAATGGAATTGTGAACTGAAAAGTCGCTATAACCTTTTTTTTTAATTCAGTGGTTCATGGGCTTCCATGGGGAACTGACTTTATACATTCACTACGAATCAATTTGACAGTAAGTTGAAAGTGATTGAAGAACTTCAGCAGAGAAAAGAAATTCATACAGGTTTGAAACAACTTCAGGGTGAGTACCAGACAAGAAGGGAAACTGGTTTAGGGCCTGAGACACCTTCCCCACGGATGCTGTGTTAAAGAATGTTAAGCCATGTGGTAAATTTTGGACCTGACTGCTGGTTTTCATTGAACAGTTTTGCGGTCTGGCCACAGCCCACTTTTTGCTTTGTACCTAATCAGCTCACTTGTACCAGAGAATTGAGTAAATGTATCCGTTCTGTTCTTAATCAGTCCCTTTTAAAGAGAAATCCAACTAAATGCTGTTTGCCAGTCTCACTCAGGAGCTGACTGCTTCCTTCTCTGCCTTGTGCTTTTGTGGTTGAGCAGCCCAATTATTTCACAATAACGAAACCGCTGGCGGTCCACTGTGCTGTCAGCAGTACTGAGTCTGCTCTTATAAGGATAACAATATGTAAAAAAAAATGAATATATATATATATATATATAATATATATTCATATAAGTGGCAGTAGTTACCTTTAGAGATTTCAAATAAATTCTGTTGCTTTGAACTTTCGATTCTTCAGTGGATTCTAAAAATATGTGACAGTTTCCACAAAGATATTAAGCAGCATAAATGTTTTCAAGATTAATAATAAAAAAAAAAAAATTCTTGAGCACCAAATTAGCTCTTATTAGAATGATTCCTGAAGGATCATGTGACTAGAGTAATGATGCTAAAAATCCAGCTTCGCATCAGAGGAATAAATTACAGAAAAAAAATAGAAAATGGTTATTTTAAACTAATAATATTTCACATTTTTTACTGTGTTTTTGATCAAATTAATGCAGCCTTGCATATACATATATATATAGTGTATTTATTTAAATACAGTACATAGAGAACATGTATGCAGATGCATGCCTAAAAAATCTGTCATTGAAAAAAAAGAGAATGTTAACATTTACAGTTGTTCTTTTTTTCCGCTCCAGTCAGGAAAAGAAAGATCTGCTTTGCCAGCGATTCATTCTGGCCGAAGTAAAGATGCAGCATTTTTGACCTTAGTCCAATTTGTCTTCAATGACTGGAAATTTCCCGCCGTTAAATCTCACACTTACGTTCCTGAATAACTCAGGCCTGTTTTCGTTCTTCAGCTCTCCTACCGAGAGACAGATCGGTGAAGTAAGAGCAGCTGTGCATGTGCGTCTGTGTCCAACTGCCCCTGCTTCTAACAGGACAGAAAGATCTCTTGATTAAAGCCAAGCTGTGTGCTTTTGACTTTATTTAGTGCCTGTGTGTGTGTGTGGAGTGGGAACGTGGGCCATGAATGTGTCGCAGGTGGTACGGGGCTGTGTCGTATTACAGAGGAAGTTAGTGTGTGTGTGTTCTGAAAAGATGAGACTGACAGCTTTGACTTCTGCTCATTTCCTCACTGTAATTAGTAAATGCTTATCTGATGCCACAGTTTGCCTGAGAAAGAGGAAAAAATCAGAGAGAAACAGAGGAGAGAAAGAGAGACAGCAAACTTATAAATAGGCCAGACCGGGGAAAATTGGAGACAATTAATAAACCACTATATTATTATAAAAATAACTTAAGCTGATAATATTAACGTAATTGATAAAAATAACTATAAATATAACAAACATTTTTTTTATATTAATTATTTATATATTTATATATATTCTATATTTATAGACATTTTTGCTAAATAAAATGTTTTTTAAAATGTAATTTTTATCACACAAAATAAGAAAATAAAATAGATTTCAAAATAAGGAAGTTATTATGTATAGCATTTATTTTTTTATTTGTAAAATATTTTATTATTATAATTTGATTATTATAAATAGAATATAAATCATAAAAAATATTATTTTATAAAGAATAAAAATAATAATAATAATAACAACAGAAAAATAAAATATTTTAGCTGTTAAAAATGCTTTATTTTGAATTAGGAGATAAACTAACTATATATAAATGGAATGAATAAAAATATATAAACGAATAACATTACATTATTATAATTATTATAACATATAATACTATTACTACTACTTAAATACAAATATAAGACTTTTTAATAAATAAAATAAAAAAAGATTTGTTGTTTCTTATTTCAGTCCTTTTGATGTCTAATTTGTGTTATATTTTTATTATTTTTAGTAAAATATATTTTTATTATTTTAAATAATTACTTAAATAATTTCTAATTTTGTCATTATAAATATAATTATTCTAAATATTTTTGTTTACTTAAAAACTAATTTCACTTGTCATGTCATCAGTTATGACTGACACAGAAAGGAAATAAACACATAAAGAGTTTTACTGCCATCTCATTGCATCCTTGTGTTGTATCTTCTGTAGATGATAGATGCACATTTTGATTGCTCAGATCCTTTAATAGAGCTTGACTTGACACTGGATTCCATCTGTCATCTTCCGTTACGACTCAAATTTGTCAGAACCACAGCTGTCGAACACCACTTCAGTAAAAAAGCGTGCCAGCAACGTCAGTGTTCAAAGACGTGAACCTCAAACCTCGTGAGCTTTGATCTGACCCTCTCAGAGCAGATGCTGACACTGACTGCTGATGAACCCCTGAACCCCTGCCCTACAGTTCAGCCTGGCCTGGAAAGCATTTACAGTCAGCATATCCAATAATTACTCGGAAGACCGTTGCTAATATAAGTAATTAGATATTCTATGTGATTGTGTGTGTACCCATGTGGTTTGTATTAGTGACATCCACTGATCTCATATCAGATACAGACTTACATATCATCAGTGGCATTAGTTCACTATGAGTCTATGGGGCATGCAGAATTTTGTTTTTTTTAATAAAAAAGCCAAAAAATAAAATACAATTATATTGATATATGTGTTTGTACGTATGTATATATAAAATTATATTTGTATTTATTATAAATCCAGTTTTGTTAATGTTATTATAGTTAACTAAAACTGAGAAGAAAAAAAAAAAACTAATTAAAACTACTTAAAACATTTATTCAAATGAATAAACCAAGAAAAAAATATCATCACTTTGGTCACTTAAAGTAAACATAAAATAAATATGAAAATAAAATAAAATACAATACAATAAAAAATATATAAATAAAGCTTACAAAATATACTAATACTTGAACTAAAATGATTTAAGGTACAGTATTATTAAAAATGTCTGAATGATGCTAAAATAACACTGGTTTAAAAGTTTGGATATATACATTTTTGTACATTTACATAAATTTGCATTTTTTGCACTTTTTTGGATAGTATGATTATGTGGTGTTATACTACCGAGATTCACTTTTTTTTCTGAATTGAATGCAAAGTTAACAATCTTTCTTCTGTGCATTTGTGTGGGATCCTCCTGTCTTTTTACATTGCCTATTGATTTATCTGCCCACTTCCATAAGTGTGAGCTTGTTTCATTTATAGCTGGCAGTAGCTTTACATTCAGCTCTAATAGAGATCTACTGTATGAAAACAGAGTCCAGATGTGGAGTAAAGCTCCTCTTCAGATAACCTGACCTTATAAGAGCATGTCTTTACTGTTTTCCAAAAGCTATATGAGCTGTTTGGCTTGGACCTGCTACTTATGATTGCATCCATGTGTGTGTTTGTGTATGTTTATCTGTGTAATTATGTTTGGAGACATAGGGATTCAGAGCAGAGCCTGAGACAGTTTGACAACAGTCATGTACTGGGAATGTGAAACTATATCAAATGGCTTCTTGCTTCCTCTTCTTAGTGAGTGATTCAGTCATTTGCTCCATGGTTCCTAGGAAACACACAAATTACGCTGTAAATGTGTTAAATGAAGGTACTTTTTTTCACTCTATCTAATCCATAAAAAAGGCTAAACCAGGGCATGAGCATCTATCTAGCCATTCCCAGTCTTCATTTATTTTATTTTATTTCTCTTTCCTTCGTCCAGAATATTTTCCCTCGTGGTCTGTGGTCTTTCATTTGCTAAAAGTGCTTTCTAGTGTTCCACTTTTGAAGTTCCACTAAAATAAGGCTTCTTTTTCTGTTCTCTTAGCTGATTAAAGGATCCTGTCAGAACACCTCCTTTATAATCTTTCAGCATATGCTGCTTCGGTTTCTCTCCATGCTGATTGAAATGAAACCCAATAGCTTGTCTCATAGCTTGAGGGATTGGCTGACAGCATGACAGTTCTATAGGATTACAATCCACAATCCACAGGATTACATTAAACACTTTGGGTAAAGCCACTTCAGTCTTTCATAACAAAGGCTGTATTTGAATGACCAGATGGGACATCTGTACAGCACTTGTCACAATGCACCTGATTTAATTACATCTCGTTTTTTTTTTGCAATGATTAGTGTTGAGGAAAGAATGCAACAAATACATCAGTTTATCCACCAGTTTCTAAGTCTCTTTGTTGGCTGGACACTGGGATGTCTCACACTGACCTGTAATAAAACATCTGTCAAATCAAGCTCCCATCTGAAAAAATGTCACGGTTCACCTGCAGAAAGAGGAAAAAGCATTGAAGGGTTTTTTTAAAAAATATTTAGCAACAAAATGTTAACAAAATATTATTCTCTCATGATATCTGTTCCTATCATGGTAATTACGACTTTTTATCTTGAAATTCAGACTGCAACTGATCATTTACATCGTCAGAAATTCGAGATAAAAGCCAAAGCCCTCAGAACTGCGAGTTTATATATATATAGTTTATATATATATTCTTATATATAGAATTTAAACTTGCAACTGTTAATTATAAAGGCCAGTTATGAAGAAAAAATTCGTAGTTGCCTATTTATATCATGCAATTTTGAGGCTTATAGTCAGAATTGTGAGAGCTAAGCTCGCAGTTGCAAGACAAAAAGCAAGGCAAAATCTGAATTGTGAGATAAAAAGTTGCTAAATTGTTTAACTTGTTAAAATAGCAAAAAATAAACAATCTATAATAATATAAAGCATGATAAGAATGTTTCCTTTATTTCAACGCTTGTCTTTTTTTTATGTAGAAGTTTCATTTCGACTTGCATTTGCTTTACTTTCATCCCATATAGAGGTCCACTTGATCCGGCCGGAAAGGTTTTACATGTTTGATCCCGACAGAAAGCTGCTAATCTCCTGCTTGTAAATTTTTATGTCTTTCGTTGTGCTACAGCTGAGGGCTTTGTCTCCGGTGGCGGCTTATTAAAACAGCCCTCTTAAGTATGTGTCCTTCCTCTCAGAGGGCTTAAGACTCTCTCTCGAAACAAACTTTTAAAGATAAAAGCTAAGCAGAGGGTTCTCGTGGTTTGTGAGAGCTGGTTGTAAGGCAGAGACTTGACCGTGGTGGCCGCTGAGAGCACGGTCTGATGTACGGCAGTAATCCTGGCTTTTCTAGCAGCGCTGGTTTTTCACTTTGATCAGAAAAGATTACACTGCTGTTGCTGTTGGTCTCTGATCCCTGTAACCAACACGAGTGGCTCGGCAATCTCTCAGGCTTGATGTTCACACACACTCAAAAAAATGCACACATACATTCAATGCATGTAAAAATGTCTGCTGTCTCAGTGTATTTTTGAAGTAAATCACTTTTTACACACAAATTTGAGTGTATTATAATATTTAAGGGCTGAATTTCAGCAGCCATTACTCCAGTCTTCAGTGTCAGATTACTAAAGATATTAACTTTTATTTAGCAAGGATGCATTAAATTAATCAAAAGTGTCAATAAAGAAATTTATCCTGTTACCCAATATTTATTTTTACTGTTCTTTAGGCTTTTTTGTATCATCGAAGAATAAAAAAATAAAGAGCAGTGAGCAATGAGAAGATGTATTATTAACTATTGACGGCCAATAATAATTGCAAAATATTTAGCAGCTTAACAGCATGTTATAATGATTTCTGAATTATCATGTGACACTGAAACAGAAGAAATGGATGCTGAAAATACGATTGCCATGGCAAAAATGAATTACTAATTTTGAAATACATTAAAATAGAAAAAAGTTATTATACATATGAATAATATTTCACAATATTATAAAGGTTTTACTGTAAGTTTAATCCAATGTAAACATGAAAAATATTAATTATTCAAATTTTTGACTGGTAGAATATGTAAAACATGTAAGTGCATCAATACTGGATGTTAAATTGTGTATTTAATATATTTAAAAACACTATACTGTATTAATAATTTCATGAAAAAAGCAATCAGAGTCATGCATTAACTTGTAAATTCACGTTTAACATTTCAAATCAGTTTGTCTTGAATTTTAATATCCCTATAAGGTCCCTAAATGTAAGGTATCGTTTATGTCATTAACATATACGGCAGTAAGAGTCATTCATGTCTGTAAAAACAAATAGTAAATGAATTGAACATAAAATGTTTCACAGTTAAATGAGTAATGTGAATTAGTAAATGCATTCCATTTCCATTTTGCTTTTGTAATGTCCTCTCATTCATTATTCATTTCATTATTCTCTGGTGATATAGAAGCAGGAGGATATACTGTATCTGAAAGCCAAGCTCTGATCTCAAGTTCATTTGCTGGCTCTTCTGCTAAACCATCTTGAAAGTACCTGACCTTTGATAAAACTCCTATTCCATCGTTTCTTCTCTGGGGAATGGAAAAATGACAGATGAGAGGGATAAAATGAGGGGTCTTTGTTCTTTCATGTTACTTTTGCCTCTATGCGAATTAATTATACGCTAAGTTTTCCCCGGCTCTGATGCTGAAAGTGCTTGGCTGTTTCCGCCGGACTCGGACTAACCTGCTGATTTATGCCGGCCTGCTCAGAATCAAAAGGCCGCTCGTGTTTGCACGCACACACTGTGTGCAGGTATGAACAAGAAAATCCCTGTTAAGTTGTCTTGTGGCACTTTGTCGAGAACAGCGGCGGGAACTTGGGGAATGTTACGTGGCTTCGAGAAGCCCCTGTGCAAAGTGCTAAAGAAGGGGGCAAATGAAAGAGCGAACGAAGAGCCGGTCTTCTGAAGTGAAGCCAGACCCGATGGCTCCCGTTAGGGACCTCGAGGGTCGGCGGAGCAGGCTCGATGTTGTCATTCAGCCTGTTGGGTTTGTTTGACCCTTGACCCCTAACAAGGGGTAAGGCCACAGGGCAGGCATCGGGCGGCGCGCCTGCTTTAATTTGTCTGCGAGGAACCCTGTGTATGCGGACACATAAAAGCAAAAGGGGTGAAAAAAAGCTACGGAAACTTTTAAAACGACTCCATCTTTACTTGTCAAAAAGCAATTTTACTGTCTTTAGTGGTTGCATTTTTACCATACGAGTGCGACTTTTGTCTCAGAATGTGATTTCAGACTCAAAGCTCACCTGTTTCTCTTTCTTTTCTCACTGGATCTGAGCAGGACTGTGGCCTGGTGGTCAGACCAGATCTGCCCTGCGGTTTGGAGCCCATTCCTGGGATGAGATCTTCAGAAGAGGCCCGGGCCTCACCTCGGCCATGTCTCTCAGGAGATGAACCTGGTAGGTTTATTCCAGGTTTTTATCACAGACTTGTGGTAAAGCATCTGAAATTTGAATACAAAACTTGCTGTAAGATTTACAATACTTTTTTTTTTTATGTAAGGTAATAAGTCAAACTGTTCGTTGTCTGTTTTGTGGACACATGATAGATTTTCCGCATATTTTTCCTTCAGTATGAAAGACGATGTTGGCCCTTATATTTCGGTTGCAAAGTAGTTCGTCATGTGTTTGGCTATATTAGCAGTAGATTCACGGTCTATTAAGCGCTCCACTAGAGGATGGGTAAGGTTTGCTTGTGAACTCAAGAGTTCTGTAATTTATGTGTCTTCTTTTACAGTGTGATAATGCGTTGATTCATTGCCTGTGTTGAATCATTGCTCAATTATAAGGTTAGGACGTCCATGCTGACTTTATGGCGGAATATAATCACCTCTGAGAGAGTTGTTCCTCTGCAGGTTTCAATTCTGTGAGTGTGTGTTCAGCTGCTAGGCCTTTTAGATTTAAAACCACTAGGTTAGGGTTCAGAGGACGGTTCAGTCAGTGCTATAAAAGTAAAAAGGCCGTCCTCAGCAGGGTAGTACATCAAAGTCAGTGGGGATCTACTTTAAAGAACTCTTTAAGATAGAGCTTCTCACTGTATGTGTGTGTCAGTGTGTGTAAGATGTACTGTAGTATATTATGCCACGTACTATGCCATTTAGGTGACTGGCACAATGAGGTAATCATGTCTAGCTGGAGTTTTCCCACCTGATTCATAGTTTTATGCTGAACTTTTGACATACGGCTGTATAAGACTTCACAGAGATTCACTCCACTATGAATCACTTGTGAATGCTGTAATTTGAGTTGCTTCTGTCATGCAAAGTTAGTATAATGCAGTATAAGCGCAGTATAACTCAAAATTTTCCATCTCTGTCAGGTCGTTGGGTCGTCCCATGCCTGAGCTGTTCAGACAACAGGACTTGTGATTGGAGAGAGGTCGCCTGGCAGCCTGACAGCTGTTATCACCCCGTACTAGACCAACCTCAGTTGCAAATCTGCATGACGGACCGGAAGGTGAGCAACACGGAACCAAAAAATGAAATCAGTACCAGTGGTGCTTGGTTAACCTATAGTGTCAGAAAAAAATGTCACTGGGAAGGTCCCCTTTGAATTTTTTTGTGCTTTATTTACCCCTAAAAGGTACATATAAGTATTTATATTTGGACCAAAATGGTATGTATTAGTGTCTTTTGAAAAGGTACTGCCCCAAAGAGCTTTTAACATTCAGCATTTAAGTCATAAGATGATGATGCACACACTCTCTAACATACAGTATTTTTGAGAGAGTGTGCATCATCATCTTATGACTTAAATGGCATAATACACATTTTCCCATAGTAACCTTAACAAACATTTGTATATAATGCTTAACAGATCATAGCTATTTAATAAAAAAGGCTGCATTTTTAATAATAAAGCTAAAAAAATACAGTAAAATTGTGACATATAAAACTTTTCATATTTATAAAATGTGTATTTTATACGTTAATTAATTTAATATAAAGTAACTTATTTCTGTGATTATTCCAGTCTTAAAAATTCAAACTGCCCCCTAACATTTCAACAGTGGCGTAAATCCTTTTTGAGGCTGCTGTACGTAAAAGTACGTTATATTAATTATTACGTTATTATAAGTGTTACCATTACTATGCTGAATCAGCTGTTTAAAATAGCTGAGGTATTTTAAGGTATTTTAAAGCTGTTAAAGCTGTTGTCAGTTCTTCTGTACGCAGCTGACAGCTGTGCCATACTGTATGTGTGTATATATACAGTACTGAGGAATAAATT
>JAUYWG010000034.1:5615622-5625955 GCA_034779775.1 Enteromius afrohamiltoni
ATTATAAGTGTTACCATTACTATGCTGAATCAGCTGTTTAAAATAGCTGAGGTATTTTAAGGTATTTTAAAGCTGTTTAAAATAGCTGAGGTATTTAAAATGTTTTGAGGACTTTATGTAAATATACATCTTGTCAGTTCTTCTGTACGCAGCTGACAGCTGTGCCATACTGTATGTGTGTATATATACAGTACTGAGGAATAAATTAAAGACAGGCCGCTCGAATAGCATTGAAGTTCTAGTGGCAATGAGCAGCTGTTTATGAGAGATTAACAGCAGGTGTTTGAGCTTCATCTACAGCTGAGCACACCGCAACCACGTGATTCAATTAAACTGCTGCTTTTATACATGCATACATAGGTATAGTGCAAATTCCTCAGGAAAAGTGGGAAAGAGTTTCTGAAGAAGAAAACCAATACTTCCATGTGTTTGGCGCTAGGTTTTTCTTTATTGTAATTTTTTTTTCTTGATGTGATCAGCACACCTCCTGTGTTTTAGGTTGTTTTAAAATTATTGCTTAAAGCCCAGCAGGGGTTTTCAAAGCTGTGTGCCAAACCTGCAGTCTGTTCCTGCTTCAAACGCTCCCTCAGCGCTCATCCTCACAGCATGACTCTTTCCACCCTGTCCCGATTTAAGACTCACAAGATCAGATCTGACACGAACAAATGGCCACATTACACAAAGGCCCGAGCTCTCGCTATAAACAAACCACGGCCCTCTGACTGCGAGCCCATTCGACAGGAGAAGAGGGACTCTTCAGGAAAGATTGTTTCAAATAAAAGCTTCAGACTGTCAAGGTCTAGAGTTTTATGCATGAGTTTGTTTCATGTTAAATCCATTTCTGCGGTCTGGAGACAGCCTTTTTTATTGTTTGGATTTCATATCGTCTTTCCAAACTTGAATATGGTAAGTTTTCTGTATAAAACACAAAACACATTTACTAACATAAAATTAGAGTTGGAAAAAAAAGACACAAATGTGGTATGGACTACTCTTTTGATAATTGCATCTTCGGAGCTACAGGTTTGGAATGACATGATTGCAACTTCTGACTTGAAAATATGTGTCCTTAATCTTGTGAGCATGTCTGTCAGACAGTGCCTGCTTCCTGCGATCTTGTGATTTAGACTGGCATTCCTGCCAGCTTCACCGCCAAAGACACACACACAGATGAACATCCAAACTTATTAGACTCTTGTGAAGTGCTTCATGGCGACTGTGATCTCAAAAGGCTGTTGTGTTTTGCTTTTATAATGACACAATTGTGTTCATTTCATCATGCTTGTGTTGTCAGTAGTCTGCCACTCATTTAAGACAGTCTTAAGTGTCTTAAATGACTATATTTAAATAAATACATATGCATATGGTATACAGCATCCATTATACAGGGTGGGCCATTTATATGGATACACCTTAATAAAATGGCCACCATGGTCACCACCCATCTTGAAAAGTTCTCCCCCCTCACATATATATGTGCCACAAACAGGAAGTTAATATCACCAACCATTCCCATTTTATTAAGGTGTATCCATACAAATAGCCCACCCTGTATAACATTTTACATTCTTTTTTTATTTATCTATCTGTAATTCTTGATAGAAAATGATCTTTTATTTGTAAGATTTATGCCTAATACTATAAGTATGCAGAATCCATTATAAAAATGCTTGCACTTGTTAACATTAATAAACTGCATACTTTTGAACTAACAATGAAGAGTAGATATAATGAAAAGTGAAATAAAATATTTAATAATTTATTTATTAATTTTAATTACATTTTTTTGCATTTAATGATATATTACTTAAATCAATCATCTGTTAATGTTATTTATTGGACTTGAAAATGAAGTAACAATGAATAGTCAAATTATTAAAACTTTATGAATAAACTGTATATTTTTTAGTTAGTTAACTATATGTTAACTAGCGAAACCTTATTTTAGAGCTTTACCATAAAAGATATCCCCAAAAAACTTCTACTTGAAGCTACACAGATTTTCCAGATTTTTTCCTGAAAAAAAAAAAGTTGAAAGTAAATGTTTAAAAAATGGTACAGACTTAAGATGAAGACTGAAATCAGTGGCCTACGAAAAGCCATTTTATTTTTGTCAGAAGTGGACCCTTTGGTGACCAGCTAAACAATAACTTGATGTTATGTTTTAAAACCATTTGGTAAGATGTGTTTTTCAAGAACATGAATAAAATCTACTAATAGACAATGACTTTTTTTTTTATTGATAATTATGCATATAGTTTAGTCTAATTCTGGGTTTTACAAGACCTGGGTTTAAGAAACCAGTCCAAAACCTGCTATAGTCTTACAACATTTAACTTACATGCGTGTTTTTCCTCAGGTCCTGTTTATCGGCGATTCAACCAATCGAGGGATGATGTACTACCTAATGGAGAGGGTGAACTCTACTCTGGTGGACTGGGACAAGGCTCACGACACCATCGTCTACCACAACCTGAATCAGGGCCGAACTATCATCAGCTACTCTTATTACCCACAATTCTGGCTGCCAAAAGCTCAGAGACCCACTTTCCAAAGAGCTCTGCAGCAGCTTCTAGAAAGGTCTGTGTATGTGCATGTTGGATGATGTTTGTCTCCATGTGGCTGTGGATTACATCCATTAAGCTGTGAATGTGCGGGTTTGGTGTCGGTCTAAAGTGGCAAAGGCCTTGTTAACACACTGAATGACTCTGGCAGTGTGTTTGATGGTGGGATGTGGGCTGCGTGTGGTTGGGCGGCTGTGTGTCAGATCAGAGTATGTCAGCAGGGATGGTAACCGCTGCTGGCTCAGCGCGCCGTTGATCTCACACAGCTACTGATGTGGGCAGAGGGGTGGGATATGCAGCACAGATGTGATTGTGTGTGTGTTATGGTGAGTATCTGTTGAGGACATGTGTTTTGGGAGCTGTTTGAATGATCTGACGCATTTTGTTTTTGCTAAATTATATAAAAAAAGCAGAGCTTTGCTTTGCCTAAGTGTTGAAATATGCATAAACACAGTATAAGTTTGAAAGTTATTTTTTTATGTTAAGTCACGACCAAAAATATTGGCGCCCTATGATCAATGAAGGATGTGAAAATTAATCTGCATTTTGCTCTTTTGTTTAAAGAAATTCCCATAAAGCTAACCTTGCATTGGAAAACAAGGACTGGAATAAATGTTTATAATAGATGTTGGATGCAATTATTGGCACCCCTAGGAATTCTTATGAGTAAAATATTACTGAAATGTATTCCCATTCATATTCACAATTTTGAGCACTCCAGGGTGATTATGAACATGAAATTATCCAGCCATGACTTCCTCTTTCACAGAAATATAAACAGGAGGGAAAACTAAGCCCAAAATCCCTTAATCATCAACATTATGAGAAAAACCAAAGAATATATTTTTGAAGCTGGTACAATCTTTCAAAAGATTTTGTTTTTTTATATTCATGAAATAACCATTTAAAAGAACACAAAAAAATAGAGAGCAATTGTTTGCATAATAGCAAATGTTTCTTACTTTGTTAACTTAATTATGGGTCAGTTCATGCTATGGATTATTGATTATGTCTTCAGGATGTGCTTTTGATCTTTAACCTCTTCTCTTAAACCACTTCCACCGGGGCAGGTCACAACCCCTGGAGAACTCACCTCAGACAGTGCTGGTCGCTGGTGGGGTGCAGTGGCTGAACCTGAATCATTTGAGGACCATTCAGCAGATTTTAAAGAGGTAAACAAGTTCCCAAATACAACACAAAACCAGCCTGTTCATTATTAGCTTGACTCTACCGCTTTAGCAGCATTCTAATAGCAAAGTCTTTTTATTTTCCTTTTTAAGGATACTGGTTTTGTTTTATGTAGTTTGCTGCTGATCTTTCTAAGTGGCTTTGGATGTTTAATGTCATATCTTTAACTTATATCCCAGAGAGGGTCTTGATAAAATCATGGTGGTGGTGAAATCTTTGGGAATGGGTTTCCATCTGCCTGTGGATGGTATCCGCTCTCTTCCGCTGGTAATGTACTATACACTAGATGTTCTTTTTCAGCTTCATTTATTGACATCTATAAACTTGTGAGACTTTGTCATCTTCATTCATTGGTTCTAGAATGGAGTGCAAGAGCTCTACAATGTGAACAAAAATATTCTGGAAAGTGCCAAGCATCTTGGATATGAGGTCATTGACACTCTCAGCATCACCATGGGTCGTTATAAGGAGTTCCTGCAAGGACGATGTGCCTGCCATTTCCATGAGGTAAAAGAACAACAATATGTATTATTTACATTTTACTTTTATTCAGCAAGGACTCATTAAATTGATCAAAAGTGACAATTGAATACAAAATTTGGCAAAAGATTTCAATTAAGCTTTCTGTTCATCAAAGAATCCAATTTCCACAAAAAAAGAAAAACGAAAATACATTCAACATTGATAATGATAAGAAATGTCTCTTTAGCAGAAAATCCGCATTTTAGGATGATTTCTGAACAATCTAACTTAAACAATGTAATACATTTTAAAATATATCACAGTAAAAGTTTCTGACTAGTAGACCTGCCTCGCATTAACACTTTTATTCATTTAAATAGGCCTACTGATAGCAACTTTAGATGTACTGTCAGAAATTACATACACAGTATTTCACCAATGCTGCATTTAAAAAGAAATACAGTAAAAACAGTAATAATGTAAATATTATCACAGTTTATTTTGATACACAGAGAATCACTGTTTCAGAGTTCTCATCCAGCTATCTACAAAAGTCTGCAATACAAAGCCAAAGAACATCATTTATTTTCATAATGTTTTTGAACCTAATTTTGTGAAATTTGTATATGTAATTGTATTATTATGGGTGTCATTTACTACACAGAGGGCATATGTGATTATCGTTGTATTTTTAGATCACAAATCCATGTGCGCGAATAAAGCCGTTCTACTTTTCATATACATGGATCCTGCTAGAAACACACTTCCAGCCTTCCAGCCCCATAAATCTTTTAAAAGAGAAGCCATTCCTTTTTTTACTTCACCCTAAAAGTGCCTGGCAGATCAGTTAATGAGTAATTAGCAATTAGGCGGGTTTTTACAAGCCAATGAAGGGCAGGTTGGGAACAGATGTATTAGCTCGCTACGTGTGTGAAGTGGTGGTAGAAAAGCCAAACCTGCTCACATCTGGGACTGATATCATGGCCACATCTGACAACAGGGCAGCAGATTGAGACCTACGAATACATAACATCAGGGGCGTAGCACCAAATTCTGGGCCCTATGCACAAGCAGTGGCCATTGGCCCCCGTAAGCTCGAGGTTCACAACTACCTACGACACCATTTAATACATCCAAAATATTAGCATTTACATTGCTTAACAACATTTATTGTGATCTTAAAATTATATTTAAAGGAAAATAAAATTTCACTCCTCAGGGGCCCTGGTAACTATGACGCCCCTGCATAACAACTCAAGTTGCTTATTTTTGATACTTTTTTAACTGTTTTACAATGTATTTTTGTTGTTTAGCGTTTGGAGGAAACAAGCTCTTAACCATTAAGTATTTTGTAGAGCAGGGAGCTAATAAGAATTGTTTAAGAGGATATAAAACTGAAATGGGATAAAGGCTAAATCCCTAATTTAAAAAATGTGAACCACACACAGATAGATGTATAACGTCAGTTGATCGAAATCTCTCATTCCCTTTGCAATGTCTAGCTTCTAAAGAAGTCAAATGTGACTTTATATTACATTGTTTGCAGGTCTATAAGCTTCCCTTTCCAACCGCTGCTTCTCACAGAAAGCTAAAGATCTTGAGGCTCGGTGGAGAAAGTGGGAACCTGGCCAATGAGCAAACAGGGCCTCGAGAGCACGAGGAACCGTCGCCTCAACCAGACATGTCCTACCATGTAAAGGGACCAGTAAACGCGGTGTATTCAGAGATCCTCCTCAGCAGGATGTGTGTTAATCACGCCGTCAACGGGACCATTCGCCAACAGTGACTAAAAGACAATAAGCGGCTGGTGGCGCTAACCTGTGCGTGTTTTTTACGTGCTGTGAATATGTGTCAAGAAATCTGCATACAAGGGCTAAACTGTGCACAATGAATCTACTTAACCATATGCTGGATCAAAGAGGTAAATTGGAGGACGAGTTAGGTAGGCGTCTGTTTTTGTGTAGAGCGATCCAGATGGAAAAGGGGTCTGGGGGGTTCAATGAGACCCCCTGAAGCCCTGCCAAAATTACTTTGGCAGCTGCAGCTAAAGGGCAGGCAGTGGCTTCCCCAATCAAACGGCCTTGCAAAAACTTTCCTGCAACGCTCATGCAGCGTTCCCACAATGCTGCTACCGCCGAACCACGGGCTGAGATGTTCCCAGAGTGTTTTGGCGGCCGCTGTGGAGTGCCTTTGATGACACCCTGCCTCACATTGTCACTTTTATGGAAACTCGGGCGATGTTTTGAAGTCTAGCTTTACACCGCCTTTCCTTCACATGCCAGGTTCACAAGTATTTATGAAGTATTTTCTATGCCAAAGGTCTTATGAAGTATATCGTATTGTACTGTCTTATGTTTCTCACACATTTATTTTTCTACCAGTGTTTTTCCAGTGCCTTTAATAATAATCTGTGTAAAATGTTATAAATGCTGTTTACAAAAAAAGAGGATATTTATACTGTTTTGATGGTAAACATTTTTATATTGTTGCTGGGTTTACTCTAAATTGCTGGAATGCATGATGTTTTATTTGTCCATAATTTACATTAAACAGGAAATGGTTTGTGGAGAGAGAAAATTAGTAGGATTATTTGAAATATCCCATAAAATTATCTTCCCACCAGTTGTTAAGCTCAGCTCAGTATAGGCACGAACGCTATTTCCACTTGAAGTGAAATGAAACCATGTGTAGACCTGTAAATATTCAGCAGCCATGATCATTCAGCAACCTCTTTTTAATGTCAGAATTTACTGTCAAATGTTTTGGATGTTTATGAAGAGCTATTCCAAGATAAATGTCTCTGTAAACCTGTGCATGAAATCTATGATTCCAACACCATGAATGTCACTTATTCTGAACAATTAAATATGTATATTTTCGAAATTTAAAACGCATTGCTGCTTGAATTTATCAAATGTTTTATTTTTTACATTTCTGTTGTTGCATTTTAATGACATACTGTGTAGTCCGTGCAAATATACATATATAAATATTAGATCATTTAAGCAGTTTTAACAACTTTTGTGTACCTCTCGTCCACGCCAAATCAAAAAACGTGTTGCTAACTTAAACAATTATAATTATAAAAGTTGATTATTAATCACTGTTCGTTTATGCTCATTTATGAAACTGCATTTGGATTCCGTAGAACTTTTTCTAGTTAAAACTAGTTCGGCTAGTTTTTGTAATTATTTATGGAATAAGCTAAATTGAAATAATGTAATGAAATTGCAATATTCTTTAACTTTCCAATTCAGTCACTGAAAAAATGTACATAACATAAAAATTAAAAAAAAAAAAAAATCTGAAATGACGTTTTATTAATGCTAAAATATACGTCAGGCAGAGCGCGCAATTTGACCTGACGCTGCAGGTAACCATAACAACAGTAAGTTGCTTGCGCGTGTTCTTCATAACGAGTATTTTGGCGGACGTATGTCGATGAAGAGTGAGTTTGTATCACTTTATTATTGCTTAAACAACTTTACATGTCATACATACATCACAAAACGTAAAGCTTTACTAAATAAATACAATTAACTCTCACAATCTTCAACAAATTGCGCCCGGAAACCAATTTACTTTACTTAATTTGTTGGCCGATTAAAAGCATTGCGTTTTTTACAGATATTCTTTTAAATATAGAAATCTCTGAAAGTTATTGTACAATGTGAACACCGTGTGTGTGTGTGCACTTATGTAACGTTAATAGCCTATTAATTAAACAACGTTTTTGCTTTTAAATGTGTTGCTATGCCCTATCTAACTGACTTTTTATTTTGTATAGCCTTTTATTTTATTCTTCGCTTTAAAATACATGATAAACACTACGTTTAAATGCTCCGTTAAACAGTCAAGTCATTTTTATCCGTAACACAGTTACAAAATCCCGAGTGAGCTTCTGAAATGACTGATTATTTCAGCCCATCAGTCGCGCTTTGCGCTTCCTCTCTCACCAGACTCCAAGCCAAGATCTATCTGTCCAATCAGGGTTGAGAATGCTCTTATCTTATGAATATTAACGAACAGTTCGACCAATCACGACGTGGGAGCATTTCACAGGAGAGTGTGTAGTTGCGCGTTTTCCAACAGCAGCATATAACAGTTTGTGTCTTTAAGAGTTCGTACCGATGGTGAAGTTTACTTGGTGGTAGCTGGATGTTTGTGTTCGTACCTGCGACTTAATGGATACTTAAAAAGGACATTTATGAATTTAAAAGCGCCGTTTGTGGATTAACATAACGCTAGATTGCCTATTAGATGTAGTGGACCGGTATGAATCGTCTTTGTCCAAACGTTCAGGTCGGGACTTGTTAAATGAAGCGGACATGGATAAAACTGGTAGTGGGATACATGCAGTTTACCATTTATTCCTACTGTGGCTCTCACTTTGCCCTTTGTGCTCTCAGGGAAGTTGGATGTGAGTATTATAAGTGCTATGCTGCTTTACTGTCAATTAATTTTGGAATAAAATTTTTTGAAAATTGTCTCCTTTTCCTCGGGCCTGGTTATGGCGTTTCAATCCAGGCCGACAGGAGAGGAGAACCGCTTCTGATATTTGTGTCACACTACTCCGCATCACAGGTGGTTGGGCATCACATCTGTAGGAGTGCACGAGAAGTTGGGTTGCGCGCGTTTGCCCCTGTCTCACAAGCAGAAGGAGCTGTGCGCGCGCAAACCGCACCTTCTACCGAGCATTAAAGAGGGCGCGCGCCTGGGCATCACCGAGTGCCAAACGCAGTTTAAACACGAGCGCTGGAACTGCTCGACCCGACGGGACCCCAACGTATTCGGCTACGAGCTCACCAGTGGTATGCATGCAACCTGTCATACTGAAATCTGACCCTAGGCCACAAAACCAGAAATAAGAGTCACATTTTTTTTCCCAGTTGAGATTTATACAGCATCTGAAAGCGGAATAAATAAGCTTTCAGTTGAGCTTTCATGGCTGAGATGCAACTATTTGAAAATCTGGAATCTGAGGGTGCAAAAAAAAAAGATAAATTATAGTTGCCAAAATAAAGCACCTAGCAATACGTATTATTGATTAAAAATCAAAAAGTTTCATGTATTTACAGTAGGAATATGAAATTTAATTAATATTCTAATGATTTTTGACATGAATGAAATATCAATCATTTTGACCCATGTAATATTATTGTTGGCTATTGCTACAAATATACATGTGCCTCTTATGACTGGTTTTGTGGACCAGGGTCACAAATAGACTTGATTTGAATGTGCTTGATAATCCTTTTTTGGTTAATTTTATGAATGAAAGTTAGTAGTAAAATATGACTCAATAATCATAAAATATTACAAATTAGGGTGGTAATAACTGTCTTATAGTTCTTAGTAAAAATCAATAAATGTAATTTCTCACATTTTGATTAACAGAAACTGAACAAAGACTCAAGACTTTTTTTTAAGAATTGCTGTTAATGGCTAGAAAAAAAGGTTCAATTATTGCGTTAACCTCCAGAAGTTAGTAGCTATGATAATATTATGTCTAAAAACAGAAAACAGTTATTTAAAAAATATTTATTCAAAATATATATGTGGTTATTGGATAGTTTAGTTTTTTTAGAAAAAAACTAAACAGCCATTGTGTAAAATATAATGAGAGATCATCACTTTGTAATTGCTTAAAGAATCTAAATGTTTTTTTAATTGATTGTGAATACTATTTTCAACCCCCTAATAACTGTTTTGATTTGAAATGTTTATGGAAAAGATGATTTGATTCCTGGAACAGCTGTGAAACACATCTGTTTTAGCTTAACCGTCTCTATACTACATTTTCTATGGTCTTTATCTAACCCTGAATTTAATGCATGCAGGATTAGCGTGATTACAAAACAAAGAGTCAAACTGAAATGGTAGAACTTGTTTCTTGATTTTTGTGAATCCATTTCCAAGATTTGCCCAAAGTTTCTCTTCCAGAGCAGTTCAATTCCAAGGTTGATTCAAGGGTGAAGTGAATTTGATCTGTACATCTGATTTCATCCCAGAAATTTCATCTCGCCTGTCTAAAAATATGCACCATTTAGATTTACTATCAGAAATGAAACAGTGTATTATTCTATTCTATTCTATTCTATTCTATTCTATTCTATTCT
>JAUYWG010000034.1:5626055-5640512 GCA_034779775.1 Enteromius afrohamiltoni
TATTCTATTCTATTCTATTCTATTCTATTCTATTCTATTCTGTTCTATTTTTTTTTTTTTAGATTTCTTGCTTTAATGTTTGTCACCTCTCTTAGTAAAGTAATTGAAAATGAATTTTTGAGAGTAAGACAAAATCCATAACATAAGCCACATTTACTTAGAAAAACATATAATTATTATTATAATAATTAATAATAATAATAATTATTATTATTATATATAAGATATTAAATGTATCTTTTTGGAGACTATATGTGTACTTTTATGGCAAGATTTGATTTGAGACTGGAGCTAGTTTTCTCCAATTAAAACTTAAGCTGCATAAAGTGATAATTGTTAGAATCTGCAATTAAGTTTATATATTTATTTGTAAATAACATTTAATCAGAACTGAAGAATTGTATAAATCCTTTTACTTCATGTTTCAAATGGTCAAAATGATTCATTTAAGTTAAAATGAGGTTAAGAATTTCTTTGTTCTCACAATAAAAAATAAATTCCATCAGCCAAACATTTTTAGTAATTTTTATAGTGTGATATCAATGTTTCTCTGCATGGAATGTAAGAAACATTCCCAGGCTCCTCTGCACTGAAACCCTTCTCACAAATGTCCTGCAGTGATTCTTACATTGCCATATTTTTTGACTGGGTAGTACTTAACTTGTATCTGCATCTTGCTTAGATTCTCTTTTTTGTTTTTTTAAGGTACAAAAGAGACAGCTTTTATCTATGCAGTAATGACTGCTGGCCTGGTTCACGCAGTCACCCGCTCGTGCAGTGCTGGAAATATGACAGAGTGTTCATGTGATATGAGCTTGTTGGGCACCGGTTCGCCCACGGAGGGGTGGCACTGGGGCGGGTGCTCTGATGACATTGCCTTCGGGACTTCATTCAGCCGTCGCTTCATTGACGCTAGTTTGGTAAAGAACATATCAACCCGTGGTGAGGACACCCCACTCACTATGAACCAGCATAACAGCGAGGCTGGTAGACAGGTGGGTGACAAACAACTGAACACTTTAAAGTACTAGTCAGAAATATGTTACAAGAAATGAAATGCTCACTTTTTTTGAAGCCCCTGCATATTTTCTCCATAGGGATTTCTAAAAGTACTTTAATAAAGGCTTTAATAAGAAGTCATGGATGGAAACCAACCAGCTTTGAGATGAATCATAACATTCCAAACTTTATTTGTAACCAAAAAAAAAAAAAAGAAGATTCAACAAACAGACAAAGGTACAAGACTTTGTACTTAACGTTGTTTATTAAAGCATAAACTACAATCCTGTGTAGTATTGCAAATTAACGTAATCTGATCAATCTGATATGCTTCATGAGAGTGTGTGGTTGTTTCTAAGCTCTTTTTTTTGGTTTCCACAGTGACTTCTTTGATCTCTTTTAAGAATTATGAGTAGTTAAATTAAACATGCTTTTAAGCTGAATTCACTCTGACTTGGAGCTTCTACAGCTGGGCTTGCGTCATTGCTTTACATAGCTCATCATTTTTCTAATGTTTTTATCAGAATTTCTTTTTGTAAAGAAAAATGGGAATTTTACTTTTGAATCGCAGCTATTTCACTTCATTGATTGGTGAAGGACTGAAAATGTTTTTTGCCTTTCCATTCACATTTTGATTGATATGTGAAGCCGAGGATTCAATTTGCATGTGACTGCCTGCCTGCCTCAAAAAGACAGCTAAAGAGTGCTCTTAGTTCAGTGCTGTGTTTCTCTGCATAGACACTAATTCACTCTAATAGACGAAAATATGAAAAGTGTGACAGTCTTGTGAACTCACAGCCTCCTTTGTAAGCACATCTAATCTCAACAATTGAACATTGATCATTCAGTGTAAAGTTTCCCCAGTCACTTTAAGGTTTTAAGCAAGACTACGGACTTGTATGCAACTACCATTTGAAATATGACAGCTTCCTCCAGCCAATGAATATTTGACTCATTCTGGCTGACAAGAGTAACCATTTCAAGGCAGCCAAATAAGAACCGAAATAGTAATGGGCTGTTTCAGGTCTGGCAATTTGTCGATCAAATGAGTTACATCTCCCCACATGTTCTTGATTAATCTGAGAAGCTGATGATTTGCATGGAATTCCACAGCCTTGACTGAAGAACACTTGTAAGTGTTTGGAGACCCTAAACCTCATGCTCTTTTTGGAAGCGTTTAAATCAGACAACATTCCCCTCAAGTCAGCGTAGGGCCCCCATAATCCTTCACCCAAACAAACGCTCCTATTTTATGAAAGTCGTCAGCTTGCAAAATACTCCTTCCGCTTTCATGGTGCAGAACACAAAGGGGTGGGAGAACATAAAAGCTTAATCCGTAAAAATTATACAGTCCTTGGAAATGGATAGCATAAACTCTCTCGCCAATGTACATTAGTTCCGCGTTTTTGCCTGAAATCCAGAAGGTCTGTCAAAATAAATTGCTAAAATGTTGGAAGGCTGAATTTATGCTCAAATCACAGTTGACATGTCTGCATGCTTATTTATTTCTTGCTTACATTGTCTAGGAAAACTAGCTGCTTTCCCAGCGCCTGTCTGTTACCGATCAGATCTATAATGATCTCCATATCCTCTTCCTCTACAGGCGGTGGCCAAAACAATGTTGACAGACTGCCGCTGTCACGGTGTGTCGGGGTCATGTGCGGTAAAAACGTGTTGGCGCACAATGGCTGCGTTTGAACGTGTGGGCGCCTACCTGAAGGAGCGCTACGAAAACAGCGTTCAGGTGGTGGACCGTTCTAAACGTAAGGTGCGACGTAAGGACAAAGACCATCGCCACATGCCTATTAGCAAAGAAGAGTTAATCTTCTTCAACAAATCGCCCAATTACTGCTTGGAGGACCGACGCTTGGGCGTGACGGGGACCAGGGGCCGTAGGTGTAACAGAACTTCAGCCGGGCCGGACGGCTGTAACCTGCTGTGCTGTGGGCGGGGCTACAACACACACGTGGTGCGACACGTAGAGCGCTGTGAGTGTAAGTTCGTCTGGTGCTGCTATGTTCGCTGTCGCCGCTGTGAGACGATGAACGACATGCACACCTGCAAGTAGAGCGACTACTTGGGGAGGGATCTCGTGAGAGGAAGTGGACCTCCTTTGCACTCTCAGCACCGTTGGGCCTATACAAATAAGCGTGTTGACAAAATATCCATGGCAACCGGCAATCCAAAACCAGGGAGAAATGGTACAATCCCTTTTAAGTCCACATGCGTAACTCTTCACATGGGCTTCAAGTGGGAATCAAGCCATTTTGTATAAAGTGACCGTGGAATATAACTGGAGTATAAAGGGAACTAAAATACAGCAGAAAAAGTGTAAAAAAGGTGCTTTTGTTTGGGTTTGCATTGAGGGCTCTTATAGTTAATGATGAATTATAGTGGGAATTATGTAGATAATATACCAAGATATTTTTTATACAATTTTTTGCAAATGAGAATCCCTTGAATAGGACAGAAATAATTCCCAAAAGATGTATTCTGCTATTTTAGCTATATATTTCACAATTTAAATGTACATATTAAATTATGAACAATGGGCGTGTGCTATTTCACCTCATTTTTGAATCTGAAAAACGTAATTAAATTTAAATAAAACATTTTAGAGACCCTGTACGTTCTCTTTGCTTGTGACCTCTGATGTTTCTCCGTCTGTTCCTTACCTCCTAAATAAACAAGTATAATTCCAAAAAGTGTAGAAAACAGATGCATTTTGCAATAGCAGATTTATCAATATACAATTTAAGTGTATATTTTAAATTGTAAATCATGGTTGTTCGGCATTTATGTCTTGCGACTGATGTTTGTGTCTCATTCCATTCCTCTTAAGCTCTAATCCCACACACACACACACAACTCTGAAAGAGTAGTGCTTTGCTAGAAGTAACAGAGTGGTGCCAAATACCATGGCTGCATTCTCTTAAACAGCCCTTAAATGCTAATGCAAGTGCTCCTTCTATTTAGCCACATTCCAGTCAACAGAACGGTGACAATTTACGGCAACACACTTAGAACATATCAGAGATCTTCTGTCCAGTGACAGAAGGAAAAAATCCTGTGAGTTCTTGCACATGCCGGCAAATCTATTAAATTCTGGAAAGTCTCGCTCATGCTGCATTTCGTGATTTCACTCTGAATGCCTGCTTGTTCATTCTCATGTGGTTGTATTTACTCATGTGGAAGTTGCATCAAGCTTTCTTTAAAACTTTTTTTTTGTAAAATCACTGCAGATTAGTCTCTACACTGACTCTCATCCTTATTCCATCCAATAAATAATTCCCTTTTGGAAATGTTGCCGTTTTCTCACTCTTTTTTAACATAATTCTTGGTTTCAATAAATGAGGTTTTCTTTTGTTTGTTTTTTTACCCTAGAAGAGATTTGCAGATAGAACCTTCATCATTGGTCAATACTGCACCTCTTGGGCACTAAGTCGATGAATTACAGACAGTGATTCCCAAATCAATTCCACTGAAAACTTCAATCCCTACAGCCTTCCGGGTATATTTTTAACAGCAGTGCTCAGACCCTCAGCCTTTGAAACCTGGTGCCCACCATCCTGAAGAGAAAAGCAGACAAAAGAAGTCCACGTGGAATGCATCTGTTCTCTGAGACGAAGCCAACAGCTCAGGTGGCTGCCAGCCTCTTGGTTTCCTCAGTGCCTTCTTTCTCTTTAGTATGTGTTTAATAGTTGGATCATACTTGAAATAAGATGATTCGTCAAATTAAATCTTCTTAACTGCAATATTACCTTTTCAGGTGTTGTTCCATCATTGTTAATGAGATGAAACCGTTTCTTAATGTTCTGGAAGTGTAGTTCGGTGAGGAAAAAACAGCGCAACTGTTAAACAAAAGAAAAATATTTCTTAAGGCGAAATTCCATCGTGGAAGAATGGCACAATCCTTCTTCTTTATACTGTAATGAAATTACTCTGCCTTTTATGCTTATTGTTTGCTGAGGTTTTTTGAGGCATGTCCATGCAATATTTTACATTCCTTTAATCTAAGATAAATATATATTTTTTCTGAAACTATTCAATTTTTCTGTGTGCGTGCTGTCGAGTCGACAACTGAATGCAACGCGGTGGGTGGTGCGACCACATGCACACGTGAACAATATGTTTTGGATGTTAATTTGATCCACGCTGGCCTGTGGAGACCAGGGTCATCGCTCATCCCGATCATCGCTCATCTTTTGTTTTAGTATGTGAATGATCAGTCCATCCAAGCATAGCATTATATCCGAAGCCAAGAGTCACGCTTTTTTCACTGGCCCATTCCTGCATGCTCTATGAGTGGTGCCATGCTCTGTACGCCTTCCCAGAAGTCTGTAGGGGCTCGTGGCTGTGTCTGGTTGTGTTGGTTAAGGCCTGGGGGGTTTTGGATTGGCGGCTTTGCTTTCCTGCCAATAACTGTTGCTTAAATGTCGACAATTCCCACAACAACTGCTGCAGAGTCAATGTTAAGATTCTACACACGTCTTAGCGCCCGCTCTGCCTTAATTCATCCTGTATGTTTTCTTTGTTTCTTTCTTACTATATCTAACCATAGAGCTTTGAATAGTTTTTAAGCAATTCATCATACAGTTGCCAGTCATTCTGTTCATATAAAAACTTGACTGATTTTTTTGGTCTTGTATACATATGTGGGGAATATAAACAGTGAATCCATCTATCAGTGACATGATGGTATCTGCCTCCCTCTGGTGGAGTCATAAAGTCTACAAGCCAGAGAGGACTACAAGAGGGAGACTGATTCAAGACATTGACAATTAATCATTATTTTAGCACTAAAATGCTTAGAAAATGAAGGTTTTGTTAAACTCAAAAAGGATTTTACACCCCGATGCCACAGGAAAACCTTTAATTATGTAAAACCTTTTGTATCAAGGCCTATAAATTATTATTTTAATCAAAACTATGCTGAATAGGATTTTTTTAGTAAATAAAAGGCCTAAAAAGTTTAGCTATATGCCTATTTCTTGCTCCATTTGGAGTATTGAGAGTAATCTTGATGTAAATAAATGTAAATATTTGCATTTTTAATTTAGTTTAGAACAGTTGAAAGGAGTACATTATTACTTAATTCCACTATAAACTAAAAAAGATTAGATTGATGTAAATGGGTAGATTCTGTGTCTTAAAAACCTTTAAAATGTCCACCTTAAGATGGTCAAACTGCCATTTCACACATACTATTTAATACTGAACATCTTAAGATTTAGATTTAAGATTTAGAAGTGTTCATTTTGTCATCTAATGACTGACTGTAAGTGGATCATTCACATATCAATAACACATCATTGATACACAATCAAATCATTTGCACAACACAAAGCAAATGTAAAAACAACAAAAAAAATTTAGATCAGAATGTTCCTGTTTTTGTACAACTAAGATAAACACAACTTTCTTCTGCAAGTCAGGTTGAGGTCAGTTTAAGAATCGCAAAGCAATCAAGTACAGATAAAAAGTATAAAAATGCATATGTACATGAAAAAGTGTAGTGTCCTAAATCATCTCTTTTAAAACCCCAACTCATGTTTAAATGTCAATTTCAAGAAACAAATCTGAAACAAATTCCTAAACAGAAAGAAACTAACTCGGTCGAATAATTCTTGTGCTGAGCAGGAGCGCATACGTTCATTGTTAGCATATTGTATAGTACATTGTGTTCTTGTGGTCGGGGTGTCAATTACAGTTTAAATGGGGTAAAACGTGTTTGATTTTTTACAGCTGGTTGGGAGTCCATTCAGAGCAGTTTTCAGAGATCCATTTTAAACAGCTTTTGGCACATAGAAACGATAATTGAGCGGGTGGTCATGCAGTTTTTCATTTGTTTTCCTAAGCAGTGGGAAAAAACAACAAGCAACACATGCACAAGTGTTAACACAGCACTGTACTGTATGTGCACTCTCATACTAACCACCTCTTAGCCAAATATATATTATACATGCATGTGGTCTACAACAAATTCCTTAGAATGAAAGTTCTGGAACTATGAAAGGAAAGTCATGATGCAGCAAGACATAAAGGAAGTGTGTGTGTGTGTTACAGGGTATCTTCACCTGACCACTTGGCTTATTTATGAGTGAGGACATCCTGTGATTCTTCTGCTTTCAGCTCTATACAACAGTTTCTGGAAATCGACTAGCTTTCTAACTGCATTGGTCACCAACTATTCAGCAAAATATTTGTTGATTGGTCTTCATGATCGTAAAAGTGTTGCGTCAAACACATTTTTCTCCACATCTGTACTTGATGCCACCAAGATCTTTGATAGCTTGTTTGTGCCACAAGATTAACAAAAAGTTATAATGACTTCATATCTCTAAATTCTCACATTTTGAGGAAACAAAGTCTGAAATACAAGATATAAACTCAAAATTGCAAGATATCAAATTACAAGTCAAAATTTAGACACAATATCACAATTCTGAGAAAGAAGTAGCAATTATGATTTTTATTTTTATTCTGTGTCAAAAATAAAAACAAGTGTAATGTAAACTCATGTCTTTTTTTTCAAATTGTTAGATATGAATCTATCTATCTGCCTATCTGTCTGTCTATCTATCTATCTATCTATCTATCTATCTATCTATCTATCTATCTATATATCTATCTATCTATCTATCTATCTATCTCAACGGTCTCAACTCTGGTATGGTTCATGATTTTATGTGTAGCATGAAATGGATTTAGGCATTTGCCTGATATTTTAGGGGAAGATGTCGCCCCCTGACTCTCGTGGTGTTGTGATACAGGAAAGTGAGAGGGAGGAACTGTTAAAAAGGCAGAAGGCCAACTTGTGTGGCCACAGTCTGGTGAAGGACCTCAGAGAGCCAGAAAGACTGAGAGTGAGAGAGAGAAACAGAAAGTATAATTACCATGAAGCTCATCTTAAACTCAATCTGCGGAGGTCTGATCCTACTGCTGGGGGCTGACGTTCTCTGGATGGCTGGTGCAGCGTCACAGGTGAGATTCACACATATACCCCACTCATGCAACATGTGTGTTAATCAGTGACATTATGTTGCTTTTAACAGCCATATTGTAATATGCTTTTTAACAAAGTAGTAGAGAAAGTAATTTGTTTTCGTTTACTTGTACTGGCACATATGCTTTCCAAGGGTAATCAGTTGAAATCTGTCAAATCAAAGCTCCCTCTATTTCCTTTTCCTGTTTAGATATTTGTTATTCTACAATCTAGCACAGAGCAACATAAACAGGCAGCTCTCTTTGATGTTCATATCTGTTTCCAGGGATACTTTCTCTATATTTAGTTGAAGAATGTTTCTGTGGTTGCAGTTAAAAATGTGGAAATTGTAGCACTTTAAGACACATTATGTTAGCAGTTCTTGAGTATCGTTTGACATGCACAGTGGAATGTTAAAATAATCATGATAATGAATGAATCAGGTAAATCTCCTTGGAAAATCAACAGGTGTTAAGATCTAGCATACTTTATTAGTTTTGTGAAAATGCCATTTGAGGAAATTGCACTGAACAGTTTGCTTTTTATGTGGAGTATTAATATGCTACATGTATGAGTGATTGTGTTGATGTCTGTGACCAGAACCGCTGTGACCGGAACATCCGGGTGGTGACTAAATCAAAGTGTCATTCCTGCTCCTTGACGTCTTTAGTAAAATGTCCTGATGACTACATCAAGACACTGCCAGAGAAAATCACAAGGGACTGCAGGTATGAGTATAGATATCTGACCAAAAAGTCCACTGTTAACAAGTCATTAAGATGGGGCGTTTCCTTTGTGCATAAACAAAATGCAGAGTCAAAAAATTACGCAGTAATCTTTCTATGTGTGTTTAGGTATCACATCACAATGGCTTTGTCTGTCAAAGGCTGTTCATTCGAGTGTTACAAAGACACGGTGGAGCCTAGGTGCTGTTCAGGTTACTGGGGCAATGACTGCGTTGGTGAGTTTGAGGCCAGTGAAGAAGGTTGTTTACATAGAATTGTGTTTAAATCTTCTCCATTGAAGACCTGACCTTTTAAACCTGATGAATATCATCTAAAAGCAGCTGTTGTGTTCTTGCCCGATTTTTACACATTTTTAATGGCATTTGGTATTTCCTTTGTTCTGTAAGCGAAGATACACTGAGGGAATATTTTGATCGGAAGAGTCGGAGAGGAACTATCCTGATGTGACCACTAACAGGACTGAAACACAAACAAGGGGAAGCATGGCTCCTCTTGGGAAAAGAAGTTGAAAAACAGAACTTTATTACTAGCATTCCCAGTCCAAATAGATGCGAAAGGAATTCGAACAGAATTTCTATCATAACTCATGCACATATTTATTACCGTTTCTCATAATTCTCATAACCAGTGGTAAGAGATCGTAAGGAGATAATATAAACAATCAATGCGATGATCCGGATAATAAACTAAGAAGTAGGAATTTTGTTTATCCGGCAGGATCTTATTAGAATTCTTTTTTGATTCCGATAAGATCCTTTAGCATTCTAAAATTATAAATTCCATTAGCATTCTTTTTTTACCAGGGATATAAATCCAATATGCGCAAATGTGACCTTTCACAGTTGTCAGTATTTGGAAGGCACACTTTATCCTTTCTGTTTCCATTTTTAACATTTTATGTGGTAATGACACCATGATGGTGTTGTTTCTCACAGTGGTTCCTCCTGAGGGAGCTGTACATCCAGTACATATAAGCTGACATGTTATTGTGTGTCTTGTCACACACTATGAGAGGAAGTTTTGAGCCGCTGTGGAACAAGGGATTTGTGTACTTCCTTCCCTCAGAGAGGGATATGGCAGGTCTTCGTGCCACTGGAATTTGCTGACCAACACACTGTGGAGGTCTCATTTCCAGTATTTCCTCTGTCTGTCAGCACTCAAACAGATCCCACTTTGAGTTCGCTGAGTCAAGTACTTAAGTTACCGTGTTTTGTCTTGGTTTCTTTGGTCTCTCATCAGCAGAACTTCCTGCATTGTTCTTCAAGCATTAAATGATTTGACCTTTGTGTCTATGAGACCGGTCAGCATTATGGAAGCTTAGTGAAGCATTATGAAATGCTTGAGCTAGGCTGTTCAGAGATCTGATTTGCAGAGAGCAACATATAGGATTTTTCTTGTCAGAACCATTCCGTTTTAAACTTTGTGAAGATTAATAGTCTACTTATTTCTCTTCACAGTAAGTGTAGGAAATGTGAAGAATGTGCAGAAAGTGGGCCTGCTCATGACTAACTGTCTGCATATTCTGCAAGCATGGTTTTTATTTGTTGTGTCATGTCTGTGGCTGATGTGTGTGTGTGTACGCATGAGCTGCCGGGCAGGATCTTGATGAAGGGATTTTGTCAGGACTAAGTGTCCAGAGCAACAATGGTGGGAAGGAAAAGATGAGCGAGGGTCAGTGGAACAGACAAGGGCCTATTTGAAGAACTGAAACTCTGCTAACTCATATCCTATCACAGAGACCCTACCACCCCAGACTCACTGACATTGTGTCTTAGTAAACACAATGATCTCAGATCGGTCTCACTCAAAATGGGTTAATCCATTATTTGGGAGAATTATAACAAAACGAGAGATTTACAAATTAATTTTGTTGGGTGGGAAATAAATCACACAAAGTTTACAAAGAAAAAATTACAAAGTTACCAGATCTCAACATGAGAGTTAAATTCATGCAAACCCTTAACCTTGGTGATGCTAATGCAGTTCTCTACTGTTTTAATGTCCAATGTGTGATTGATATTGCCCATTTTATCTGATTGAAAAAGAAAAAATGTAAAGATGTTCCCTTTCAGTATCATGAAATCTAATGAAGGGAATGCTTTATTCTGTCAATAGAGTGTCCAGGATCAGCAGCGACACCCTGCAGAGGTCATGGAGTCTGCTCTGATGGTATAGCAGGCAATGGTACTTGCACATGTGCAGTAAGTTTATTTTCCTGCTCTTCTTCTGTCTGAAACAAACACACTCTTGAGCATCTGATGTGACATTTTGGACTTTTTTTACAGCCAGGTTTCACCGGAACAGCTTGCGAGAAATGTGAAGGAGAGTTGTATGGAACCACATGCAGTAACAGTAAGAGTCTCCTTTCATTCTGAACAACAGGATTGATTGATATGGGTTTTGTTGGTCTTGGTTCTGTGCTCCAACTGCTGCATGTGTTATCCAGTGTGCAGTTGCAAGAATGGCATATGCGACAATGGTATGAGCGGCTCAGGGCGGTGTACATGTCTGTCTGGGTACACCGGCATAGACTGTGATCGAGGTAAGAATATGGAGAATTTCTCCGTGCATACATGTGTATATACAGCAGCACATAAGTTAGTGTTTTTTTCTGGTCAGAACTCCCAGCATGTGCTGCTTTGCGGTGTGGGCCGAATTCTCGTTGTGCTGAGGACATGTCCACAGGGCAGCTTCAGTGCAGGTGCAGACCTGGTTACCAAGGCGATGGAACCAAGTGTACATGTGAGTACTGCACTGACACTGCCAGTAAGTTTCTGACACTGCATAGACAGCAACGCACCTGACGTGTTAAAGGCCCAGAAAGGTAGTAAAGACATATTCAATGCATGTGACACCAGTGGTTACGAGCCATTAGAATCATTTTTTTTGCACTTTATTCAATTTCTTTACAATGAAAGACATACACTGAAGTTTACTTTAAACTTTTATTAAAGTTAACAAACAAAACGTTTGTGGGTCAGAACATGATTATTCTGTCTTTGTCACATTGTTTATGCAGCAATTAATCCCTGCTTGAGAGGCGTGTGCCATGCAAACGCAGTGTGTGCACATACAGGACCGAACCAGCATGTCTGCACATGCACAGAGGGCTACAGCGGAGACGGCAGTGTCTGCATGCCTGTAGACCCGTGCCAGACAAACCTGGGCAATTGCACATCTGGCTCTACACGCTGTGTGTATGATGGTCCTGGAAAGGTGTGTTTGCACTTTGCACTTTTGTGAGCATCTTGAATACACCCATTTCTTTGATTACGGTTTGCCATCTTCACAATGCTGCTGTTGTCTACAGTCCCACTGTGAGTGTTTGGAGGGATTTGAGAAGTTTGTTGAAGGGAAGGGCTGCACTGTAAAAGATGTGTGCAAACCAGACTCCTGCCATAAATATGCCACCTGTGCCACAGTGGAGCCAGGAACAGTCGAGTAGGTGACAGATTCTCAGTTGTTTGGTTGATTTTTAATGGATATTTTTCCACATATTCAAAACTATGCCTTCAATTGCAAATATTTCAGCTGTAAGTGCCGTGAAGGTTACCTTGGAAATGGAAAAATATGCTTTGGGAACATAATTCAGCAGCTGCAGGACTTGAATTCGAAGCCAGGAGGAGAGTGGACGGGTCAACTCTCAAGTTCCATCACACTGTTCAGTAAGTGACACCCTGGGCTGTAATCTCAGTGTTGGGTTTTCATCATTTTAGAGTTAGAGGCACCCCAGAGGAACATTTTATTGTTTCCTCAGCTTTATTTAGGTGTAGACATTATCTAACATACTAAAGTTCCTAACAATAAATAAAATAACACCGTACCCGCATACAATGTTATGCTAATTTTTTTTCTGCTTTATTTCAGATAAACTCATGTCATGGCCCTTAACCTCCCTTGGACCATTTACTGTGTTTGTACCAGTGAACAAGGCTTTTAAGGGCACGTCTGTGAGTTAAATGACATAGACACACATATCAAAATAGACATCCATTGCATCCAGTTCTTATATTTCTCATCATATTATTTTCTTATATTGCTGTAATTATGTATTATAGTCATACAGTTAAAAATGTTCTATTTTAATATATTTTAAAATGCATTTTATTCCTGTGATAAAAAAAAAAGAATTTTCAGCATCATTACTTCAGTCTTTAGCTTCACACCATCATTCAGAAATCATTCTAATATGAAACATTTCTTGTATTATCAATGTGAAAATTGTTTTGTCCAATTTATCATGTGTAATATGCTTGAGCAAACGGTCACACATTTGTAAAGGTTGTTTGATAAAGGTTGTATAATAGAAAGCATTTATTTGAATATTTCTGTATCATACAGATGGAGCAATTAGACCAGTACCAAACCAGCAATAAACAATGTAAATAATCTCAGACCAGCATAGAAATGTTTACTATATTGGTCTATTCTATTCTTTTAGTTATTATTATACCATACTTGTAGCAGCTAATAAACTGAAGTTTCACAGACAACTGCTCAGTTGCATGTTACATGTTGCAAACAAAGACATGCTTTGATTCCAGGTGAAAACCCTGCTGGCTAACGAGATGAGAACTCGCTATCTCACCAAACTGCACATGGTTGCGGGAGAGGTCAACTCTGACTCGCTGAAGAAGGGAATCCTCTACTACACTCTGACTGGCATGGCTGCCGAATCATTGACAGATGTAGGTGATTGAATACAGACTGTGTGTGTGTGTCTATGTCTGCCCCACTTGTTTTCAATTATGTGCAAATGCAGGATTCAAGAGCAGAACCATCTCATCCTGTTTATTTCTTTAATTCTTTCCTGCTCAGATCTGTTTAAGTTTCATTGTGTGTTATGATGACCTAGAATACATAAGACTGTTTCTCAAATTGGTAAACTTCTAATTTCAAGGCAGACCAGATAAAAATCCGTATTCATGGCAGCCGAAAGAAAACAGCACTTGTGGAGACAGATATCTTTGCCTCAAATGGAATCATCCATTTGGTAGATAAGTTGATGGATGCAGTTCCGTCCACTGTAATAAGCGAGAAAGAGGTTTGTGAAGATAAAGGATTTATGTTACATTAATGTTGTTGGTTTTTTTTAGGAAGAAGCAAGTTCATTTGTCTCTTATTTTGTTTAAAGGAAAACCTGTTGCAGATTCTGTCAGGAAATGGAAAATTCTCTCAGTTTAAATCTCTGCTTGAGGTAACAGTTTAAAACTCTATTAATCCCTATTTGGCAATATCTAGCAATTATCTTTTTTATTAAAGGCCAACTATTTAAAGAACAGTAATTCATAAAAATAGGCCATAATGTACATTATTATGAAGAAGAAATCTTGATGTACTTGCGTTTAGAATTTTGCTCTTTATTGAATTATTTAGAGATGTTTTAAGGTTAACAGAAATGTCAGTTATTAATTGGATATTGTCCTGTTATCAGCACATTTTCCTTTTTTAGAGTGTATAGCTGATTTTAATTTACTAACCATACACAATATTTCATCTTTTTGTTTTAAATGCTTCAATTACTTTATTCAAATAAATTATGAATGTGAGTTATTTGACGTTATCTATAAATTTTAATAACCTATTGTGGAAATATGCAAAACCATTAACCATTTAATGTATTAATGTATTAATGTATGTATGTATTAATGTATGTATTAATACATAAAAAAATAAAAAATATATATTTAAAATGTAATTTCTGTGATGGTGCATGTGATATATATA
>JAUYWG010000034.1:5640766-5656323 GCA_034779775.1 Enteromius afrohamiltoni
ATACAAACATGCATGAACATGTATATATTTAATAAAAATATGTAATGTTTATATATTAAATATATTTAGATATAATATAAAATATAAGAAAATAAACCTAAAAATGCATTTACATGTAAATACTTTCAAAATATATACTGTGTGTGTGTGTTAATATATAAAAAAATAATAATAATATAAACATAATAAATAAACAGCCTAAACACATATATTAGGTAAAGAGAAACTTATTTTGAAAGCGATTAATCGTTAAACATGTTAACGATTAATGTTGGACTCATTGTCAAATAGGCCTATTCTTAAATAAATATATATATACCTTAATAATATATATATATATATATATATATATATATTGGACAGCCCTCATAAACTGTTACAATTTAAAAAAATGATTTAAAATGTTAACGTATTATTGAAAGGTAACACAAAAAGTATAGTTATACACATTCTTATGATCAAATGTTAGTTAATGTTCACAGTTAATGTAATGAATTAGGCCTGCTGTTACTACATTTTATTTGTGATTAAAAGGTCCAAATACTTTGTAACCACTGATTCTGTCTCGTATAGGGTCAGATCCTGGTCAATGGGGAGTCGGTTCTAGAACTGGATGTTGAAGCCAAGAACGGCCGTCTTCATTCACTGGAGGGGCTTCTTATCCCTTCGTCCATAGAGCCCCTCTTACCTCACAGGTGTGACATAAAAAAAAGCATTGTTATTAAGGTAAGCCCAATCAATCATCTCCACTTGTATTGTATTGACCAGTAAAAACAATTTAGCTACATATGCAGATACACCATTCAGTCTTGAAGGTATTTTTATGTAAAATTCAATTAAAGTTTGAAAGACAATAATGCATTTTATCTTTAAAGTTGTTTTTTTTTCACATGCACAATAGATTGGCCACCTTCTTTTTGTTTGCACCAAGTGATTGTTACCAAATTGATATGGGAATATAAGAATGTGCGTCTTTTTGTTACAGGGTCCATGTGTTAGCTGTACACTCGTTTCCAAATCTACCTGTCCAACTGGTGAATCACTGGTAACTTTTTCAGAAATAATCAATAGTGCATGCTATAATTTAAAACAGCATAACTTAAGTTGAAAAATTAAAACTTTTGTTTTATATTTTACCTTTAATCTTAACAGAGGTGCAAGCATTAAAGACATAGTACTCCCAATATTGTACTCCCCTTTAGACCACATGAGATTCTTTCTTCCTCTGAGCAGATTTGTTCATTAAATAGATCCTCTGCAGTGAATGGGTGCCATCAGTATGAGAGTCATCACAATATTCATAATCATTCCAGAAGACTCCAGTCCATCAATTAATGTCATTTTAATGTCAATTTGCACTTTTGGGTGCGGCTGGAGTGAAATTGTATGTAGTGAAAGTGATCTGTGCCTCTTATATTTGTAACCCCTAATGTTGTGCTCTCCTCATTCTCAGGATGTATTCGCCAAAGGCTGTGTATTTAAAAAGGAGACTTTTGGCATAATCATCCCCACCCTGGGCTGTTCCCTCTTCTGCAATGAAACAAAGACTGTGAGTATTTGATTCACTACTATTTGTCTGCATTTAATATTATAGCAAATGACATCATTTGCAGCTTAGCTGGTTGATTTGATCCAGTCTAATTAGCCATTATTTGTTTTGACCAGACCCCTCTTTGCTGTAAAGGCTTTTTTGGACCAGACTGTTCCCCGTGCCCAGGTGGTTTCACCACCCCTTGTTCCTCTCATGGGACGGTAAACCCCATGCACATTCACATGCATGCATGCTTTACAGTGCAGCATTTTTTCTAGATGCAATAAGGTCTTGACCTATATCTTCTTTTGTTGTAGTGCTCAGAGGGCATAAATGGAAACGGCACATGCCAGTGTGAGCCCAATTTCAAAGGATCTCGGTGCCAATACTGTGCCGACAACAAATTCGGCCCATTCTGTGACAAAAGTACAGATTTCACCATCAGCTCACTGCATAGCGTTCGGGAGTATTCCAGATGTTTAGTAACAATTTTTCTTTCTGTCTCTCCTAACACCAGCATGTGGATGCATACACGGCATTTGTGATAACCGTCCTGAGTCCAGTGGTAAATGTAAGCAGGGCTCTTGTAAAGACGGTTATACCGGAGAGTTCTGTGAGCAGCAGACCCAGTTGTGCGGGCCCAACCAGCCATGCCATGCCCATGCTAATTGTGTGCCCAATAAGGGAGCATTCACGTGAGTCATGATTCTTTTTATTGCAAATTTATTGTGCTACTTTTACTTATTAATTACTTTACTGTAGGCATATGGAGTCTGAAGATCTTTGAGGTTAAAAATACATAAATAAATAAATAAATAATTGTGCTTTAGTAATTGATTATCTATAAATTATTATTATTATTATTAGTAGTAGTAGTAGCAGTAGCAGTAGTATTACGTACAGATTTAATTATATTTTAATACCAAGCTGTTTTTTTACATTTTTAGATGCGTGTGTAAGCCTGGTTTTCAAGGGGATGGATACATGTGCGTTGAGAGCGATCCTTGTGCTTTGCCACATCGTGGAGGATGCAGCATCAATGTAAGTCAGATGCATATGTGTGCTTGTGTTTAATGTTAGCATGTTATGATCATGCTTATTTTCATTCATTCTCAGGCCAAATGCATAAAGACCGGTCCTGGTACACACATGTGCCAGTGTCTGAGTGGGTGGAGAGAGGATGGAGATGAGTGCCGGGCCATCAATAACTGTCTGGATCCATCTAGAGGAGGATGTCACTCCAATGCCACCTGCATCTATATAGGCCCAGGACAGGTGAGGGGGGTGTTATGATTCCCGAACACCATCTATTTGGATTTACAGGATTTTTGATGATTCCTATTCTACCCTAGAGTGACTGTGCTTGCAAAAGTGGTTTCCACGGCAATGGGAGGGATTGTGAACCTGTCAATCAGTGCGTGGAGCAGAAGGGTGGATGTCATTTCATGGTGAGGGCCATAAAACAAATCATTATAGAACTGCACACGTTTTTCTTAAAATGTGTATATGCTTTAATTTTTCTGTTTTCACATAGGCTACCTGCCAGTTCCTGAACCCAGATGGATGGAAGTGTGTGTGTGAGGATGGTTATGCTGGGGATGGAAAAATCTGTTATGGAACCCTAGCACAGGTACTGTGTATGACTTTGTGCTAATTTTGTACAATTTGATAAGATCGGGCTGCTATTATGTTTTATACTGCATTCAATGCTCTGCTGCTACTATCTCTATAACCTTATTTGTAAAGTTATTTTGTTTTTGCAGGAGGTGGCAATGAACCCAGATCTTTTAGAATTCAACACCTGGGTCACAGTAAGTTAGAAGTGTAAAAGTTTTGCTGTGGCTTATTCACCTGGAATTTTGTGTCTAAAATGTACATAACTGGGATTCAATATTATTATTATAAATATTATTCTAAATGTTATGTCCAGACTTTTAGGGTTGATTGTTTGTAAATGTTGTTTGGGTATCTAATACGTTCTGGAATATTACATAGGTAGCCGATCTTTCTCAACTGCTGTCAGGGACAGAAAATTACACGCTCTTCATCCCTTCGGCTCAGGCCACAGAGAAATTGAGTCAAAAAGACAAAGACTTCTGGATGACGCGCAGTAACCTTCCAACTCTCATCAAGTAATGGGACATCATTAAAATGCAACCACATTAGCTAATTTGTCATTTTTCAGAAGTTTTGGTTATGATGATATTGTTATAGTACAACTAGCTTTTTTTTTCTTTACAGAAGTCACATTGTTTCTGGGTTTTATGCTCTCAGCGATCTCCGTGCATCCCCTTCCCCTCAACTGGTATCCCTTTTAAAAAGGACTCTTCCTGTTTATTCAACCAATGATGTAAGAGGGAAACAGCTAATCTAAGCTCCAGTACTATTTTGATCATTGTATTCAACTTCGAGATTTTCTTTATCATGTGTTTTGTTTGTCTCTGTCTTTTTATTCAGACTGCTGTTGTTGCAGGAGGAAAAATATCTATTGCAGATATGGTAGCAAAGAATGGAGTCATCCATTTTATTGACAAAGTACGACCCTGGAGTCTTTTTATTTGTTTTTCTTTTTTCTAAATTTAAAATAGTAAAAATTGTAGTTAATAGTTTAATTAATTGTAGTTAATTGTTAGTCAGTAGTCATTAACTAACAGATATACAAGTTTATGCAAAAAAAAAGGTTGTTTCTCTTTAATTTAAAATAAATATCATTGAAATAAAATCCTAACTTACTGATAAAGTGATGGCATATAAACAGACTGAAGTATGTTCTGTCTAGATATTGATACCTGAGCAACAGATGAGTGAAGGTTTACTGGAGGTGTTGAGTCAGAGAGCTGATCTCTCTCTCTTCCGGAGCTCTCTCTTGGTAAGAGCCCACCAAACCACAAATAAAAATGATCATCCTCCATATATATGGCATGAGTTGTACTTATTTTGCATTTATCCAGAAATACAACCTGACTAAAGAAATGGAGGATTCTTCAGGCTTTACCATGTTTGCTCCGACAGACAGTGCGATCCTAGAATACCTCAGAAGAACGGGCAAGGAGTCACTGGTATTATAGAAACACACACAAAAAATATACTCTTTGGTATTAAGTGTATAGTGTCTCATTTCTGTTGCACAAATTTTGTTTTTCCAGGATTTGAATGTGACTCAGTGTCACATTATAATAAATGAGACTCTAAAAGATGGAGATTTGTTGGATGGACTGTATAAAGAGACCATGCTTGGCTTCTCGTATCAAATTGGAGTTTTCCGGCAAGATAAGAAAGTAAGTCAGTGCTAAAATATTTCAAGTCATCTTAATAAATCAAATCTTAGGTCTTGTATAAATATGGGGGTTTTCTGTCATAGCTGCTTGTAAATGAGGCTGAGGTGAACGTGACGGATATAGAGACCAGTAAAGGTGTAATCCACACTTTGTCTGCTGTCCTGAGCATCCCCAACAACCGCTGTGACAAATCTACCACCAAAATTATCACGGTACAATATATCATTTTACCTGTTTATTTTCACCTGTGTTTTTAAATTTGGGTTTTAAATGTGTGCATTGTTTCTGTAGGGACGCTGCATGGACTGTTTCTACCCAACTGAGAACCCTTGCCCTTCCGGAACAAAAAGACTGGTGACTATAATGTTGATCCAACATAATAAATATATATATAATAAATTATAATAAATATATATAATAAATTATCACATTTATTTTGTAATCATTTGAAATTATATTTTAATGCTTCCTATTCATTGTTTATTCTCAGATGAGCCGAAAAAGAAGATGCATGTACACTCGAGTATATCATGGAGAGACACTGTTGACCATTGGATGCAAAGTATCTTGTGAAAAAGTCAACATTGTACGTACATGATACATTCATTTAGTCTCACAGATTCACAAGCATCAAGAGCAGGGGTGTCAAACTCAGTTCCTGGAGGGCTGTAGCTTCGCAGAGTTTAGTTCCCACCCTACCCCAACATGCATACTGCGCAGTGTTCAAATATGCCTTAATGAGTGTGAGCCCTGCAAAGTTTAGTTCCAACCCACAAAATCTGCCATTTTGAGGGACTTGATTAGTTGGATCAGGTGTGTTTAACTAGGGATGCATCTAAACTCTGCAGGGCTGAGTTTAACACCCGTGAGTTAGAGCAGTGGTAGGTAATATTAGTCCTGAAGTGCCAATGTCCTGTACAGTTTAGCTTTAACCCCAATCAAACCAGAATTTTTTTCAGAATTTCAGAATTACTAGAGCTGCAGGCAGGTGAGTTTTTTTCAGGATTGGAGCTAAACTTTGCAGGACATCAGCACTCCAGGACAGATGTTGCCTACCCCTGAGCTAGAGCTTTCTGGAATTTCATTGTGTTAACATTAAACTTATTTTTCTGACTGTTTTGTCTGAATGTGCAAGACTTCTGATTCATTTAATTCTATAGGTAAATAACCAAGAACAACACAGTACTGAAAACAAAAAAAAAAAGTTCTATAAATCTGTGTTTATAATTACAAGAATACATTATTTTAAGAAATACTTAATAACATGAGACAATAGAAGCTTTTTACATTTAAGTTAAAAATAGCCATATCCCTTTTATAAAAAAAATAAAATATCAGAAACAGTTTGTCTCTGTTTGCAGGAAAGAAAGTGTTGTGCAGGTCATTATGGAAATAACTGTGAGAAGTGTCCGGGGTCAGAAGGTGAGATCTGTTTTGGCAATGGTGTGTGTGTAGATGGAATCAATGGCACAGGCATCTGTCAGTGTAACCAGGGCTTTAATGGCACCGCATGCGAGACTTGTCAAGCTGGAAAATATGGAATTCACTGTGATCAAGGTATGGAGTATTTAAAAGCACACATTTTCATATGCAGTACTGCATATTCTGTAACAATTAGCTCATACTAAGTTTGCATACGCTATCTTTCGGATTAGAGTGCAAGTGTGTCAATGGACGCTGCAAAGACGGTGTGGATGGAGACGGCAGCTGTGCATGTGATCTAGGCTGGAGAGGAATAAACTGCAACGTTGGTATGATGCTCACCTGTTGCACAAATGCACATACCTTGAACCATCTGAATATATGTATTAAATTAATAAAGACATGTTGACTGTTTTCAGCCATTACATCCGATTCGTGTGGAGGAAAATGCCACAGCAGTGCCAAGTAAGTCAATAAACTTTATGCAGTGTCACATAAGTTAATATACATGGCAAGATCTAAATTGGGGGTTTCTGATTATGGAGACATACAAAATGTGCAGAGAGCATGTCATTAATCCTCAATCAAAGGATAAAAATAACTCTTCAGTGTGAGTGTATATATATATATATATATATAAAAGTTTCTACCCAGCTGCAAGGAAAATTATCCATGAGGAGTCTTATTATAGTCTATTAGATAATACATACTGCTTGGAACCAGTAAGGTTATACTCACCACAACTGCATCTATTTGATCAGAAGTACAATAACAATAGTAATTGTTAACATTTTATTGTTAAACCATTTTAAAGGACTCTTCTATCTGGGTACATTTTAACTTATGAACTGAATGTTTTTAAAACAGTGCCTTGAAATGTTTAAAACTATTTACTGTTTTTATGTTCAGGTTAATATATCCATACTAAAATAATTGATTTCTTAAAAAAAGTAAAATAAAATATTGCTGACGCCAAACGCTTGAGTGGTAATGTTACCTTAAATAAGTAAAACAAAAAACTTACTCTTGCAGATATAAACTTTTTTTAATGAGTTTAACCACATAAAATATCTTAGGGAGACATCAAGAGTTTCTTAGGCAAACAGTATTTGGGATTTTTAAAATTAGCAACAGTTGTACTCCTCTATTTGATGAAACAAACAAACAAAAAGTCTTCTTGGGAACAATGCATCTAGAAAAAAACTCCCAAAATTTGTATTAGACCTATATTTCTAAAGATGGGTACACCTTTTGCTATTTGCAAAGATCTTGTCTACAGTTAAGCACTAAAATGCAACATGACTTTCTATGCTCTTTAAATATTGCATTTATAATTTTTTGATGTGTTTCAGTTGTTTGGTGAAAGTGGTAGACAGTACATTTTACTGTAGTTGTGCTGCAGGATTTCAGGGCAACGGCACATATTGCACAGGTAAGCATCTCAAGAAACAAACACTTTTCTGTCGAATTACATTTGCATCTAAATCTTGGTTTAATGTACTATATTGTGTTATCTCCAACCACAGCGGTGGACGCATGTGCAGAGAATAATGGTGGCTGCTCTGTGAATGCCGTGTGCAAGAGAACTCTCCCAGGACGGAGAATATGTGTGTGCCACCCGGGTTATGCAGGCGATGGAAAAGTATGCATTTGTAAGTATGTCTGTAAGGGTAGCGTTCACAACTACATTGACCTGCATTTAATATAATGGAAAAACAGCATATATTGTGAATGCAGCTTTGTATTCCGAATGAAATATTCATTAACACACATTAAATGTAATGCGTTTGTTTCTTTGAAGCCATTAATCCATGCCTGGATGGTAGGGGGGGATGCCATGCAGATGGTGACTGTGTTCATACAGGCCCGAATAAGGTAGGAGAGAAACATAACATTCAAACAGCCAACAAACATATCAGGTCCAATTTTGAATTGAATAAAGTGAATATGGGGTTGCTGCAGGTTTTATAAAAGTAAACTTTAATGGGGGGGGCACAGACCTTTGTTTGATATTTATGAACAATGCATCCCATTTCTAATGCAAATTGTGTTTTGACACTTAAAAGAAAAGTTCACCCAAGAATTAAAATAC
The DNA here is from genome assembly GCA_034779775.1 of Enteromius afrohamiltoni. NCBI lineage: Eukaryota > Metazoa > Chordata > Actinopteri > Cypriniformes > Cyprinidae > Enteromius > Enteromius afrohamiltoni. Next base: position 5,649,090 of record JAUYWG010000034.1, read on the forward strand.
TGTCATTTACTCACAAATTCGTAAGCAGGCTGTTTTGGGTCACCACTGACTTCCATAGTAGAGAGAAAAAAACAAAACAAAAACACACTATGATGTCAGTAGTGACTCAAAACAGCCTGGTTGAAGTTTTTAAAATGTCTTTGTGTTCAGCTGAACAAATAACATTTATAGGTTTGTAACTACTTGAGGGTGCGTAAATAACAGAATTTAAGGTTCAAGTTTTTAAAGAGTCATACAAGCTAAATTTTAACAAATTGATTTACATCAACATAAAGGCAGCACAAATGCTGCCACACTAATTAAATAACATTCCCAATTTAAACATGTTTATAATAAAAAAAATAAAAAAATTTTTTTTACTGTATTTGTTTTCAGAGCGCATGCTATTGCAAACTAGGTTTTTCTGGGGATGGAAAGCAATGTGAAGCCATCAATGTCTGTCTTGAGGTATGTGCTTTTAATAACCTCATTTGAAACCATACTAGTGGATATTAGTGAATATCAAGTGCATCAACAGCACCACAGTTGTTGACTGAACAGGTTTAAGCCAAAATTATCCTTCAGGACTGGTTACAAAATGTTTTATATGTCAGTGGTTTGCTCAGAACAGATCCACTTGTTCATCCAGTCACAACCCACCAGTCCAAAACCACTGTATTACAAATGACCTTGTTGCACTCAAGCTCAAAGATTACCATGAATAACACTGAACAATTTCACTTTTCGGTCAGAAAAATGGAGGCTGTCACAGGTATGCCCAGTGTACCATGACAGGACCCCTGGAGAGGAACTGCACTTGTAGGCATGGCTTTATTGGAGATGGAGAAACTTGCAAAGGCACCCTGCAAAGAGTGAGTTAAGCAAAAAAGTACAGCAAAATGTAAAAAAAAGTACACAACCAATTACTTAATTTTCTTTCATTTTAGGAGATTCGAAACAGAAACCTGGATGACTTTTACGGTGGACTGGTGGTAGGCTTATTCTTAGTCTTTTCAACACTTATGCTTTAGCTTGAAATTGAGCCTGATTTCACTGAACTTACAGAGAAATAATATTCCTGAACTCGGGAGTCGTGGCCCCTTCACAGTCTTTGCACCTAATGGAGATGCTTACAAGAAACCAGAGGTAAGACTCAAATGTTAGCCGGATTAAGCAAAATGGTGGTGTAAATTAAACTGCAGTAAGTTTTCATTTAATTAAAGCAGGGCAGTCCAAACTCGGTCCTGGAGGGCTGGTGTCATAGATGTGAGATAAAGATCAATTAATAACGGAAATTGAACAGACAGGGAACATTATAAATTAGTACACACACACACAAAAAAAAAAAACCCACTATGAGTGTACAAATTCGTAGCATTCGAGATTCAGTAGGCAAGAAGTACCCGGATTACCTACTGCTTCCACCCGAATTCTATAGTAGGCATACTTTCCTATCCCAGGAGAGGCTCCCTGCTAAACCTGCTTTTGAAGGAACATAGGCAGGCAGTATGATTGAATAAAATACTGGGATAAAACCTGCTTGATTCCTAGAGACTGAAGTCTGGTGACTGGTCAGAGCTATATAAAAGTCAGACACTTAATATTGAAGGCAACTTCATCTAGTGTACTATACAAGATATGGCATTGATGAAACAAGCTTATTCAACAAACTGATTGACTTGCTACGAATCCAGGAGTTGGAAGCATGCAGCATGAACAAGTCTAGAGTTTTGTGATATACATAGTACATTCTCCAAAAACTTGCTAACCCGGTCATTCTAGACCCGTATGATTTTGTCTGCAGAACACAAGTGATACTTGTTATAAATGAAGCTAGAAACAAAGCAAGATTGGAGCCTTTTAAATTCCATTGTATGGAGAAGAGCTGAGTATTTTATGTTCCACAGAAGGAACAACAACAGCTTGAGCCATGTGTCCCTGAGCCAATTTGGCTGTGGCCTATTTTGTTTGAAAAACTTATGCTATGAAGGACAAAACTTACCATTGCAAGTGCAGGAGACCACAAAGTAAGCTTATAGAGATGAGGGAAAATGACCTGCTGCAAAACAGTAGGAAAGATATTTGAGCTTGAGTGAGGGATTCAATATTTAAGAAATAATACATATACACTCACCCCAAGCTGTGTCTCATAGACCTTGAGCAACAAAACAAACAGCAACTGGCTAAACTGACCAACTTCCTAAAGCGGGCTATTTAAATGTTCGCTGTATAAGCAGCATGCAAGCTCATTGGCTGACAAATTATGAGCCCATTAACTCATTTACATACTATGCAATCTGATTGGCTGACATATTACAAGTGCAGGGCCTATCAGTTTGCACCATAAGTCTCTTGTGCCATGTGACTATACTTAAAGTCAAGTCACTGAGACAGACTCAGAAAAAATGGAATAGAAAAAGATTATGATAATGAGTATTAGGTAAGAAAGCATGTTTTATTAAACAGAATTTTATGTGACTCACCCATTGTTATCTCAAGAGTATCATGAATAGTAAGAGATATGATAGCAGGTTTTGTTACTGTTTTTCAGTTTAAGGACATTGTAAAGCGGACTCGTTCAGAAAATGCCATGCTCCTGAAGTACCACATAGTGGCCTGTCGTGCCCTCCTCCCAGAAGACCTCATGCAGCCTCGTAACCTCACCACACTTACCGGTGACATCCTCACCATTACATACTCAGAGGTACAGTGTGCCTGATGCACTGATAATTCAGATAATGATGACTGCTTAAGATACATGTTATGCATATTGACACATTCATTATTTGCTTTCAGGACACTATATACATCAATAATAAAGCCAAAGTGTTGTTCAGTGATCTGGAGAGCAGCAACGGGATTTTCCATGAGATTGACACTGTTCTAGTGCCCCCTGGTTTTCAGATTCAAAAAGACAGAGAACAGGACAACACACCGGTATGCCCCTGATTACTCTGAAAACATTCTTTATTTTACAATGACAAGAGTAATAATTAAGCATAAAATTATGAAATATTTACTGTGGGGCAAAAAAGTATTTAGTCAGCCACCAATTGTGCAACTTCTTCCACTTAAAAAGATAAGAGAGGCTTGTCATTTTCATCATTGGAGGAAAAAACTACATTTGCAAATTATAGAGGAAAATAAGTATTTGATCAATAACAACATTTAATCTCAATACTTTGTTATATACCCTTTGTTGGTGATGACAGAGGTTAAATGTTTTCACACACTGTTGCTGGTATTTTGGCCCATTGCTCCATGCAGATCTCCTCTAGAGCAGTAATGTTTTGGTACTGTCCCTGGGCAACAGTTTCCATTTCTGGAAACTGGCTAGGCCACTCCAGGACCTTGAAATGCTTCTTACGAAGCCACTCCTTCGTTTGGGATCACTGTCATGCTGAAGGACCCAGCCATGTTTCATCTTCAATGCCCTTGCTGATGGAAGGAGGTTTTACTCAATCTCACGATACATGACCCCATTCATTCTTCAGCAGGGGTTAACTGCAGGATTTGCAGTCATTTGCAGACATTTTGACCCCACGGGGTGAGATTTTGCATGGAGCCCTAGATCGAGGGAGATTATCAGTGGTCTTGTATGTCTTCCATTTTCTAATAATTGCTCCCACAGTGGATTTCTTCACACCAAACTGCTTACCTATTGCAGATTCAGTCTTCCCAGCCTGGTGCAGGTCTACAATTTTGTTTCTGGTGTCCTTTGACAGCTCTTTGGTCTTGGTCATAGTTTGGAGTGTGACTGTTTGAGGTTGTGGACAGGTGTCTTTTATACTGATAATGCATTCAAACAGATGCCATTAATACAGGTAACAAGTGGAGGACAGAGGAGTCTCTTAAAGAAGAAGTTACAAGTCTGTGAGAGTCAGAAATCGTGCTTGTTTGTAGGTGACCAAATACTTATTTTACAGAGGAATTTACCAATTAATTCATAAAAATCCTATGACAATTTCTAATCACAATGTGATTTTCTAGATAGTTGATGTATACCTATGATGAAAATTACAGGCCTCTCTCATCTTTTTAAGTGGGAAAACTTGCTCAGTTGGTGGCTGACCTAATACTTTTTTGCCCCACTGTAGTTTGTCATTGTCTCTTTTTTTTTCCGGATAGCGTAACCTCTCAGATGTGATCAGTCTCCATGGCTTTAAGACATTCTACAAGCTTCTGGAGGTAAAAAAATAAAAAATATATACATAAACAATGTTTTTTTCCTAATAAATTCCTCTCCACAAAAAAGTCTGTGTGGTTCAGATTTGTTTGTGTTGTTTTTAGAAGAGCAATCTACTTTCTTATGAAATTCTAGTCTTAAGTTACCTTGTTCATTTAAAGGACACCGATACATTGAAGTTGGTGATGGATCCGATTCATCAGCCTGTCACCCTCTTCCTGCCCACGGATGCTACAATGAGCGCCCTGGCACAAGAGCAGAAAGACTTCCTGTATGCGATCCATAATCGTGATCAGCTAGCTGAGTATCTTAGATACCACATCGTACGTGACACCAAGGTTAGTTTATATCCAGTATGTTGAATGTTTTTGGAAGGAGCATGGCTGTATTAATGATGACAGGAAATTCAGTGTTGACTCCCTAATGCATGGTTTAAATGTATTGAAACTTATTGTGTCCACTAGCTCCTGCCCTCAGAGCTCATCCATGCCAGCTCTTTAAAGACTCAACAGGGCTCAGATCTGTCAGTGGCCTGTATGGGGGAAAAGCAAATAGTAAGTACTTTTGAAGTTAAAAGAAATATATATATTTGGCTTGTACGTTAATATAGCTGTTTTCTTATTCACTGTGCATCATATCATGCCTATTTATCTCTCAGGGAGAGCTTTACGTGAACCATAAAAGCTGTCGGATTGTCAAGAGAAACCTTGATTTTAATGGAGGCATGATTTATGGCATTGACTGTCTGCTGAATCCTCCGAGCATCGGGGGGCGCTGTGATTATAAGCACACCATTGATTTCACTGTAAGTTCCAGTAAAGTATTTCATCTAAAAAGTACTTGTAGTAGCTTACATTGCAGTGTGTATTGTGCAGTTGGCATTTACAAAACAACATTGTGCTTTTTTGTTGCTGTTGCAATAGTTGGCATGCAGGTATTGTGGTCGTGCTATTTTGGACTGCCCACTTGGAAGCAAGCCAAAGGTACGTATTACTGTTATTCAAAGGCAAACCTTATTGGAGAGAAATATTAGTGAATATTTGCCCTGTATTTAGTCTGTCGTGGGTTTATTTATCTTTTGCTAAATTATCCTGAAAAAAAATAATAAAATGGTATGATAATATACACAAAAATAAGAAACACAACATTAAAAAAAAAAAAAAAAAAAAAAAAAAAAATATATATATATAAATATATATATATATAAAGCAGTTATTTTTAATACTAATATAATCATTTACTTTTTCATCAATTAATTGAAATATTATACAAAGATTTGAACATATCAAATATAACATTTGTAAGCAATCTGACACCAAACCTTTACACTGACAATATAAGTTGTAGGAGTAAACTAGGGTTAAAGCCTCATTTTAAATCTAGTTATACTATATTAAAGACAGAACACTAATTCAGCTGTGTTTTCAATCTAGTCAGAACAAAAGTGTGTCCTTCCGGATACACTGATGTCTAGGTATCCAGGATGTCAGTCAACATGTACAGTGGTCATATGGAAGCCCAGGTGCTGCTCTGGGTACTACGGCAGGGACTGTCTTGGTAAGCAGTGTCTCGCTCAGCAAAACAAAGACATAGATCCCAATTTAAACTGTTGAACTATGCTGATTAAATATAATACAGTGGCTACACGTATACACACCCTTTTGATATGTACAAGTAGAACATATTTACCATTACATTTTTCTAAAAAACTGCAGTTATAACTGTTATAGTAGTTATTTAGCCAGTCGATAAAAACATTTTCCTGTTCTCCAGCATGTCCCGGAGGTCCAGAATCCCCTTGCAGTAGCCATGGCAAGTGTGACGAGGATCATTTAGGGAACGGCACCTGCACTTGCGATGCTGGATTCACAGGTGTCGCCTGTGAGCTGTGTGTGGATGGCCATTTTGGACCAGACTGCAAAAGTGAGCCTTTCAAAAGGAATTTAGTTATTTTATATGAGTCAAAGACGAAAAATCCTTTTCCTTTGAAATTAATTTTGTTTTTCGGAGCCAAAAATAAATGTTATTCGTTTATATATTTGAATGTGTGTTAAGTCAGAATAAGCATGTTGTTTGAATTTTTACAAAGATATTGTGTTACACTGAAGGACAATGTAACATTATTTCAACCAAATTTTGGCATGTTACTTATTTGAAACCTTAAAAGTAGACACTTTACTTGCATTTAATGTGCTTTCTATGCACATAAAATCACTTTTGTGAATTTCTTTTGATGCAGACAACTTAACGTTTTTGACCTACATCCATACTTAAATATTAAATTATTAATTTGGTTTGTTTCCTTTTCCTAAGCCTGCAACTGTACAGAACACGGGTCATGTGATGAGGGTCCTAAAGGTACCGGTTCATGTTTTTGCGAAGAGGGCTGGACTGGTCCACGATGTGAGAACGAACTAGGTACAGACCTTTATAGAAATTAAATGTCTTTTATTTTTGGGTTATGTACCAGACTAGAAAAAGACAAGCATTGCTTTATACCTGTAAGTCCGTTTCATGCAATTCTGATGTTTTAGCCGACGGTCCTGTATGCAATCCGGCTTGCCATGAGAAGGGCGTCTGCATGGAGAATAACACCTGTGTCTGTAAACCCTTCTATGAAGGAGACGGCATCACCTGCACAGGTACATACATGAAGATATGATGATAAAACTAAAGTAAACCATCCACTCACTCTTACCTCATTATGTAGCGGGCAATATGTGCAAGTACTGGAACGGCGGCTGTTCTAAGGATGCTAAATGCACTCAGAAGGGGGAGAAGGTGAGCTGCACGTGTTTCAAGGGTTTCTCTGGTGATGGCTTTGAGTGCTCACCGGTCGACCCCTGTGTTGATGAAGAAAACGGCGGGTGTCACGAACACGCTACCTGCACCATGACCGGAGCTGTAAGCAGAACTTTCTCTTATTGTAACTATTTTAACCCTTATGCGTTCTTTGGGGTCTATTTTACCCCAAATGACTTAAAAATATATTAAAAAAAAATGTTTTCTTTGTCCAAGAGACATGAGACTCTGTAAAACTGTAAACACTTTCTAGATCTACAAAAAAAA
>JAUYWG010000034.1:5667615-5691616 GCA_034779775.1 Enteromius afrohamiltoni
ATATTGGAGAATTGACATTTAAAGATAAAGGCTATTCATATATACACAATACATTAAATATACCTGACATATATTTGCTCTTAGATACGCTGCTACTGAATAAATAATATGACCCGCCCCCTTTAAAAAAACATCCAATCCGGGAGGAGAGGCGGTGCCGTCATCCACTCCTATTGGTCCGACTCGTTAATCGATCACACTATTTGACAGCACGTAAACACACCTAACAAAACCAGCTTTCATCGCTTGATCACAAAACAATGGTACTGTATTGTTCTTTAAATCTTTTCATTTGACATGTGTACAGTTACAGATGTGCACCGACAGCCAGGTAGATGTCCATATAATGATTGACGTTAAGTGTGGATACGGTGTCTACGATTCTTTCTATTTATAATTTCATAATGACAATTATTTCAACGCTATTCATGTGTTTGTGATTGATGATACATTTACAAACCGCTTCGAGGAGCTGCTGCTGTGTCTCGGGGCACACAGTTCAGTGGGTTGTGTGAAATTAACCTTATCGTTATATTTTATTACACGATTAACTGACTCTCTAGTAACTAGCAAACATCTCGTTTTAGACTAACGTTAAGGTTTATTGTGAGAACGCGTGTTGTGCTTGTGTTTATGTGTGCTTCCAGTAACTCACATTGACAAGAACTGCTGTGTTTTCTTCAGTGCTTCTTCTTCTTCTGATCAGTTTCTTGTCGTCGAGGACTCGAAGTCACTGAAAGTGCTTCTGCCGCCTCGTGGAGCGGATGGAGAATGCGCTTCACTCTGCTGTCACGTGTCGTGTTCGTATAGCTGCGATATCACAGGTGCTGGTTTTCATTTAATAGGACGGACAACAATTATGGGTGCTTTGGAAACATTGCTTCATTGACTAGATTCAGAGCATGTGTCAGACTGGTCAAGTCGTGCGATTTCAGAAAAGTGTGGTAAAACACGTTTTGAAGCATTCTAATGGTTGGCCGCTGGGACATGAATCTGGTGAACCCACTGACCAGTTTATGGGTTTATCTGATCTAAGGTCAGTTCTATAATTTAGGTTGAGTTTAATGACAGACACTTGTGTGTATAATGGAAAAATAACGAGTTGTAGTTAACTGTAATTTGTCTGATTACCCAAACCCTTCCAAAAGCAAACAAAGCAAGATCTAAAAGGTAATAAAACACAAATCATACAGAAACCTCATATTTAATGTCTAGGAAAGGCTGTCATTAAACATGTTTGAACTGTGCTCTTATCACATTTACACCATTTTGACCAGCAGGTATCTGCATTTGTTGTGTAGAGCACTACAGTTTAGAAAAGCTCTGCTCCAAGTTCGTAACTGCTGTATATAAAAGATGAGGCTGACACATTATGACAAGTGTTTCTGCAAAATCATTTGCAGTCAGACCTGATGAGAAATCGGCAAACAAGGTGATCCACCAAACTCTTTTCTTGCAATGTTAAAGAGAGTGTCTCCCTTGTAATGGCAATAGTTTGAATTATTTAATTTTTTTTGTCCTCTCCAACATACAGAGCAAGGCATTCTCCTATGTGCCGAGTTAACAGAGGTCATGGCCCGTCACCCAACATGTTTTAAGCTGTGGTACATCATCTACATGGATCCAGACGGTAAAAAGTCTTGTTTTTACAGATGCTTTTTAGCCAAATCAACAACCTCAGTTTAGGTGACTTACTCAAGCTCAACCAGACATTAACAATCAAGCAAACGGTGACGAGCAGAAGTAATCGACTTGACGTGTGTTAGGTAGGGGGGCTTCATCACTGAGACCATGGAGAGAACCTCCTTCCTCCGTCTGCAGATGACACACAAACCTGTATTTAGTTCTTGATCCTTGATCCTTGTCCATCACTGTATTTGATTCATCTGATTGAAATCAGCAGATTTCCATTTTACACTTTGTGCACCTTTCAACATCGTTTATCTGTCTTGCCGCACCAAGTTGAGATATAATCTAGCCAAAACTGTCAATTTAACGTCGTTTTAAAATCCGAGACCCTGTCAAAATTAGTTTTCAAATCTCAGCTCTCACCTGGAGTTTATGTGATGAACACTAACGTTACTTGATCACAAGAGGCCGCTTATTTTTCATTTGACCGGCAAATACTTGTTTTGTATGTAATTGTTGAAGTAGACTAGAAGTTGTCAGCGATCAAACTAAACTGGTACTGTACCAAGTAAAGGTAGAAACTGTGCAGGTTCGTCTACACGTGCAGATGCGTTTTAACACGACGCTTGATAACAGTGGGTCACCGCAGCACTTAAAGACTGATTTAAAGAGCAGATGAGAGATCTGAGACAGACTCTTATATCACTCGACATAAACAAACAAACCGACACGTGCTGCAGAAACCAGGAGATGCGTCCACCTCACGCCACTCGCCTGGAAGTAGCTTAACTTGCTCCTCTCAGCGCATTTCTCCTGCGAAATAAGTTAACTGGTAAACATTAACCAGCAGTTTCTGTCACCCGCTTTGGACTTGTTGTGTCTGCACGCGGACTGAATACTGCTGAAACTAAAGTGTAGCTTTTGACAGCTAAACGTGTGGAGGTGAGTTGTCGATTCACGTTTTTCATTTTTCTGATTTCAAGTTCATTTAAAAAAAAAAATCTATCTATCTTTTAGCATTTAAACTAGGGTTTTATTAATTAGATTATGTATTCGTTCATGTAAAGTGTTTAGATAATACTTTTGATGTTCACTGTTGATTGCTGTAGCTATTCGTATTTCTTATAATGTGTTGTTAACACTGAAAATGTGCTTATATAATTCAAAGTGCGAAAGGTAATTCTTATAATTATGGATATTATTTAGACATTGCATTCAGATTTTAGTGATTCATTACTTGTTGTTTTTACATTAGATTCAAAATGTAAATTTTAATAATTAAATTAACTAGCTTTTAAATCCTTTAAATCAATAATGTTTTCATTTTAAATATATATATATATATATATAGACAGTAAATTTTAAACTCTTTTTATAATCATTTATACTATTTGACATTTTTCAGCTTATTTCTAGATGCTATAATTTAATGACAGAAACTTAACTTAAGCAATAGTGGGATTTGAAGTTGGGTCTTTTATCTACTGAGCCACCAAATCTGTGGAGGAGTTTGGTGTTTTGGATGTGATGATGATAATAGTAATTTAGTTTGAAGTAGTGAAGAGTAACAGTAAATGTGGAGCTTGAACCCAGGTTCTTGTGAATGATAGGCTCATACTCTTCCACTGAGCCATATAGTTTGGAGTGTTTTGGTGTATTTTAATGTTTCATCAGTTACATCATCAGTAACAATTAACCATAAGTAAGCGCCGGATTTGAACTCAGATCTCCAAGATGAAAGTCCAGTGTTTTATCCGCTGAACCACTGAGTGATATTCATTGTTTACAATTTTGGAATCTAACAATTCAGATTCAGTCTCTACTAACGAGCTAAGTGGAATCAGGTGTCTCCCTCGTTTAACACACCTGAATCCACTTAGCTCGTTAGTAAGAGCTGAATTGGGTGTGTCCTAGAAGACGCCCTGTGTGTCTCCCCAATCAGACACACCCAGTTCAGGTCTTGCAGTCTCTACTAACGAGCTAAGTGGATTCAGGTGTGCTAGACGAGGGATACACCTGAATCCACTTAGCTCGTTAGTAGCGACTGCAAGATCTGAATCGGGTGTGTCCTGGAAGACGCCCTGTGTGTCTCCCCAATCAGACACACCCAGTTCAGGTCTTTCAGTCTCTACTAACGAGCTAAGTGGATTCAGGTGTGTTAGACGAGGGATACACCTGAATCCACTTAGCTCGTTAGTAGAGCCTGCAAGACCTATAGTATGAAAGACATACCCAGTGGGCTGTGTTACTAGGAAGATAGATGTACAATAATAATAGTCATCAGGAAATGTATTCAAATTTTTCTATTGCCTTTTAATTAGAGGCACAGAATCCACAAACCTGCCTGTGTCTACTGATCCTACAGACCTTAATTAGCTGCTTCAGGTGTTTTTAATCAAGTTGAAGATAAACTCTGGAAAGTGGCTCACCAGGAAGAGATTTTAGAGATTACATAATATCAACATTTTTATGCAAGGTTTTATTTTGACCAGTCAGTGGGCCTGTATTTAAAGTGATGTTTATTTTTGTCTTCATAATAAATAAACATGAAGCACTTTGCAGGATGGTGAACAGCACTAGACAAATTTTATTGATTCATAGATTAAAAATTAGGTACTAATATTTTTATTTTTAAATATAATGCACCTAAAAATCACAGATTGGACTCAGGAAAAAATAGTTTTAATTGAATTTCTTTGACTTACACATGCATAAAACAGTACATAGTACATGGTATAACAATATCAAGAGTTTGCAGCCAAAAATAACCGTTTTCCCTCCCAATAAAATACGTAAACATCCAACTAGAAAATGATGAAAACATGCAGCAAACAAAAGAACAGCCAAGGATATAAAAGAAGGAAAGACAATACCAATAATTAAAAAACAACTGCTTGGATTTGTTGTCTTTGGTTTTTAGCTTGGTGCAAACACATAAATACTGTTTCTGTTACTGTCGATACTGCAGATCCTAAAAGAATAAATAGCATTCTATTGCATTTACGGTGTCATTTTTCTGAGTTTCACTGTGAGTGGAGCTTATTGCATTCAAAGTAAAATCACAGTAACTTTCAACCTTTCAAATTTCACAGCTACAGGTGTCTTATTGTCAATGCTCAAACAAGTCTTAATCGTCATCAATGGTGCTTGTTTCAGGTGAACAGGAGGATGCTTCCATGAAGAACTCGTCCTCTTTTAGCATGCTCTGGAGAACACAGGAGGAACGGAGGTAAGAACAAGAGAGACCGCACCAGATACAGCACAGCTAGAATATTATGTAGTTGTCTTACAGTCAGGTTGTTGATTCCTTCCGAGAATGCCCCGATCTGTCGCACTGTGCCTTCAGAGTCCTCCATCTACACAACAGCATTTAAACAAATAGTATCCAACGATTAGCAGAAAAATTAATAAAGCTTGGCAAATGAAATATGATTTACAAGTTCAGCTGCATTGCATCCTAGTGAGTGGAATTGTCCAAACCTGCTCCATTTGATCCAAACTTTCCTCATATACGCAAGGGCCTTTATTGAAACTGCTGCTCTGAGGCATCTGCACATCCATGGGGCAAACATACTCTTCAGTCTCTTCCTGTCGCTTCCGCCGCAATGTCCCGAAACTTCCAAACGACAGACGTCTTGGCTAAAAGGAGGAGAAGAGCTGTTGTACAACTGTTGTACTCCACAGTGACATTCAAAGACCCAACCTTACACACAGTTACTTGCCTTAACTTTGGCTGTAGCTGTCAGGACATTGTAATCTGGGTTTTCGAGATACTCCTGCTTCAGCCTTTGTGCCTCTGAGCCAATCAGAAGATGAAAGTTGGTTGCAAGGTGACGTCTCAACAGAGTTTTATTTGGTGGGATGTTGAGAAGCAGAGCCATCGTCTCAACATTGAAGCGAGGCTCTAAAACCTGAGAAACACAGGTAAAAAAAAATAAAAGAAGCAAATCAACTAGAATAGAAATGTGATTTCTTCTAACCCCATTGCATGTACCATTAAGCCTCCGTGGACTCCACTTCCTCTCAGGTTGGGTGCATACTCTGCTAGATCCACTGAACGGAGCCACTCCATCACTCTGTGATTGGTCCATTGACAGATTTCTGCTGGCGTTGGATTATTCTAATCAATGGGGGGAAAATACAGCAAAAATCAAAGTCGTATTCAAAGTGAATGGAGCTAAGTGGTAGTATGATGGCAGGGTGTCCTACCTCTGTCGGTCGGCGACGGAGGCAGCTGGGGTCATAGCAGTTGATACGCAGCACCTGAATGGCCCTCTTAATACTGAGATGGTGAAGCACACTGCCCACTTTCAGTCCCAACAGGTCATCCTAACCAATGATATCCAGAAAAGTCAACCTTAGTATTTACTATAAAAATACTAAGCAGCAAAAACTTTTACTAGAGTAAATCTTTTTTTTTTTTTTTTTTTAGAACACAAGACCAAGGCTTAAGACTAGAATAACGGCTGCTATAAATGTATTCATTTTAAAATGTATTCAAAGGTTATATTTATACATTTGGGAGTTATTTATTTGACACCTACCACAGTCATATAGTGAAGCATCCGCCCATCCACTCTGCCCTCATCAAACTGAGATTTATACTGAGGTAGGCCGATATCATCCAGCCATCCTTTGGGATAATTACAATAACATTATTGGATCTCGTGCTTAATTAAATGTAATTAAATGTAAAAAGCATTGCGGGTTCGTGAGGGTGAGTCAGAATTAAAATCTTTATGTGAACCATCCCTTTAAACTTACTAAAAAAGAAAATTAAAAAAATCCGACTTTCACTTACGAGTAACCCAGTTGTAGTCCAGTTTCCCCTTGGCATCTTCCCCCTCGGAGCCCAGCGACTGAACAGCTAACTGCAGTTTCTTTCTGTGTAGAGGATGCCTGATGCCCATTTCCTGAAACACAGACAGAAATGCCATGCATGAGAATAACCCAACCTTACAACTTAAAATGTGGATGCATAACGTGAGGCTTTTCAGAAGACCTTTTCCAAATCATGCTGAGACGCCTTCAAAAACATCTGTCCAGAGCTGATCCACTGCTGAGCTTGATCTACATACAAGTCCAGTCCCTGGTTCTGCAGCCACTCGCACACCTGCTCTTTACTCCAGCCTGAAAACGGGCTGTCCAGCGCACTGATAGTTATAGGCATTTACAATTATTACATGAAGTGCATGGGGGGAAAAAAGCAGCAAAGAGCTCCTTAAACAAACTGTATGTACTTGTTATTGCTTCGTGGCACATCACGTGACCACCCCAGTCTGGGTCCTGCTGTGGCTCGCACTCCACCTCTCCTAAATGCGGAGTCTGGAGAGTCGTCCAGGTCATCGGAGGTGGATTGACTTCTCTTCATTCTGACGCAGGGATTATAAAAGTGAATATTTTCATTTTTATAGACACTACAGTTTATTTTCAATATATTAAATGCATTAAAAGACCTTCCAAATAACTTCATGATCCCCTTTGATTTCTTCTTCCCTTCAGGTGAGAGTGTGTCTAATGCTTTGGGCTTCTGAGTTTGCACTTCAGCCAAATCCAAGTGCTCAGTCCCCTTACGCTCTCCTTCAACTGCCAAGCCAATAATTCATTAATAGGATAAATCTTTCAAGATTCCAAAACTGCCATATATCATTTCATATGTTCATTAAGGCCAAACATTAGCAGTTTTTAAAATCAAAATGTTTTAACAGAAAATGTTTGGCCTCACTCACTCAGATTGAGAGAGGTGCTTGTCATCTTGTTGCCTCTGATCTTAAAAAAGCCACGTCCGAAAGAGGAACGTGCTTTTTTAGAGCCAAAACTCGGAGAGACTGAAGAAGAGCCCCCATTTTTACTGGCTTCATCCTAAAATATTAAAAGCAAGTTGAAGTTGTTGGTTAAGATATTTAAGTTTTTGTTTTGCCAAATGATTGGCTCTAAACCGTTCTAAAAACAAATGAAATGCTTAGTTATTAGCATCATTTATAAAAAGTGTCCAGTGCAGCTAAAAAAAAAAAAAAAAAAAGTAGTTTTACTGTTAATAGAGCTTTTTGTCAGGCTCATGTTGATCTAATTTTACACTTAACTAGTAAAGTGTACTGGCTTAAGGGGGAGCCATTATGCTTGCATTAGTGCCACTGCATTACTGTGTGCAAGCAGAGTTTTCAACCAACAGAGGGTGACAGAAACCTAAACATGTAAACCTACAACCTTTTTACAGCATCTGTTACAGATTCTCAGATTAATTAAGTTAGTACCTCATTATTGCTTGTCAAACGATTCCTTTCAGGCTGCTGTACTTCAGAGACACTGAAAACCATTAGGAAGAAATCAAAAACAATCACAATGTCAATAATGTAATACATTTTAATAAATATGAAGATTTATCAGGTTTTTTTTTTTTACTTATTACTACCTTAAATTTTCTTACTACTACTAATATTACATTTTAAGCCCTCACTCATAGAAAGTGCCAGAAAATCAATACAGCTAGATAGATAATAGCTTTATCTATTTTTTTCAATTTTGAACTTTGTTCCCCAATCATGAAAAATGCTTGAACACCAATATATCTTTGTGTGAACACAGTTTAAATAACAAATGTCTAGAGAAAGTAAACAAACCTGTCATTGGTCTCAGCTGCAGGTTTGAGTGCGATCACTTCAGGGAGCAGCTCCGAACATGGAATGAGTTGAGGCTGTGTGAAAAACATCAACACTACTGAGTGGAGTATGCAAGAGAACAGCACTGAGAAAAGTATTTTCCCTGAGGAGTCGGATTTCAATGGATAAGAGGAGCAGGCAGTGACCGGTCTGAAATGACCTGAAATCACAGGATGCTGCTCCCATACAAAAACAACAGAGACGTTCCCAATCAAAAAAAAAGTTATGGTTAAATTGTTATTCTCTGTCAGACCATCACAATGAAAGTACTGCAAGGAGGGAGTCTAAAAGGAAGTCTGAGGAACATCCTGTGTACACAAACTGTGTGTGTGTCTGTGTTAGACCCTTCATACTTCATCAGTTTCCTCTGTGCCTCCTGTGGAGACCATCTCGGTGTCACACAGCCCTTCTTTTGTGTCCTCATCCCTGGGTTTGTCTGGGAAAACAGCACAAGTCATAAGACAGGATAAATCAGCCAAACTATTAGACAGAGATGCAGACTAATGCTTTCTGGGAAACATTATTGGGATCAAAATAATCTATTGTCTAAATGTCATAAAGACAACAGAAAAAACAGACATGTGGTACAGATTAAGCAATAAATGGTATTTAAAAATATTACTGGAATCAAGTTACTTTTAAATGTAGAAAACTGCTCAAGATCAGTGGTTTTACATTATAGCAGAACTTAGAGAAATAGAAAGGATTATATACTTAATAAATATACTTATAAATATTGAAATGATCCAGGATCCAATTGTGTCTCAATGATATATAGTTAATTGTTTTTAGTGTACCACTGCAATGTGAGCATTCTTTTTTTTCCCCTCAAAAATGAGAAACAGAAGACGACATAAAAATGTGCCAAGGACATCTCACCATTTGATGCCTGCACAGACATCACCATATCCTGCACTCGCTTGAAACGGATGAGAGACTGCTGCAGCTCTTTTATCTTCAAATCCTTAAAAAAAGATAAAGATAAAACTATATCAAGTTTATCATCATCATTTATTAAATACAAATAAATTAAGTTACAATTTAATCCTTTTTGCTAAAAAAATATAAATTTAATACAAACACATTTGTTTTAATTTTATGATATGTAAAATATTACATTTAAATCTAAAGTACAGCTTTTTTAAATAAAATTTTTATGCAAACTCGCTGAATTAAAGTACCATAAAAAACCCTTTTGGCGGGAACGTTCTACGTAATATCTACTTCTACATGTGTACATCTAGGCAAATACTGATTAATTAGAAAGATTATGAAGATGGTTTAATTAGAAGCCAAAGTTTGTGAAATTGTGTGTGTGCTGGCAGGTGGTTAATGTGATCATCACAGCAAAATAGCAGGATATCATATTGTTTACCTTCTCTTCATTAGCTGCCTTCAGAGACTCAACAGCACTCCTCATTCTCTGCACCTCCATGTCTGAACACACAAAAACAACTCCAGAAATAAGGTTACGGCATACAACAGCTAAATATTTCAGAACAAAACAGACATTTTTTTTGTGTCTCTGGAATCGCTAAAATAAACACCCCAGAAAGTGCATACTCGTCATTTCTGGAAGGAAAGATGATTTGCAGTCAAGAATAAATATTGTGAGACAACTCAAGCATATCTAGCAAATCAGAGTTATAAGAGCAGGGGAGTCTGCAGCCAAAACCAGGTCACCATCAATCAAAAAGCGTGTCTAGACGTGTAATACAAACCTTCATATACCTCATACATTCCAACACAGTTTTTCTTAAGCTTACAGTGCTGGGATAGTTTCTCCATAACAACACAAAAATGTTTTTGTTCCCGTGTCATGCATTTAAGAATGGATTTAATGGCTGCGTAATGTGACACAAGAAGTCCAAAAGTCTACGACTAGCCATGTTTTTAACCAATCAGTGTAAGCAATGATGGTCCATAGTAAAACACATGAACAAAAATATTTCAAAAAGGCCTTGATAATTTAATTGTTTTACAGATCACAAGTTACATTAAACCAGATAAAAATCGCACATTTAATTACATAATCCACAATGCAACCGTTCACCTTCAGTCAATTACGTTCTGTACATGATTACATTATTTTAAATTAGATTCTGAATCCCCTCTGGTTACATTTCAAAGTGACATTGGCATGTTGTTGATAAAGCAAAATGTTCACATTGTACCTTTCTCTCTGTTTTGTGACTGTTCTGTGTTTGGGACTTCTGACACGGCCTGGTCCTGAAGTCTTCCAAGTGCTTCTTCTCTCTCCTCCAACAGCTTTTGCAGTGATATCAACTCCTCCTGACCAATGAAAAACATAATTAACGCTCCCAGGACATTCCAGAACTAAAAATAAACTCACCATGTGCCAACCCCAAATTTACTTATCTACCAATATAGCATTATCAAGAAAATATTGGGAAATGCCATTTCTTAATAGGCAAAAAAGAAAAAAAAAAAAAAACACAGTGGCAGAATGCGAGAGATGATTTTTCATAAATGTGCTCTGCTTTGAGCATGTGGATAAAGTTCATTAGCTTGGCACATTCCAGTGGCTAGTCATGAAGGTTAGGGTAAGCTACACAAGGATTTCTCTGTGTGGTTAAGTGATTCATAGACAAGTGCTTGCTGTTACACTTCACTGCTGTTAATCTTATGTTGTGTAATTATCACCTGACCGTGAGGCACTCGTACTTTGGTAGAGTTAAGACTTCTCTCATACTCTTGTCTCTCGTCCTCCATAGAAGTCAACTGAAGGCGCATATCTTTCACATCCTGATAAAGACCCTAAGGAACAAGACCAAGATATTGATAAGTCAAAGAGTAAAGAAGAATTTTGTGATGCTAAATGCTTTGAGTTTTTTTGGATCCGTAGGCCAAAAAAAAATGCCTCAAGGACACTAAAAAGTGGAAAAAAAACCCCTGAAACTTATCAAGTCAATATTTTCATCCAACACAGAGGAAACCTAGTCCATTCTTTTGCCCCACAGTGGATTTTTGAAACTGAAACTCCCCTTTGGGCTCAGGCTTGTGAGAGAAAGTTGAATGGGTCCAGTGTAGTCTGGCCTCAACCAGGGCAAAAAAAAAAAAAACCTTTATAACAGGAAATGGCTCTGGTACTCTGTTTTGCGCTCACCCTCTGCTGGATAAAGCTGGGGGCTTAAGCAGCAATGAATGTCTCTATGGAAACCACAGGGCGGTCAAACCATAATAGCCAGGTTTAATTTCATTAAATGTTTAGATTGTCAGTACAGTGCATTCTATTCTGCATTCAGAGTGCTTTTAAGTTTCTGATTAATGACTGGAGACTGTCATTTATTAGGCTTGTGGGGGTCTGTGCCCTATGAAATTTCACAGTGGTGATGGTGCAAACATGTACTCCTTACCTCACTTTCTCTGCAGTCCCCCTCTGCAGCAGCTAGCTTTAGTTTCAGACTTGATACCTCAGTCAGCAACTCCAGTTTCTCCGTCTCTAAAGCACTTCTGCTAAGCAGCTCCTAACACGCAATTTACATAATGATTTTCATTTTTCAAAATCTATTCCTTTGATGCTGACCACTCTTAAAATGTGTCTTAAATGCAATGCACTTCAATTATTGGGCTTAAAAAAAAAAAGATATCACACACCTGCTGTAGCAACTCTTCTGTAGCATTCAGTTTCATGCGGTGTTCCTCAAGGCTCGAGTCTAGGTCCCTTATTTTTTCTCCTTGAACTTCCACCTGGTCTGTCAGAACACTTACCTGGGGAATCGGAGTGAATACTCATCAAATTGTGTGTGATGTGTGACATTTAGAAACTACAATTGCTGCATTCAAACTGAGAGCTAATAGGAAAGCAGAGGCACACAGCTTCAGATCTGACAAGAAAGTCCCAGACAACCCACAAAGTCTCTTGACTTGGTTTTGACAACTCACCTGGAGCACTAGGCATTCTTTGTCACTTTCCAAGCGAGAGAGTCGCTCCTGGTAGACCAAATCCCCTGCTGCAGATCCATGGCCATTGGTCTGGACACATGAACAAATCCTCAGAGTGTTACATTTAGTTTCCAAATACACACCAGATTTACTGGTTGCGTGGTGTGACACACATATTGCATATTTGAAATAGACAGCTCAGGACAGGCAACAAAATGCAGTGAAATGAACTGAAATAACCATTATAAGTCAGACGCCAGTGGGACCTGAAAAAGAAAATCACATGCTGCCATTGGTGTGTCATGTGGGGTTCAAACAGATGATACTCTGCTATACGAGATGCATGTGAAAGTTTTACTGCCCAGGAATGGAAATTTTACAAAGCAAGCATGCTTCAGGTTGAATATGGAAAAAGGGCCGGGGAGCTGAAATGAGCTTAATCCAGATGAATCATGACTGGAGTTAAGGATGGAAAACGCAAAAGGGAGAAAATCTTACGTCAGACTTACAAATGAATACATTGAAAGAAAATGCTACTGACCTTTTTTCATATAGAGTAATTTTTTTGCATTAAACAGTTTATAAAACTTGCAAATGCAAATATTATAAAAAAAAAAAATATATATATATATATATATACTTTATTAAAGCTTCCCGTTTTAGTTTCTTCTTAAAAATAGTCTGCTGAAAACCCACCAGGCGGTTTTGTAGCCACTCCATCAGACCTTCAGCTGTAGTTTCGGACACCTGACTGCGCAGACTCTCCTTTTCCTCAGGATCCATCAAGTCCAACGCAGCCCTCAGGTCCTCCAAGAGGTGCAGCACCCGAAGGCTGCCCAGGAAGGGTGAAGTTGGTGACTGACAATCAAAAAGCCCATTGGTGTAGTTCATAGCCTTCGAACCTGAAGCAAGTGCAGGAATGATGGATCAGAGAATTTTTTTTGGATGAGTCAAAATTACTGGGTTCCATTCATGTCCAATTGAATAGACTGTAATATAGTGCACGAACTGAATGGACTAATTGTGGTACTTTTTTTTTTTTTCTTTCTACACGACTGTGTGGTTGTATTCCCTAAAAATGAACAGAAAATGAGAGTGAGTAAAAGACAGAAATTATATAATTTGAAATCAAATTCTTGGGTGAATTCCCTTTAGATCTGCATGTGTTTTGTTTTGGAAAGTGCTGAAAGTAGCTGGAGCAAAACAAGTTGGATGACTGTGACCGCACTGCTCGGGTAGCTCAGATGATGTAAACAGCTGGACGTCCACTGCCATAATAATAGAGTGAATGGAAAAGCATAACCTTAAAGAGACTCACTCCTGCCCCAAGCAAAGGCGTTCATTTTCATTTCTCTGATGTGTCCCTGACGTTCCCAGAGATGGACAATACTGTGGTCGCATACTGAATAAGCATTAGATTTCATCAGTGCTGAAATAGTGGAAAAGCCTTGTAATGTTGCTCACTGCGCATACTCACAAATCTGCAGAAACACTCACCGTGCAGTTTTGCAAGTTTGCGTATGTGCATTTCCACAAAAAAATTGTTTCTATTTCTAATATTGATGGAAAAAAAAAATTTGTAAATAGTATTTTTCATTTATTTAGTTGTACCTGCAATGATGCCATCCATCTGCTCCAGAGCAGCTGCCAACATTTCACTCGCATCACACATCATGATCACTTTTCTTGAAACCTGCAAATGTAACATTTAAACGTAAGCAAGAACATTGCACTGAAAAAAAAAAAAATAAATAAATAAACAGTTTTCCATCTATCTGATGTTTTCTCTCCTGTCTGGCATTAATATGTAGTGGCAATTTCTGTCCCACTACGTAGAATGGGAGGGCTCGTTTGTGGGATAATGGCACGATTCTCCCAGGACTTTTCTCCACTGTGCGTTGGAATGCTTGGAATTCCAAACATTCAAAACAAAGTCCCACAGGATTCACATCCAGCCTGTTACTGCCACTGGCCTACAGCTTGACAGAAGCTTCTCTTCTCCACCCACCACGTTGGATCCCTGAACGAACCACTAAATTATCATTTCAACATTAAGTTTATATTAGCAAAGCAAATTAAAATCTAACAGCAATGCCTCACTTATAAACACGTCAAAACACGCATGAGCAGCTGCTCAGATTTGTTTACAAAAAATGTATACCACAATCTTTAAGGTATATTCAAATCATTTTCAAAAATTCAAATAATCCTAAAATAAATGTATTTAGCTACTAAATTAAATTAAATAAAGCTAAATATTTAAATGATTCACTAATACTAAATGGGATAATAAAAATGTTTTTGGTTTAAAATGTATTATTATTTAGCATTTACTTATTTAACCACAATGTGTCAATTTCTAATAAGTGTTCACATTTTAAATAATTTTACTGGTAGGCTAAGGGATGTGAAAAGAGAACACGTGGGTTTCAAGATGTGTTATCAGTAAGCCATTAAATCATCATTTTGAAATACAAACAAACAACTACATCAGTTGTTTGTTGGACAACTAGTAAACCATACTTCACCCATCACCATTTAAGACTACACTGCTGGTCACAATCGCAAGCCAAAACAGTGCGGTAAAATACTCCCAAAAAATTACCCTTCTTAATTTTGTTACAGACTGCATGAGAGCTGGAACGATCTACATCTAACACAGAGGTCTTTGTTTGTCCATTTACCACCGACCCCGAGAGAAAGAGCACAGAAACAAGCTGCATTCTCATTCTAACATGAACCTATTCAATTATGACCTTATCTGATCAACGAGGACTGCAGAAAGGACAAGACCAGCCCACGTCACTTAACAGTTTTTATGTAGGAAAAGGAGCAGACCAAGTTTGGGTTCATGGGTATTAGATTTTTTGTCGGGTCAGTGAGTCCTTAGTACACAACACCCAATGACCAAATCAAGCTTCTGACCACTGAACATTAACCAAATCCACCCCGAAACTTCAATGATGAAAGAAAGTACTAAAATAAGTTACGATCTGGAGTTGAACTGACATTCAGATCCACTACCACCTGTAGAAACACTGGCCAAAGTGGAGGTCCGCCCAGCTTGAAATCCACAGCTTTTCCAGTTACTTTTGGCAAAGAGAAAACATTCTCCACATCCCTGGAGGGAAAAGGAGCTGTATTTAGTCAGCTGCCTGCATCACTTCCTATGGGGAAGCCCTGGATATCTGGCAGTTTCTCCAAATAGTGCAAGTAGAAACTCAAAGTGAATATTTGTTTACTTCCAAACAGTTAATCAGGGATATAATACAACCAGTTTAAGTTGATAAAATCAGAATTCAATTATATGATTCTCAGATCCTACCGTATTTGATTATGTGCGCGTGTACACACACTTCAAGCCTGTATAGGACATTTGGAGTCTTATATAAAACAATGATTACATTCATATGCTCTATACATTTTCTGTATTCCCATTCTGACCAAGTATGACACATGTTGTCTTTCCATCCACTCTGATGAGAACCAGCTCTGATCGGTTTTGCTTTTCCATTTCACAAAGCCTGGACGGAAAATCATATGGATAAGAGTGAGCACCCAGTGATAGTGTGAAGTGATCTTTGGCTATGAGCACACTTTTGAACAATACTTTCCAGTAGTAAACGCAACAGCTCTTAATCAGTCGCAAATGGACTGAGGAATTACGTTTCCATACGGAAAGAGGGGAAAAAGCAGTTGGGTTCATTTTAATTGGCTGTATATTTTGTCTCAGCCAGAGGCCCTGTGTGTACCATGCACCAATCGCTCCATGACCCGAATGACCAGCTCTTTCGAGTACCTCCCCCTTCTTCCAGATTCTCGAAAAACTCCTCCAGATGTGTGCTCCCTCTCACATAGCTTCACAATCAGCACTTCCTCCAAACATAGATATCGAACAGCCCGCCCTCAGGCCAAAGCACTGTCAAGCTCCTCATGCAAATTAATTATAGCGCTTTACTACTAAATATACAACAAATCGGCAGACCGCATATTGCCTTAAAGGGTTGTTAACCAAAGCACTGTAGGAGGGACGGTTGTGACTAGCTGGCTTGGTGCCCAGACAGGCCTACCAGTACAAAGGTAGAAGTCATTTTGATTTATTTACATACTCTGACGTTGACCAGATGTGGAGATAGGGGATGGAGTGGGGGTAGACCAAAAGAAAAACAACCCACTGCCGTTATCCAGGCTGAGCCTCGTCCCAAATATACCCAATCCCTCAGACGGATCGCACTACTGAGCCATATGCCATACAAACACACAGATGTGGCACATATGTGGCCTTCGGTATTAAATAAACTCCTAGCGGAGAAGTCGCATCCGATACTAATCTTTCAGCTTGATGCTGGAGTGTGCATGTTAACATTTCAACATAGAAAATGTAGCTTTGCTCGGAATTTCTGAACGGAAGTAAAAGCAGATCTCGTATCACTTTGTTTGATAAAGTGCTTTCGAGAAGCATCCCTCTTAAAGAGGAGTGAGCTGTCAGCCGATAAAGACCAGAGACACATCACTCCCCGTACATCAGTGTTTCCCAACCATTTATGTACTCCCACAGATTCATCAGCAAAGCCCTTAATCGACACAATTCAGAAATGTGTTAAGTGTGGGATCATTTGGCATAATATATGTATAAATAAATAAAACACACACACACAATGATTCTGTGACTCAACCCCATACACTAAGTGATCACATGACCTCTAATTGCTAGAGTTGCCTAAGAGTTACATACCTTTATCCTCAGCATTATTAAAAATTTCAAGAACAAATGACTGCATTGATAATGCTTTGATGCTGACATTTGTAGCTTGTCTGTGGTTTACTCAAATGAATACAAGGAAAC
Organism: Enteromius afrohamiltoni; assembly: GCA_034779775.1. Classification (NCBI taxonomy): domain Eukaryota; kingdom Metazoa; phylum Chordata; class Actinopteri; order Cypriniformes; family Cyprinidae; genus Enteromius; species Enteromius afrohamiltoni. The sequence continues at coordinate 5,684,656 of JAUYWG010000034.1, forward strand.
ATGTGGAGGACAAGATAGGAAACATCTGACACACACTTTAAGGCTGCATGGGAGCAATTTGGGGTCCTCTATTTGGAGAATAAAAAAGGGAAAAAAAAAAAATCCCTGATGTCATAGCTGACCTTTTCCCGCTGTAAAAGGCCACAGTTCCACCCTGGAAGTTACAGCAAACACAGGATATACTTACACGCTCCAGGTTTAAAGTCAGGATCAGGTCAAGACAGTCTTTTACTTTAATGTGTGCACAAGTGAGCAACTTCAGATTTAGGATTCATTCACACCACCACAAGCAAATTTAGCTTCCAAAAAATCCACAAGAGAATAAATGTGATATTGTCCAACAAGATTGCACGTTCAAAGGCAAAAAAAAAAGAAAAGAAAAGAAAAAATGTAGTTCATGCACTAAAACAGCATAAATCTCTAGTTATAAAAGGGATTTTGTACAAATGCATTCATGAAATGTTGAATTCGTGTAAAATCTGTAAAAAGTGTAGTTAAGAAAAAAGACAAATGCATATACAGGCATAGAAATATCATTAACAATCTTAAAAACGCTTAACTCAAACGACTCTCAGGTGCGACACAGATGAAGCGCATGATTATCTTTTAATCGCTTTTTCAATGATCGGAAATGGCTTACCTTCTAATTCAATGAGACTCCTAACATTATTTGAAATGATAAACTTATTTCAACAGACGTATGTGTCCGATATCATCAGATATTCCCGAGCGTCCCTCATATTAATGTTGAACGCGTCTCCTCTGAGTGCAGCGGCGGAACTTTCGGACTTCAAGTTGAGAGTTGTGCGCCCGAGTGCGCATGCGCCTGCTAAACCAATCATAACCACAAAACCATCCGACATCATTAATTACCTCCTCGGAAAACTCAGTACAAACATTTCAGTTTTACATGCGCCTTCAGTGTTCTGTTAAAGACCGACAACAACTTAATAAAATAATTCCTTCCCAGAAATTGAATTAGTGCGGAGAATAGAAGAGTCAGAAGGTCAGGCATTATTCTAAAACAAAAATCATCTAATTAAATTATTCACTATGCATTTTAACTTCTATCTGTTAAAGTTTCTTAATGTTCTCTTTCAAATTAAATTAAATTATTGTTACTAAAACGTGAGCAGGCGGCGATATATCACATGTTCTTTCAAGGCTAGACTAATTAATCACCGTAGTTTGTGATTGCCAAGGACAATTTGTATTGTAATTTAACTGTTAATTAATTGATATACCCTTTTATTATAAGCAGATATTTTAGACTAAACAAATAAATAAAATGGCCCTTTCCTCAAGTTAGAGATTTTAAATTTATTGCGAGTATTAAATGTGCTATTTAATACACGCAATATATAATATTTAATATCCATTAATAATTCATTATTAAATAGACAATGCTAACAGTCAAATAAAAAGTTACATGATAAATTAACATGTTTCTCTATTTAAATAATTTGAATACGTACATATTATAATGTATAATAATATTAGATTGCAATATAATGTTAAGTAATGCTTGTTTATGGTAGTAATGAGAGTTAATAAACATTTAATGAAGTAATCAGCATAGTAAAGCTCCAGGGAAACAGATAAATATCGCCCTCTTGTGGATTTTAAATGTTTTTTTTAATATATTTTATTCCAATTACGATATACAAGTTATAGTACACAATTTCTCATTTGGTAAGATCTTCTTATGTTGTCTTTATTATCAGATTATGATACTTCACACTAGATGGCAGGCAAATGCTAGCTTTTATTTATTTATTTATTTATTTTACAGTAGCTTAAAAGTTTGATGAAACAGCAGCTGCTTGCTTTCTGAATTAAATTCGTTCACTTTATACACATGTGAGTGCTACTAAAACCATTATTTATTTAATTTCATATCATAATTCAGTTTTTTTTGTATTCAAGCTTTGGATGCTTAAACCCTTAAGACCCATGATTTTAGGATTTAAAGAAATTTGCTGGTCCATCTTTACAGTTCGAACCCAGTGATTTATCGTCTTAAGACATTGAAAAACAGCACAAGTGAAGTTACTTCCTCTAACCTGTAATATCTGGTCTATTTTCTCTGCCTTTTAGATCGAGGCACTTCTGTGTCCATGGCAACCAGGCTCACGGGGAATCATAGTCACTTTTCCTCAATGGCATAAACAACCCATTTATTTTGCCCACTGGGGCAAGAGTTGTACCCTGCTTGGGTCAAGTTGTCACTCTTAGAAAAGTACAAAGTGCACCGTGAGGAGGAAAAGGCTAATGATTCTGGTGAATACAATGTAAAACTTGGTATTGCTTCCCTCTTGAATCCCAGCAATTTTGTGTGGGAAGAGGTATTTCTGAATTTAGCCAAAGTGGAGAGAGGCAGATACCTACCAAATAATATTGAAAATCCTCAATAACAAAGCGGAGGCATTTTAAATCCATCTCTGAATGAAACCAGTGACTCACCGTGTCCAAAGAACACTGAGAACTCTCTGAACAACAAACACCACGCACCAAACCACCAACATAAAGTTTTTATTAATATTTTTTTTTAAATGTAATAATTTTTCCTTTCAGGTGTCACAGTCACAGAGATGACCTTTGTTTATTTCATTCACTGTGTATAGGACACAGCATGTTAATTAGCGGGATGGAAACCAGCAATCTCTTTCTCTCACCTGGGAAACTGCACGGCAGCACTCACCTCAGCGCATGTAAGAATGTCATTTCCCAGAAATAGAACACTTGTCCAATGCATGTGATTAAAAATATACATGTGCTGTGGGAATGAAGAATGTGCACAGAATTGTGCAAATTAAGCTATTATTATTATTTTTTTTTTTAATATATGATTATTACTATGTTAAATATCATTATTATTAACATATTATTTTAAATAAAATAAACTACAATTATTTTGTGCTGCTCAAACATTCAGACAGTGGAAACGCAGAATGCGTGCAAAAATCAAGTACCCTGAAAGCCAAAATATTATTTTGTGCTAAATGAGCAATAATAGCGCCAAAACTATTCATTTTACTTTGAATTAATTATTTTTTTTAATTCAATTAAATTCTTCCTCACTGCTCAAACATTCAAGCCGAGAGAATGGAAAATGTGTGCAAAAAGCTTTTAATTATTTTATATAAAATTAGCTATCAATAACACCTTATTTATTTCATTGTTAGCTGTTTATTTATTTCAAAAACAAAAACAAATGCACTGCCAAGACATTCATCAAAATGTGAATGTGCCAACATTAAATACAGAGGAAGAAACAATTAAATTATTTGTATGAAATAAGCAATTATTAGTATTATTACAATTATTACCACCAGAGAGTAGCAGATGGCCATGACCTCCACCAAGGTGGAGCGGGTGGTGGGAGCGTCCACCTGGGTTGAGCAGGGAGCGGTGATGGCCACTTGGGTGGACCTGACGGCAGGAACACCTTCCAGGGTGGTGCAGGCGGCAGAGATCTCCCTCTGGGCGGAGCAGGTGGCGGAGAGACCCACCGGGGCGGCACAGGCAAAGGAGACATCCTCCTGGGTGGACCAGACAGTGGGAACTCGCCCCCCGGAACCAGACAGGAAATGAAGATGTCCTTTGGGACCAGGCAGGAGGTGAATATGCCCTTCGAGACCGTACATGGAAAGAATGCGCCCTTTGCGACCAATCTGACAATGGATGCGCCCACCGTGACCCAACAGTCGACGATCTCGCCCTTTGAGACCGACTGGACCGACCATGCGCCCTCTGGGAACTGTTCGACAATGAACGCGGCACCCGTGACCAACCGAACCAAGATACAAAGACCCTCTTGGGTTGTGCAGCCACCAGTGAAGATTCTGAGGACTCTACGGCCGAAGCTGACATCCCCAGAGGTAGTGCAGCCTCTGGCAAACTCAACTGAATCTCCGTACCACAGGCCTCACAATCTTTATAGAACTCAGGCGTGTATAATAGCTGGAGGTCCGGATCACAGACCGGTTCTGGCGGATCCGGCCATAATGGGTCTGGATCACAGAGAGGATCCAGGAGGAACAGACATGAAACACATAGAGTTCATTGAGAGCTGGAGTGCCAATAGTATTCTCTGCAGAAGAAATAAAGCAGGTTTGAAACAACATCAGGGTGAGTAAAAGATGACAGTATATCTATTTGTGGATGAACTGAACTGTCCCTTTAAAAACCGCAGTGAAAAAAAAAAAGAAAAGTCTACAAATAGTCTTTCATATTATGGAAGGCCCTGCCACATTCAGTAATTATCTGTGGTTGCTGGGAGCCAGTAACAAGGAGCCCATGGCTCAGCAGGGGAATCATGTTAGGGGAGGCACTTGGTGAAACCTAGTGAAGAAATGCCCATAGTGTTGCCTTTAGTCAGATAGATGAGTAGGATCTTGGCCTCTATAAGAGAAACAGTTCTCTTATGCTGCTTTCCAGTTTCATTTTTCACTCCTGCTCCTGCACACTGTTGTTTTTCGCCCTCTAAAGAACTTCAAATGCTGCAGAGTTCTTAGAAAACAGACTATTTTTAGAGGAGTTTAAAATAAACACACCATATCGCTATATCGTTGTTTACTCATCAATGGTCCTTGTTAAGCGTGCCAGGGTGGAATTGCTGATAATAATTAGTGTATAGTCTTAATGGTCATTCAGAGTAGTTCTCAAACATGTTCCAGGCCTGGAACTCAAGCGGTGACTCATGCATGGATTGGTCTGCATAGGATGCCCCCATAGCAAATATTAAAACCTAAACTGTGCTCTTTTTTCCCAATGGGTTAAACAATATCATATTTACTAATGAAAAGTAAATAGTTCACTCAAAAGGATAGTTCACTCAAAAATTAAAACTTACTTAAAATGGACTCTTCACTGAATGGGTGCCGTCAAACAGCTGATAAAAAACCCTAATCCAGAAGTAATCCACATGACTCTAGTCCATCAATTAACGTCTTTTGGAGTGAAAAGATATGTATTTGTAATAAACAAATCCAACATTAAGGTATTTTTTACTCAGTGGAAAACATTTTAGTTCTTTATACCTTTCACAAAGTAACCCAGCACTAAAAACAAAGAAACAAGAATGACAGTTCAAAAATCCAGTCCCTACAATTTCATGTTTTATTTTGGGAGCTTTGCCAAGCTAAAAATAACTATATAAATATATGCATTGCACAACCCTGCTCTAACAGGTCGCCTATATGGCTGAAGGATAATGGCAAATCAGCTAATGTCTGCATAATGAAATTGAGAAGTCAATCTCTTAATGTTACATGAATACATTACCCTTTTTTCTTGATGGCATGATAGAAATGTCCTTGTACAGTACGTAAAAACCATTTTATTTTGGGTGCATGAACAAATACAACCAGACAGAGATGTCTGTTGCTAACAACAACAAACACACTCAGAAAACACAAGAACATTTATTTATAATTATGTACTTCAATGGTTTAAAAAAAGTAATTATGTGATCTAATGAAATATTCATATTTTTTGAATCTCAAAGCACATTGTTGACATGCTGAAGAATATATTCAAGCATGTTCAAATCAACCTAAAGCATGCATACATTGTGAAAACTATAATGCCCATAAACTATAATAAATGTGTGAATAACAATGTGCATGTAAATTATCCTTAAAAAACGGTGTGCTTTCTTGGTGATAACAAGCAATGCCGCTGCTTCTTTAGTGTCTTTGGTGCCAATTCCTCTTTACATTTTTTTCATATTCTTTGTTCACAAGTTTCCTTTCGTTCAAACAGAATAATACTTTTGCGATAATAATGATTTGTCCTTTGAAATAAATGAGGTCGGTAGACAGTCTCTCAGACAGTCTCCGTCTCTTCTGCTCCGCTACTCTGTGTAATTACATCATTTCTGATGATGGGGAATGAATAAAGAGTAAAACTGTCTACATACTTATGTAACGTCAAGCTGCAGGGCCTATTGAGATTTATAAGTTTGATCCTTTATTCATTTTTCGCTTTAATAACTTTCAATCTGTGTGTCTTGAAGTTAAACAGTAATTAAGCCAGTCTAAGGAGAAACTCAATAAATTAAATGCACAAAATACAATCTTTCCTTGGAGACTTTAAACACAATATGCTGCCAATGAGATCCACTTATCTGCTTAATAACCTCACTGAAAACAAAGACACACAATATTGTAAAACATTAACACTGACGCATTAATTAATCAAGTCGTTTTCATGTAAATGAAAGGAATTTGAAATCTTATCTGAGAGGGGTTTTCATGCTGTCTGGCCCAGCCAAACCAAATCACTTCTCATTTTCATTCAGCCTGAGTTATTCAATCTGACATTTCTTGCCTGTATAAATGTAATTATGCTTACATTAGACCACCTGTTCCAATATCATATCACTCATTAGTTCAGTTGTCAAGCCCTCTAACAAATGACATTGTGAAAGTAAAGCTGTGAGCTGGAAATTATACTGTGGAAGTGGCTAAAGAGCCAACTGGAATGTACTGAGGTCTGTTTCACGTGCTCAGGTTGGTTATCGCTTGTGTTCAGCTCTGTCTGAAAGTAGAAACTGATACCTTAAAAATATGCAAATCTTGTTTAGTAAGATGCATTTAACTGGACAGGTTAAAAACCAATTAATGTAAGGACAGTAAATGACACACACACAACATTGCTGCAATAAATCTTTTGACACAAAATGGTCAAAAAGGATAATCTGACAAAATATTAATAATGTAAGCCCATATGCTTTGCTGACAGTGGCGATTTCTTTAAGACTGCAAGCTCAGCTTCCCCTATAATGTCACAAAATTAATGGTCAAATTATGTACTATTGTAGTAACATTTTATTGACTAAAAATGCATTAGAAAACGTTCATCTCAAAGACAAGCTCGTACAGAATCAGTTAGATATAGCAGGTCGGCTGACTTGATTTTCTTCTCATACATTCCCGTAGCGTCACAGTGCATTTCC
>JAUYWG010000034.1:5701230-5713638 GCA_034779775.1 Enteromius afrohamiltoni
GTTTATTTAGCATGTGTATTTTTGTTTCATTAGCATAATAAAACCTCATATTTGTATGCAACCTAGGTTTGGCTAGTTCAGTTTTATTCATACATTTTTATTAAGTTATCATGGTTCTTATTATGATAAAATTATGAATGATTAAATTATAAAATGATTAAATAATGTTTTCTTTTTTGTGCTGGAGTATAAAAAATGGTCAAAAAAAAAAAAAAAAGCTACAGCCTTTCTTCTCCTGCCTTCCTTGAGATTGTTATGTTCTTTCTGGCCTCTTTCCTTCAGTATTTGCTGGTTCTGAATGCACAAGCTGTTTCTATCAGTGCTCTCAAGCTCTGTGTTCACAATACCAGCAGCGAGGAGAAGCACAGAGCAAGAGCGTCCTGTCCCAGACATTTTCTGACTGACATTGTCTGGAAAATAAAAGCCTGGTCCATTCATCTCCTGTCAGCAACAACCTTCAGATCTAACTGGACGTGAGTTCAGAGAAAGTGTGACAGCTGAACACTGTGGGATCAATATGAGATCCAAATTTTATTTCATGTTCACATCCTTTTTCTGCGAAAAATGAGAACTTGAGAACTACCTGAGCTATTGGAAATGTACCTATAATTTTATTGTATTGATTTTGTGCTGTTGTACCATTCTGTCTGACTTGGCAGTGATGTGGTTTCGGTAACCTCCTGCCATCCAGATACAGACATCCTTCCAGCCATCGATCAACACGACAGCTTATATGACATTTACACTATAGGCTACAAGAAATAATATCATGTTTAATGTACAATCCCAAAACTCCCTAGATGGAAAATTATTTATGATTTTTTTTTTCATCAATGAGCTGCAAAAAGTCAAGGATAAAACAAAAGTGCACTTAAATGCAAGCAGCTATGCTGTGTCCTCGCTCTTTCTCTGCTTGTCTCAGTGTTTGACTATTAACAAGATAGATAAACCTGAGCGAACAAACAGATAAAACTAAACAGAAAACCACACCATGATAATAGGCTCTGAACACCTTTGGTTTCCAAACTATTCAAAAGTGTCTCTCAGTCAGGTGTGACATGGCAGCTGGAAGGAAAAGGTCTGATAACATCGACAGTAGACCCAAAAGGGCAGAGAGCACTTAAAGGGCTGTGGGGGAACATGTACAAATGCTGCCAGTGGTTATTCTGGTCACAGATCAGATCAGCAGCGCAATACATTACATGCATACAAAGAGAAAGGCTCCAGTCTTGCCTACTGCGTTTAATGACAAGCGCATACTGAATGCTGAGGGCTTGAGTTATTTTGCACATGCTTTTACAGTTATGGTACACATTGTGGTTTCGGAGACCATGTTTCTTTACATTTTCTTGGTTTACAATCAGGTGACAAAGAATTTCAATAGAACACTTGGATGCGGTGAATACTATGAAATTATAGATTTATTAAAAATTTTAAAATGCATAGTAAATGGCTGGCTATGCAAACAAATAATGTCTTTGCTGGTTAATGGTTAGTTAATATAATATAATACAATATAATAATATGTGTGTAGAAACATATTTATCTTACTTATCATACATAAAATGATTAAATTTGATATGATAAATTCTTTAAAATTTCATTTGTTTATTAATGCCATCTTTGCCAGAAGAACCTTTTTGTCTAAACAGTTCCATAAAGAGCCTTCTGTTTCACAAAATGTTCTTTGTGGCAAAAGAAGGCTCTTAAAGATTATATAAAGGTAAAAAAAAAGATGGTTCTTTAACCAACCTTCACTTAATGGTTCTTTGTGGAAACAAAAAATGGTTATTGTATGGCAAGAAAAGAACCTTTACTTTTTAAGAGAGTTGTTTAACTATAGGTTTGCCCAGTTTAGTTTACTCACATGTTCTATTACTCACAGACAAAGATGAATACCTGTTGAATCCACTGTCAATATGAAAGACTGGAAAGAGCATTCACTATCTTTTTTAAACCTGAATGTGTGGAAATCAGCATCAGTGTTTCCAAGCAGGACGTGCAGCAGAACAATGAGATGAAAACATCCCTAATCCTGATCATCAGTTATCCGCTGTTCATTCACAGGACATCTTCCCAGCAAGAGCTATCATTCACTCCTGTCCAGTGATCTTATATAAGGTCCTCTTACATAACCCAGTGTACCTGATTACATAAGGTGTAGAGATAAGTTTGAAACAGTCTCAGAACCACCACAAATAACACACACCTCTCTGTCACAGACCAGCTTTCACAAGCCTCTACTGAAGGAAAGTGATTTGGACGCTTTGCATCCATGAATAGACTCTTTTAGTGGATCTGGTGGTGGGCTGGTATCATATTTTGCAATATTTCACCCCTGTAAACCAGCGCTGAGTGAAGGTTTTATGAGGCATGGATTTGTTAGTCATGAATCGCGCTGTAAAAGCAATCCAGCGCTCTGTTATACAGCCACGTTTGACCAGATGTCTCACCGGTGAATGTTTCAGATGAATGCTTCTGTCAGATATGTTTCTATGAGTGTTTAATTCACAGTGGTTAAAAAAAACTTGAAAGTGTACTTGGCCATTTACTCAACACTTGAAAAATGTATTGATGTCATTACTTTATATAACACAATATCAAACCAAGAGCACTTTATTTCAAAGAAAGGCAACACAAGTACACTTCAAGTGAAATGCTTCAGAAAAAAGAACTACTTTATGTTTGGTTTCTATCGATAAAACTATAGACCTGTAGCTCAAAATTAATACAAGTATTTGGACATTTTCTGGCTGTCAATTGATAGAGTTAATGTGATAAACTAAACCAATGTGGAATTTATGAAATTATTTAATAAGTGTTTATAGCAGACAAAACTGTTATTTTTCACTTTTTTTTTTAATTACTTTGTTGGTGAGTAAAAAACTGAAAAAAACAACTGTCAATAATAAAAAATCTACTAGGACACGCTGTGGCTCAGACTGACCAGCATCACTCTTCAATCAGGAAGAAGTCGTTACTCTTGATTAGCTTTCCTAAAAATCAGATGCTGAGAGGATAATAACTGTACTTCACAGCAACTTTGGAGGCTCTTAAGTCTGCTCTGTCATCTATGAGATATTCAAGACTTAGAAAGACTGTTTCTTACTGAAAAGACCCAATAATCACAGCAGATCAACTGTAACAACAATATATATGTATATATATATATAGGGATATGCTTTCATGGCTGCATTTATTTGATCCAAATTACAAAATAAAATGCATTGTTTAATGTAGTTTTCATTTTTAAAATATAATTTATAATTTGCTATTAATCTTTAAAGAATTATGAAAAAATATAAAAAATAAAAATACAAACAAATAAAATCACAGGTTCCAAAAAAGAGTTTAAAGATGGCTGTTGATGAACATGAAAGACTCATTTAAAAATCTTGCAGGTCCTGTATTTTTAAATGGTATATATTGTATATAAGTAAGCTTTGATTTATTACTCTTATTTCGTAGAGTCATCTGAGGACATTAGAGTGATTCATGAGAATGCAGATAAACAATCAAATTTACAAGCTGTTTCTCCTGCATAACATGGTGCTGTTTGCCTTCAAGCCAAAGATTTGAAGCTGTAAGGATGAGGGTTTAAACTCTCTCCAACTGAAGAGACGAGCGAGTCACTGGAGAGTTACTGTTCAGACATCTTTTTTCCATCATGTTGCCAGTAAGCCTCAAGCTAAGCCACTCCATGGAGGTCTCAACCCGTAACCAGCCAGCCACATTTATAGCAGTTTTAAAACACCCAATTGCCTTCAGCAAATCTTCTGTAAATATTTCTGTTAACTGCTCAGATGCTGTGCAGGGTGCTCATAGGGTTCGAATGCATCCATTAGCGCACATGCAGCTGAAGTGCTCATACTGAGACACTCCCTTCCATCTCTGCCCACCGCTTTCTACAAAAAGCTGATGGCGGAGAGTAGCGGTGGACGCTCTGTCTAATTGAAGTTTAATTATAGCCCAGCTAGGTGGCAGGGAAGACCTCCACCGGCAGTCCCCAACCAGTATTGACTGGCGACGGGGTTGCCTTGGCAACGGGGCAATCAAAGAGCAAGACTGATGAATGGTGAACGTCTGTTTGAGAGAAAAAAGCTGTAGTCCGAGCATTCTTGCATGCGGATATTCATTCACACACACATGCATATGTTACATCCTGGATGGTTTTTAGAAGACTTATGAGGGTATTTCATACTGATGATCACTATATGAGGTCCTATATGGTCAAAATGTGAAATACTGATCAGACTTAATAGTAATACTAATAGTAGTAGCATTAATGTTTGTGTGCCAAAGAACACTAACAACTAACCTTATACATATGGAAAATGCTTAATACTTGTTACATCATTAATAAGGTTTTTTTAGGTGAATCTGCAATCTGCTAAAACAGACATTTTCGACATGAATGCTATAAGAAAGCATCTTATTGTCATTCTAATCTCATATTGTTGTAACAATCAAGCTACTCCTATATACTGCCAAACATCAACAACCAAGCATGATTGTTACAGCCTGCATACGGTTTCCAATTTGCTCTGTTTTGACATTTTAATGTCATTTGTTACCATGGTGATCCTTGAAATGATAGCACCAACAAGAGGATGCAAGAACTGATTTTATTTTTCAAGCTCTCTCCTTTTGATTTCTTCCTTTTGGACAATGGGGCAAGCAGAGACATTTGTAATAAAAATAGATTTTCTTTTCGTTTTTATTTTTTGGAAAATGGAAAAACAATTAGTACACTCAGGTAATTATGTCAATTATTAGAACAAGATAGGGCTTTTTGCTTCTGTAATTGCTGTGCTATCAAATTTGTCATAAGTACAAAAATAAGTGGCTGGCAGGAAGTAACCATTTTTGTTTTTTTGGTATTTGTGTTTTTTGATTTGCTGAACTTTATTATAAATGACTATACACTAGAATTTGAATATTATATACTATATACTATTATATTATATATGCACAATAATAGTAATTTAATAAAAATCTGTCATTTAAAAGTAATCCTGAATTCACATTAACAAAGTAAAAAAAGTCAGTCCTCAAAGCAACTGTTTTTAGGGAAACCTGATAATTTCTCTCCTTTGTGCAATCATTCTCTGTAATTAAGATACGTTTCCTGACACACATATAGAATCAGATTTTCTTATTTTTGTTGGTATTTCTGTTTTTGATATGCTGAATTGTGTAATAAATGAGAATACACTTGACTTTGACTATAACATTGGACACGTTGCAACTTGAAATAAGAATGCACAAAAATACTAATTCTAATAATAATGTATATTCTAAAAATGATCCTAAATTCACACTCACATAAAATAAGAGATGCCAGCCCTCAAAACACTGTTTCAGGGAAACTAATAGCATGTCCAAACAATCAGAATGTGACTGATAGACATGCAATACAAGAATGGTTATACAAGATCTATAGTTATACGAGAACCACCTCTTTTATGAATAATGACTTCTCAGGTGGTGTCCGGAGGGTTAGCCATGCAGAGGTAATCACTCAGAACAGCCCAGTATGAGGCTCTCGCTAACCTTCGCTCATCTTCATACGTGTGTGTGTGTGTGTCTGCAATTGAATACTGTGGTTTTGTGTGAAAGAGTGTGGAAGTGAATGTATTATGCAGATTCTCTATTGATAGACAAGCAGCAGTTGTTTTGAGCGGATAACTAACATGCTTTTGCTAATATATTTATTTACGATTTTTCTAGCAAGATAGAAAGATATAGAAACAAAATCATTGTAAGCAGTTTTAATGGGGCTTGCTTTTACATTTAGGATTCTTGGGCAATGAACCATCACACAGATGAAGAATTAATTTAACCTTTAAAGGAATGAGAAGTGATGTTGCAAATTATACATGTGACCCTAGGATATCTGTTAAGCATGTGATTAAAGGAAAACAACAGCTTCTAATTAGTGGTCCATCAGCGGTAGGAGAAACAAGGAGTCAAATTTAACTTGGTTAAAGGTCAGCATGCTTTTTTTGAACCACAAAATGACTTGAATGAATAGTTTATCCAGAATTAAAACTTGTTAAATATTTACTCACCCTCAGGTCATCTGAGATCCAGATGAGCTTGTCTCTTCGTTGGAACTGATTTGGAGAAATGTTGCATTAAATTACTTGCTCAACCAATGGATCCTTTGTTGTGAATGGGTGCCGTCAAAATCCAAAGGCTGAGAAAATAATTCACAATACTCCACAAGTGCAATTTTTTTAGCTGAGTTTGCATGAAGCAAATCAATGATTAAGGCATTTTTGATTTCCTCTAAATATTGCTTTCTTCAGTGAAAACAACATCTTGTCTGAATCAGGAGAGAAATATACATGTTATCAAGCAATGATTACAAATAAAAACACTTCAAAACAGTTCTATACAAATATGTTTTTACAAATGGGTTATATCTTTCTATACAAATAGGATTTTAATCTACAAAGACTACAGTGGATAGAAGTATTAACTGGAGTATGTCTTATTATAGACTATATAGTATATTGTCTAGAAGAAATGGTTAAGGTTTCAACTCACATGAAGTTAACTGAGAAATAGGAGTTGTGTGGGTTACTTGTGAATTATTGTGATGTCTTATGTGATGTTTGGACTGTCATTCTGATGGCACCCATTCACTACGGAGGATCCATTGATGTAATGCTAAATTTCTGTTCCAATGAAAAAACAAATCCATCCGCATCTTAGATCACTGAGGGTGAGCAAACGTTCAGAATTGGTTTTATCAAAGGAGAAAAATTGGTAGAGAAAAAAGTGACAGAACATATAAACAGAATTAGTAAGATAAATTATGAATGCAAAAACAAAGCTGTGCTTCATAAAGACTTTTGTGTAAATGCCTGAAATGTGCCAACAGTCCTTGTGCATTGTTTACACCATTTTTTCTCCCAAACAGCTTTCAATTTCATGAAAACAAATCTAAGAGATGTTTCCTCCATGGTAAGAGTGTGTTTTTTCTGTGTAAATAAAAAGCTATTTGAAAGAGTAATTTAGGTTTCTGCATCTTCCTGCTGCTCTAATGGAGGTTTGTGGACATGTGAGCCATGGAAGCATCTGTACTTAATGGTGTGCCATGAAACCATGCCACTGAAATGCTAATTGACATCATTTATCATAATATACTCGATATTTATATTAAGCCATAGAAGCAGCACACACTATTTAATGCTGTATAACTACAGTGTTTTGACTGACCTATTGAACTAGCCATTCTGCTCTTGCATTTGCCAAAAATAGCTGGAATAATCTCTCATACTCATTGGTATTCAATGGTCACTGAGAACAATATGATTGACTACTATAGGCGTAACCCAAAAATGAACATTTGCTAAAATATTTCTGAGCCTCAGGACATACAAAATGTAAACGGGTTTGTTTTTTCATTGGAACAGTTTTTAATGGATCCTCTCCTGGGAATGGGTGCCATTAGAATGAGAGTCCAAACAGCTAATAAAACACAATAATCCAAAAGTAATCCATTAATTAATGTCTTGTAAGAAACAAAATACCGTTTAGATTGTTTTAGATAGTTTTCACATAAACAGTGTTTGATCTGTGCATATATTTCTTTTTTCGGTAACACTTTACAATAAGGTGTCATTTGTTAACTTTAGTTAATGTATTAACTAAGACGAACATACAATGAACAATACATTTATTACAGTATTTATTCATCTTTGCTAACGTTAGTTCATAAAAATACAATCATTCATCGTTCATGTTAGCTCACAGTGCATCTAACAACTGGTGATCTTAATAATGCATTAGTAATGCATCAGAAATTAGCATTAACAAAGATTAATAAATGCTGTAGGAGTATTGTTCATTCTTAGTTTATGTTAACTAATGTGGTTAAGTGAGGGTAACTAATGAACCTTATTCTAAAGTGTTACTGCTGATTCTTACTACAAGTTAGGATTTTTTTACTACAAATACACAGCTTTATACTTAAGATGTAAATTGATGGATTGGAGATGTGAGTTATTATGTTTTTAATGAGCTGTTTGGACTCTTATTCTGATGGCACCCATTCACTGCAGATGATTTATCAGTAAGCAAGTTATATACTACTAAATTTCTACAAATCGGTTCTGAATAACTCAATTACATTTGGATGGCCTGAGGGTGAAGAAATTTTCAGCGAATTTTCATTTTTGGGTGACTTATTATGTGGCAGGATACCTTCTTTTATCTATGTTGATATGAGCAAAATAATATAAGTGCTGCATTTATTACATTGGCTTGTGCACATTAACATTCATCTGAACTTTATCCAGAGTGGCTCTTAGCTGTAAGTACAGCCTATTATAATTACATTTCAGCACCACGGACAGCCCCAATTGCTAGCACACTGACAATACTTCATGAGCGAATAACATGCCACTTAAGCCTGGGAGTAAGTACTATTTGATGGCAATCTTTTTTCACGGTTGTCATTCTTAGAAAGAGACATTACATGGCATGCACACACACTCACACACAGACCTCTAAGAAACCAGGTCACGTTTTTTTATTGTGCTCAACAAATGCATTAGGAAAGAACATTGTCACATCCAAATAGAAAAGGAGCAAGTCTCAAGGATGAATAAACTGCAAGAAATTGATTGATGATTAGTTTAGAACCAATTTCTGGCTTGATTACTTTTTAATTTATTTAAATCACCCCCTAGTGGCACAGAAACAGTCCTCACTGATATTAAATTAATGTAAAAAAATTCTATATGTTAGAAATTTTAATAATAATATATAGACTGTAGACATTTATGTGGAGATTTTCAATTATCGTCATTATTTAGAATAGTCTTTATTTTTATTTTAAATAAATCATGCTGGGTTTATAGGTTTTGGGTGAACCTAGAAACTTTTGTTCTGTATCCAGTCTGCCTGTGTAAGTCATCCAGGCAAAACTATGTGCATCTGTTTAGCATGAGACAAGCACATTTTCTAAAAGCTGATGGTCTCACAGGGCAAAGCCACATACACATGGGTCTGCATGAGGATGATGCCTCAACTGCTCCCCAGTTTGCGTTTGGTTGTCAAGGAGATTGTCAGACTCTATGAGCAGCACTGAGCCAAGCACATAGTGTTCTCTTTTTCATCAGACATGCATTTTCAGACCTCTTTTGTTCTGTTAAATACAAAGTCTATTAATATTTGACTTCTTGTTTTCACATCAGACAACACATGTTTGGAAACTCCTTCGTAATGCTAACGAAACAACAATACTTTCTTTTTTAAATACTTTCAATGACCTATTGCACAAACCTTTACAAAGAGCTTTAAAGTAGGACAGATGTAAATATAGATACAGCTTATATTTACTCAAAATAATTTACTATTGAAAAAAAAAAAGAAACTGCAAAAATGTAACAAAAGTAACACAAAAATTGATATTTAAATACTATATTGTATACAACACATTGTCTATAGTTATGTATAGTATTTTATGCGTATTTTATACACATTTATTTCAATAAAGTAATTTAAAAGTGGCCACAATTCATTTATATTCGTTTATATACTGCTTTGGAGCTTCAAATTAAGTTTAAAAGCTTGGAAATAACTATAGACAATATATTATTTTCAATGTAGTGTGTTAACAGCTCAGTCTTTGTCTTTTTGCGAAGAAGCAACTGTATGTTCCATTGGAAGAACTTATTGTATTATTTAAATAATGAGAACGTAATGTATATCTGTGCCCTGCATGATCCTCCTCCCTCTCTAGATAACGCGTCTCTCCTATTGGGCAGTGTAGAAATGCCCCTACAATGTTACACAGCGCCAAAGAATCTGGTGCGCCTTTGCGCGGAATACATGGACTTGGTCGCATCTCTCTTTCTCCATTTCCTTACGCATCAGCTGCACTCAGCAGCTCACATGGTGCCCCAATGAACCCTCGCCCTCACGCATCGTCTAACATACAATGGATTAACAGGAAAGACATGAATGTCCGCACAGAGGACGGCATCAGCCTATGCCAAAGGGCTCTCCAAATAGTGACGGAGCTGTGCCTCGCTGGGCACGTCGACCGGGAGAAATGCGCGGATATATTTCCACTGGAAAGCAACATACCAGGTAAAGGAAGTTCAGGTAAATTTAAATTAAACAATGTTCCATATCCTCTCACAAATATATTTTCTCCAGGAACTTCGCTTAGCGAGTTAACGGGACTTTTTCTAAGCGCGAGTGCGCGGAGTAAGAGCATTGAAAGTTTCAAAAGTTATCTCAGGGGCATAGAAACGTACTTCACATTCAAAGCATTACCTGAAACCCAGCCATTAGATTGGTAGACGGTCACACTTGTTGCTTATCAGTGCGCAACAAGTTTTATTTCATTGGGGCGGTATACTAATGCTACAAGGTACTGTTTACCACTAAATGGTAATATTAGTACTTTAAAAGTGCTTGAAGTGTATATATTAGTACGTTTTGAATGGATACCGCCTAATTTTTTTTTTACAATGTATAAATACGAGCCAGACGTTTCGTGAAATTCTGCGTAAAAAAGGTCTAGACAAAACGTAGCAAATAGATTTGTGTTCCGCACCTGCACATATTTAATATACAATTTAATTTATTTGATTTACCTGCATGTTTCAGTGTATGTAATTTTAATTTGTTGGCGACAAATGAAAGTAGTTTTTACAACTTAACCCGGTGCAAACAAGTGTGCAAACTACAGTATCACACTACTAGGTTAGGTAACATTAATGCAAACTTGAACGTTTTGTGGATTTATTTATTTTAGCCTTGCAGTCCAGAGCAAATACAGAACTACAAGTAGACAGTACAGGATGTACTGTACTGCAAGGTATATTAAGATATGGCCAGGAGCGCATCAGAAGCCAGAAATCAAATTACATGACAGCATGCTGATGCAAATGATATCAGAATATTGTCATATTCTTACATTTCCAGTGACCTTATGGGGGTAGTGGTCATGCATGAGCTTGAGTCCATCATGTAGCTAATTTCTAATTGGTTGGTAACACCATTAGCAGTGGGGTGGTAAAACTCACTCCATGATACAGCAATCAACTATAATTATGTGCAGTGCATTAAGCAGCTGAAAGTCTTGCACCTGTTGGACACATATAAAGGTTTAACAGTGCCACTCATTCAGAGACCTTTTAGCATCTCAAATTGTGACATTGTGAGATAATTAACATTTTAAAAAATAAAAATAATGTTTTATTTTTTGGTTGCATAGACCACCAAAAAGGGGAACAAAATGACTCTGCTTTACTAAACAAGCACATTTCAGTCTTCTTTTTCTTATACCTTGCCCTCTCTTTCTTTTCTTTTTCTCTTCCTCTTTCTCCTGTTTGTCTGTCATGCATCATTTATTACTGCTGGTGCTTTCTGTCTGCCCGTCTGGTGTTCATTTATCTCTTTCTCCTATCCTTGTCTCCTTTTCCCATTACCTTCTGTTCTTTACGAACTCCTCAACACTCTATTCTTTTTTTTTTTGCTCTCTCTTCCTTGTTGCCTGTAGACATCTCTGTAAGTCTCCTAGCTGTGGTTGTAGGTTTCTGTGGGCTCGCCCTTTTGGTAGTCTCTCTCTTTGTCTTTTGGAAGCTGTGCTGGCCCTTTTGGAGAAGCAAGGCGCTCTCGTCCAATGCTGACAGCTGCCCCCCGGGGGTGATGCCCGAGGCCCCCCCGGCCCTGGCCCCACCTCTGGTGTCTCGTTCTGTTTCTCCTTATCCTGAGGCTAAGGTAATTGGAACTTTGGGAAGACAGCCATCGCAAATCCAGCATGAGGATGAGGACGATAAGAAATGGAAGGTACCAGAAGTGAAGGTCAACGGCCGCAGCTCGGTCAAGCTTCTGGAGGCGGCCATGAAGATCAGCCAGACATCACCAGACATTCCTGCCGAGGTGCAGCAGGCTCTGCGTGACCATCTGAGCAAGCAACCCAAAATCCAAAGGCAGACCACTGAACCTACCTCGTCCTCCAGGTGATAAACACATCTGAATGACAGTTACATGATACATTACACATCTACTTTTGATGCTTGATTGCACATTTAATGACACTACAGAAGAGGGTTAATCATTTCATTATTGCCACTTGAGTAAATAACTTGAGTAAAAAACAGAATATATACTTGGTGTAATTGAGATGATATGCTTTACTGAATGATGAACACATACTGAATGATTTTTGATCAGTGTGTGCCTTTTGAATACCACAAATGACGGAGCAGCTGTTTTTTTCTCCATTTATGAGATATGCACATGCTTTTTCATGGCTGCCTTCCAGCTAGAAATAAAACAACCGGATCCAAGCCAAATCAAAACTACTAAGTAGATTAAGCCGGTCCAGCATTTATACTATACAGCATAAAAAAAATATAATAATAATAAATAATTATA
>JAUYWG010000034.1:5724226-5735985 GCA_034779775.1 Enteromius afrohamiltoni
GCCAGCATTCCCTGCAACCTGCCACGTGCTGGATCTGTGGCAGGGAGAGCCGTTTCCAGTTCCTGTCCCTCGACTACAGCCGGGAGAGCCGTACCCAGTTCCTGTCCCTTGACTACGGCCGGGAGAGCCGTACCCAGTTCCTGTCCCTCGACTATGGCCGGGAGAGCCGTACCCATTTCCTGTCCCTCGACTATTGCCGGGAGAGCCGTACCCAGTTCCTGTCCCTCAACTACGGCCGAGAGAGCCGTTTCCAGTTCCTGTCCCTCGACGAGTCTGCCCCGCTGCCAGTACCACAGCCAAAAAGAGAGGTGGGCTTCTCCAAGAAAATTTTGGGGGGCCTATACTGTCCCACCGCAGCCGGAGGCTGCCCACGAGTCACCACAGCCAGAGGCTGCCCATGAGTCACCACAGGCGCGGCCGCCCAAGGCCTTTTGATCCGCTTCCAAGGCTCCAGATCCGCCACGACCACCCAAGGCTCCTGATCCGCCTTCCAAGGCTCCAGATCCGCCAAGGCCGCCCAAGGCTCCTGATCCGCCTTCCAAGGCTCCAGATCCGCCACGGCCGCCCAAGGCTCCAGATACGCCACGACCACCCAAGGCTTCTGATCCATCATCGAAGGCTCCTGATCCTAAGGCGTCCTGAGACTCTGCCCGTGTGGCCAGTGTCAGTCAATCTTAATGTTACTGTGGATGTTACTCGTGTTTGTGCTCTTATTTTGGATTACTTGTGTCACCATTGGATGTTTGAATCTTGGCATTTGTGTTTATTATTAAAAAGACTTTAAGTTTAAGCTCTCCGGCGATCTCCTTCTCTCCTTCGCAAACACCACCGTGACACGTACATAGGCCCGTGTGCTTGTTTTTAATATAAGAAGATCTATTCATAGCAGATGTAAAAGTCCTTTCGCGTGAAGTGTGAAACTTCAGGGATTCAGGCATAGTAAAGTAGAACATTTTTTGTCCGATACTTGTTCGCTGCACGACAATAAACGCAAATGTTAGTTTATGAGGGCATCTTTGTTTCTAAGTATGGTTGAAGTGGCTCATCAAAGGTTAGCATCAGAGGCAATGCTTAATAAAAAGGGGTCATATAAATTTGTGTAATTTTAGTAGGATTGCCTCATGTGTTTGTTTTATGTCATTTTGATAACCGGCACTAGCATGATTTTGATCTTTGCAGTAATCCCTATTTATAAGTGACTAGTCTTCTGTTAATATAGAACGTGGTACGCTATTAAACTTGAAAGATAATTAAAATACAGACCCTGCTGTACAATTCAGTAGGTGTCGCTATGATCTTCTATGCTAGACTTTGTATATTTGTATATTTTTTACACTTTTTTGTAAATTTGTATATTATTCTTTTTATTACCTGTGTCCTGTCTTGTCTTGATTCTGTTGCACTGCAAGCTTTGGCACAAAAACAAATTCCTCGTATGTGTAAACATGCCTGGCAATAAAGCCCATTCTGATTCTGATTCTGATTCTGATGATAATGATTTGACATGATTGCATTCCACCGTAAAACAAAAAGAAGAAGCAGCATATGTGATAACGCCCCTTTGATCATCACGTTACTTGTTGATGACGTAGCTCTGAGGGCGGGGTTGGTATGCGCACACCCACGTCTTTCAAACCTTGGCTTCAACCAGAGTTGGTCGTCCGCTTCTCTGTTTAACAAACATTTCCTCGAAAACGGGTGAGTTCAAATTATTTGTTTTAGTCCTTTTAACACACACATACTCACACACACACAGACCCCTGCTGAGAAAGGCCTCAGTTCAGACAGCTGAAGACCCAGTTCACAAGCAGAACACAGAAAAATACACACACATACAAACAAACTTTATAATTTATTAAACATCGTAAACTTATACGACTTTGTTCTTGTTTTTACAGCTGTTGCACATTAACATTGAATTTATGACAGGATGTTTTTGGAATTGTACAGTCCGGTTCTGCACCAGGTGTATGGGTTATTGGACAGATTTTTTTGACCCCTCATTAAGGCATAAAACGATAAATCAAGCCATAAACCTCTTTTGTCATTCCTGTCACGCCTTCCAGCTTTTCATGTACCTTTGTTGTACAACTTTGTTGTCTTCCGTGCCCATGTGCCTTCTGTATTGTTTTCATTGTGTTTCCATGTGCCGTGTCTCGTTTGTAACCCCGCCCAGCTCGTTACCTTGTATCCTCCTCCAGCCGTGTCTGTCCAGGTGTGTCTCATTGTGTCTAATTAGTCATTGTATTTATCCGGGTTCTTTTCTGTCTGTCTTGGTCTTACGTTGAAGTTTCCTCCCTGACTGTTTGAGCTCTGCGTAGCTCTCCGCATTTTTCCTTTCGTTTCCTGTTTTAAATAAATGTTTCTTTGCATTAATCCCGTTTCCGAGTCCTGCCCGTCCTGAAAGGAAGCGAGAGCGCGAGCTCACTCGCTCAGCAGCCGTAACGTTACAGAACGTAAGACCAACAAAGAGGATGGCGTTTGCTGGTGCGAACGCGCACATCTTCGTAAAACCCAGCACGCCCCGACGGATTCTGCTACCGGGAAGCAGGCTCCCTATTCGGCGTGGTCCACCGCTAGGAACTCCTCGCCGCAGTGAACCGCGGGAGTCCCGCGTTCCCGGGCATGCCGCCGCCGATCGCGTCTTGACTGGCTTTGACTGGATTTTTTTAACTGGCTTTGAACATGGCGGCTAAGGGAGAGGATCCTGAGTTTCCTGCGCCGCCTGAACGCCTGCCAGAGCACGCTCCAAAACCCAAGCCCACTCCAGTTCCAGTGCCCGCTCCAGTTCCAGTGCCCGCTCCAGTCCGGGCAGTTCCAGAGCCCGCTCCAGTTCCAGTGCTGCTCCAGTCCAGGCAGTTTCAGAGGTCGCTCCAGTTCCAGTGCCCGCTCCAGTCCGGGCAGTTCCAGAGCCCAGTCCAGTTCCAGTGCCCGCTCCAGTCCGGGAAGTCCAAGAGCCCGCTCCAGTACGGGCAGTTCCAGAGCCCGTAGCAGAGGACCTGCTGCATTGGCCCGATCCTCCAGAGCCCGTAGCGGAGGACCTGCTGCAATGGGCCGATCCTCCAGAGCCCGTAGCGGAGGATCCGCTGCAATGGCCTGACCCTCCAGAACCCCTGGCGGAGGACCTGCTGTCGTGGCACGAACCATCTGTGCCTGTAACGGAGGACCTTCGGCAGTAAGGGGTGGGTACTGGAAAGGGTGGGCGGGAGGGGCAAAGTTGTATGGACCTTTTGTGAACTGTCTCGGCCGATGCCCAAGCCTCCATGGCCGCCTGGGGCACTCAACTCTGTGCCATCCTGGACTGACCAGCCATGACCGAGTGACTCTGGTGTGCTCTGGTGGTGGCTATGACTGTTCGCCGCCAGAGCGCTTTGTTTTGTTGTCTTCCGTGCCCATGTGCCTTCTGTTTTGTTTTCATTGTGTTTCCATGTGCCATGTCTCGTTTGTAACCCCGCCCCGCTCGTTACCTTGTATCCTCCTCCAGCCGTGTCTGTCCAGGTGTGTCTCATTGTGTCTAATTAGTCATTGTATTTATCCGGGTTCTTTTCTGTCTGTCTTGGTCTTATGTTGAAGTTTCGTCCCTGACTGTTTGAGCTCTGTGTAGCTCTCCGCATTTTTCCTTTCGTTTCCTGTTTTAAATAAATGTTTCTTTGCATTAATCCCGTTTCCGAGTCCTGCCCGTCCTGAAAGGAAGCGATAGCGCGAGCTCACTCGCTCAGCAGCCGTAACGTTACAATTCCTAACCTTTATTACTACTGCCAAGTTTGAAAAAAAAAAACCAAAAAAGTTTTGGTGTATTGAAAAAAACCCCCCTGCACTTAAGCTGTTTCCATACATAATTTCACCTATTGCACAAATCATATGCAAAAAATCTGTTCTTAATCCATTTCATAAAAAAACTGTCCATTATTATGGAGGCTTACATAAAAATAACAAGTTTGATGAGTTTCCATGTTTTTGCACTTTGTTATAGATTATTCAGATACTCCAGCATCAAGCCATTCGTTGCTATTCATTAGAAGGTGCCGTTGTTGTTGTTTTCCTGATTAAATTTTATTACATTGTATTGGAAATAGGAATGTTATTTTAGGTTCTTTTATTATTAACCGACAAGATTATGCTAAATAAATAATGTAATGTAAATAAATAATTAATTAACAAAACGAAAGAAAAAAAACCCCGCAGCAAGTAGCAGCCTACACTGTAAAAATAAATCCATAAAATCCATAAAAAGCTGTGGTTGCCTGTTTAAAACCGTGAAAAAAACAATAGTCTGGGTGGAAACTAAAATATATAACTAAAATAATTATTAGGAAGAAACATAAGAAACATAATTATTTTAAAGAAAAAACATCAAATTCAAACAAAATTTAAAATGCAATGCAGGGAATTCTGGGAATGTCAGTTTATGGTGTTTCCCTGTAAATTTAACAGAAATTTACCATTAACTATTTAACAAGTTTTTACTGTAGTATTTTCAGTGTTTTTTACCGTTAAATTCACAGCCAGTTTTTACAGTGTATATGCAGAATTTCAGTTCATTCTTGTGATGTGCCCTTGAAAGCGGCATCCAATTATTTACATAAGCACGACCGTTTGTATTGTGAATCTACACAAATAAAATAAATATTTTGAATAATTTTGAATAATGTCTTATTTTTGAACGAGTATAGTAAGCTGTTTGCACTTTTTATGAGAGGAAAAAATCAAGTGTTCTTGCCGTGGTGTCTAGAGATGTCACTGCAATAGGAAGGGGAAATTATTTTGCTTACGGATTACAAGAGCCCATGATATGCATTACGATATTCCAAAAAAAAAAAAAACAATATAAATGAAATACAAAATCCATTTTGATTTTATAATGTATTTAGGGAATACTACTAAAACTGTAATAACGGGTAAATTGTGTGATCTAAAGTGATGATACAGTACATGTAACTTTTTGAGCAATGTTGCCGAGCAATGTCAGTGAGCGATGATGCTTGGGTACTTCCCACTGAGAATGGGCAACAAGTTTATATTCAAAATACAGACATTTTTAATAATTTTTAAGAAACATGGATGGTGAGTTGTTAATAATTACACTTATTATTACAATTTCAGGCATCAGGTTGGTTGGAGGTTCCCACTGCGCTGGAAGATTAGAGATGCCTCATGGGAAAACATGGTACACAATCTGTGGTCATGCCTTTGACCAGCAGGATGCAGAGGTTGTGTGTAGAGAGCTGGACTGTGGGGCTCCTGTACAGGTGCTGAGAGCTGCTGCTTTTGACAAAGGAGACACTCAGATGTGGACACAAGAGATTCAGTGCAGAGGAAATGAGTATCAGTTTGCTCTCTGTCCAACAGCACTTTCACACAATTGTTCCCATGACAACTATGTGAGCATTGTATGTGCTGGTATGTAAATAACATAAACTGTTAAGCACTGACATAAAACCACTGAAATTGATTTTCAATTTTTTTATTTATTTTCCAATTATCTTGCTTTTGCCATTTTACCTTCAGAAACAGTACGAGTAGTAGGTGCTAACAGTCGCTGTGCTGGTCGAGTGGAGGTTCATCATAATGGTCGGTGGGGAACAGTACGTGATAGGGAATGGGATATGGCTGATGCTGCAGTGGTGTGTAGAGAGATGGGATGTGGAGAGGTTTTGAGTGCACCAAGGAGTGCTCGCTTTGGAGAAGGATCAGGAAGAATCTGGATTTCTAGTTTACGGTGTACAGGATCAGAGTCTACACTGTTGAACTGTGGATTCTTTGGATGGGGAGTAAAAGCTAATCATAATGAAGATGCTGGAGTCATTTGCTCTGGTAGGCTCATCTAGATTTGTTTCATAATCACTAATCTTTTCTCACAAAGAATTCAAAGATGAATAAACAAAATTAGTAACACTTTATAATAATGTTCAGTTGTTAATCATTTTAGCCATTGATTAAGTGAGTCAGCCATTACACTGCCGTACACACTTCAAAGAATTCAAAACCTTTTGTGTAAACGGATGAAAAAAAAATATTTACAAAGCTTTCTGCATCCCCTAATCTGAAGTGTAAACTACCCATTCCTTGTACATGTACAGTATCATTTATAGGGCTGTGCAAATAATCTAATGCAGGGGTGGGGAACGTTGATCCTGGAGGGCTAGCTTTCAGGGTTAAGCTCCAACCCTAAAAAAACCCTGAAAAATGTACTTAACTGTATCCTGAAGACCTTGATTAGGTGGTTCGGGTGTGCTTGTTTAGGGTTGGAGCAAAACTCTGCAGGATCACCAGCCCTTCAGATTCAATGTACCCCAAACCTGATCTAAGCAATAATCATGTGCATCTCTTCAGTAAAGCCGGTACTGGATTGTCAGTCCCATTTGAAAGTATTTGCACAACCTTATTTACACTTCTTTTTCTTACCTATTACAAATGGTCTCTTTACAGATTTAATTTTAAATTACAACATAAATACATAAATTAAACTACAAAACTGGTTACAGGTTGTGTATATGTGTATGTGTATAAGATATACACAGATGAAAAATGTACAAATGATGTGTAACATGTTTACAAGGAATAAGATTATATATTTCAATACAATTCCTGCTGAAGTGCACAGTTTGCCATCAGTCTGAATTAAATGTGATTTTATCAATTTATAAAGCAGCGTGTTGGCATTTGAAAAATGTGCCTCAAATATATAGTTTTGCAGATACTGAAGTATAAATAACAAAAGTTGATATTAAAAAACTGAAATGCATTTGTCATGAAAATAATGAAAAATGATTCACAGTATGGTCCATCTAGACTTCTGTTTTGCTGAATGTGTAAAGAGTTTCGATATTATGGCTTCAGTACTGACTGATGCTTATTAGCAGTTTAAAAAACTGTTACTTTACCAGTTTTCAAAGGAGTATATAAATATAATTGTCTACTCAGTACAAAAAAATACTAGAAAAGACTAAAAGTTAAATATCATTAAAATTGTCCAATTTTTATTTTAAGGAGTGAGACTGGTTGAGGGATCTCGCTGTTCTGGCAGAGTAGAGGTGCCTCATGAACATACATGGATGTCAGTGTGTGGGGCTGTCTTTGACCAGCAGGATGCAGAGGTTGTGTGTAGAGAGCTGGACTGTGGGGCTCCTGTACAGGTGCTGAGAGCTGCTGCTTTTGACAAAGGAGACACTCAGATGTGGACACAAGAGATTCAGTGCAGAGGAAATGAATCACATATTTCATTCTGTTCAGTATCATCACTCAGACACAACTGTACCCATGAGAATGACATTGGACTGTTATGTTCTGGTAGGTTTTTTGAAAAACATATTTCTTTTGCATATTTCATACTGTTAAACTAAACTCTGTTCTCTCCAGGTTATACTGATCTCAGACTAAATGGTTTAGACTCCTGTTCTGGTCGAGTTGAACGGTACTTCAAACAGTGGGGCACAGTGTGTGATGCATGCTGGGATATGAGAGCTGCCAGTGTCCTCTGTAGACAGCTGAATTGTGGGATTGCTGTGTCTGTTGTGGGATCAGACTGGTTTGGAGAGGGAAGGGGTGAAATCTGGGCTGATGTGTTTGATTGTGACGGGAATGAAACAAAGCTCTCAGAATGTTCCGTCTCTTCATGGAGTCGAGCTGAACGTTCTCATAGAAGAGATGTTGGAGTCATCTGCTCTGGTGAGAGGATTTCATTGAAAATGTTAAATGCATGAATTAACTTGCAATCAGTTTTGCCACCTTTGCAATTTTATTGCTAGTTTAAGAAACTTTTTTTACTTCAACAAGCACCTGGCAGTGAATTTAGCTATTTTTAAAATATATTTGTCAACTTTTGAAGAGTGACTCCTCTGATTAAAAATGGCACGTATATTTTCTCTTAAAAAAGACAAAAAGAGGAAACCATTGAACACCTATCAGCATCACTATGGGGAGGGCTGAGCAGTACACACATTAAGTTAATGTGCTAGTTGCAGCTGTTCAATAATAACTGATAATTGATGATGTACTTTTTGTATTAGCTTGTTCCTCTAATGATTAATCAGTTATGTCAACAACAGCAACGCGACAGCAACAGTCTCTAGATAAGTGAAAAGGGCACTGGTCATTTTCTACCAGGACATTATGTGCTATAGTAACATACATAACCTGTAGTCCAAAAATAACAAAAACTCTGAAAAACTAAAAGCAGTGTGTAATTTAGACTGTTAACAATCAATACAGAAAACACAAATACTGTAGTGACCTACAGTATTTTAACAGACTTTTATTAAAGTGTAGCGTATTAATACAAACTATACTGCTTAAAACTATTATTGTTAAAGGGTGATATATTAAATAAGAAAATAAATGATATGTCATTGTAAAAAAATAGTTTTTTCTTTAATAATTCAATGCTTTATTTAAAAATGAAAATATCTGATCATAGAAATGTGTTTATATTACTATTACTTTTACATACAGTATGTAAATATGATCATACTTCAAATACTGTTTTTCATTGTTGCGAGCAGTAAGTGAATGAATGTAATCTGTGTGTTTGAAAATACACAGATTTGTGTCAAGGTTATGTAATGATTTCACGGTCACAGCGGGAACCATCGCCCGTATTCTAGTTCCCACCTGGACACTTTATACCCACGTACCTCCGCTTCTTCCGCTACAGCTGTTGAGCTTTATCGGGTCATTATGTGCCCTATTTATGTTGGTAATTCTGATCGTTTTCTATTGTATTGGATTTCCCGTGTATGACCCTGGACTGTTTACTCTAATTCTGATTCTCGCTGCCTGCCATTGTGATCTGTGCCTGTGTTTAACTCTGTCTATTGGATTTTCTTTGTGGTTCCCGTTGACTGGTGATTTATCTTGCTTGTTGTCATGTTCTAATAAAGCCTGGCAAATGGATCCGTACGTCCCTGAGTCTACATTACAGAAGACTTCGCCAGAACAGGATCCAGTGGCTTTGAACAGTGTTGTGACTGAGGTAACCCAGCAAGCGCGAGCTCTCGCTGCCCATCGTCAACAGCTTGATCGCTTGACCACCATGACGGGTGAGCATCACCATCAACTTGATCGTTTGACCACTATGACTGAGGAGTTAGTGAGATCTATACAAGTACTCACCACCGCCGTCAATCAGTCTCTCACCCCGGCTAATCCTCCAGGGACAACAAATCGCCTTTCCATCCTATCGTCATTTCCTCACCAAGTTTACGGAGGTTTTTGACCATGAGGAGGATGGTAAGGAGGCTGAAGATGAACTGCTCAATCTCCGCCAAGGAACTTCCACTGCAGCAGACTACTCACTCACCTTTCGCACTCTGGCTGCACAGGAGACTGGGAGGGAAAACCCCTGAAAGCCATGTATCGCCGTGGACTGAGAGCGGATCTACAGGCTGAACTCACATGCCGTGATACCAGTAAGTCCCTGGAGGAATTCATGGACATGGCCATCAAGATGGATCATGTACACACCGCAACTCTTCAGCTCTACCACGAGGAGCCGATGCAAATTGGTTACACCCGCCTGTCTGAGGAGGAGCGAGAACGGAGGATGAGGAACCATTTATGCCTGTACTGTGGCCAGCCAGGACATCTCAGGGCTCAGTGCTCCGCTAGGCCTCATCGTCCCTCTAATACCCGGGTAAGCCTCATCCCATTATCTTCCTCCTTACTACTTAATGTGTGCCTCATTGTTCAGAACCGTCACATTAAAGTTAAAGCCTTTGTTGACTCTGGGGCAGCTGGTAATTTCATTGACCAAGACTTTGCTAATCATCACCGTATATTTCTGATTCCATGTACACCTCCCATGGTGGTGGCAGGCCTTGATGGAAGGCCCTTAGGAGCCGGAAGGATTCACTACACCACTGAGGCACTAACTCTCATCACCAGTTCCATGCAAACAGAGTCAATCCAGCTTCATGTCACTCAATCACCTAACCACGCCATCATTCTCGGACACCCCTGGCTTATCCAACACGACCCACAGATCTCTTGGAAAGAGCAGGAAATCTCACAATGGTCACCAACCTGTCATCAGAAGTGCCTCGCAAATACCGCTACCCCTTACCCCTGGTGCCATCAGCCTTAGAACAGCTCCGTTCAGCTCGTATCTTTTCCAAGTTGGACCTACAATCTCATCCGTATTCGGGAGGGGGACGAGTGGAAAACTGCCTTCAGTTATATGCAATATTACCCAAATGTGAATTCCATCTCACCACAGTCTCTTTCCTGGGATACATTATCTCGGCAGTGGTCGCTATTCTTCTCACGCTTTCATTTTCAAATCACCTACCGGCCAGGATCAAAAAATGGAAAGGCTGACGCCCTCTTTCGTCGATATTACCATTCCAAGACAGACGTTCCCCCCACCACAATCATCCCTACTTCATTGATTGTGTCTCCAGTGCAGTGGGACATCATGGCCGAAATTTCGGAGGCGCAAACCATGGATCCTGCTCCTCCTGAGTGTCCAGCCAAACTTACCTATGTGCCCCTGGCCCTCCGAAGATGCCTCCTTGCTCTGATTCATGAAATTCCCAGCGCGGGTCATCCAGGCATCCAAGCAACACGGGAACTAGTATCCAATAAGTTCTGGTGGCCCTCCATGACCCAGCAGATAATTACCTTTGTCAAGGAATGTGTCACGTGCAATCAGACCAAATCCCAGCATCAACATCCAGCAGGCCTTCTCCAACCTTTCCCGATTCCGGAAAGACCTTGGTCCCACCTGGCAGTTGGCTTCATCACTGACTTGCCCCCCTCTAACCACAATACAGTCATCCTCACCATCATAGATCGTTTTTCTAAAGCCTGTCGGTTAATTCCCCTTCCCAAATTACCGACAGCTTGGGACACCGCTCACACTCTCTTGAACCAAGTCTTCCGTTTCTATGGGTTGCCAGAGGATATTGTGTCTGATCGGGGTCCTCAGTTCACCTCTCAAGTGTGGAAGGCGCTTTGGTCCCAGCTTAATGTAAACATCAGTCTGACTTCGGGCTATCATCCCCAGTCCAATGGTCAGGTAGAACATCTAAATCAAGAATTAACAAGATTTCTTATAGCATACTGGCATTTGCACCAGAACGATTGCAGTGATTACCTCCTGTGGGCTGAGTATGCCCAGAATTTGCTGAAGAAACCCTCAACGCAACTTACACCGTTTCAGTGTGTACTGGGTTTTTTAACCCCCTGTATTTCCTTGGTCTGGGGAACTCACCAACCTACCAGCAGTAGATGCATGGCTACGTAGGAGCGAGGCCAAATGGGACATGGCACATACCAATCCACGGCAAGCTGTACAAAATCACTCGCCAAGCCAACCGCAGCGCCCCAGTATCAGGTCGGACAATGGGTCTGGCTTTTGACCAAGGATCTAAGACTCCGGCTTCCCTGCAGGAAATTAAGTCAGAGGTATATGGGTCCATTCAAAATCATTAAACAGATTACTCCAGTTGCTTTCCGTCTTGCCTTATCTGCCCATTACCGCATCACAAATTCACAATGTCATTTTGCGACTTTCACCAATTAATCAGTCTGCTATAACAACTTACCCAGAAAATTATTTTAAGAAACATTTTGCTTAATAAAATATGACATCTTTCTCTTTTAGATTCCTCTCTGGCTCTTCATGATGGTCTGGTGCGGTTGTCTGGAGAGGGACAGTGTGGGGGGGAGCTGGAAGTTTTCATTGATCAGGTCTGGAGGAGAGTTCTGCTGGACTCCTGGAGTCTCTCTGAATCCTCTGTGGTCTGCAGACAGCTGGGCTG
>JAUYWG010000034.1:5736085-5747131 GCA_034779775.1 Enteromius afrohamiltoni
ATTTGTTCATGTAATTAATAATAGCCACATTTCTATCAGAGGGAGTTCAGAAGGAGTATGATGATGTGAAGAATGTCGGAGAATATATGAGTGACATGTTTGGTACGTTAATTAAACCTTTTTATCAATTTCTGTTCTCATGAAAGAGAGATGATTTACTTACTACACATTTACTGCTCATATTATTTATTTATATTATTCACTATAATGCTTTTTAATTAATGTATTAACACAAAAATTTATTTTTTTGATAACAGACTATGATGATGTGGAGGATCCAGGAAAACAGACAGGAACTGTGTAACTCACAACTACTGCCTCAAAACCTTTCCAAGCTTTTAAAGTTCATGCAATCTTACTATCAAAATTTTTGTTTCAATCTAACAGTGTTCTCTATTCGTGTAGCCTTAGAAATCTGAGAGAACAAAAAAACATACTTGTTCACCATTTAGACTGTTCACCATTCAGTTACCACTTATATTGCACATATATTACAGTATCTTCAACTTAATTATATTTAATATCATTCACTGTTAATATTTTGATTAAGGACATTGAATATACTTTTTTACATACAGCTTATTAAAAATATTACATGAATGATCATTACGGTATTAAAACTTTGATTGGCAGATGAATGAGATCTCAACATATGTATTACAAATGTCAGTGTTCATTTATCTGAATAAATGTGAATGCTTTGCAATTACAGAATTGTCATGTTTTTTTTAGCACAGTAGGATAATTGCAAATGTTTTCATTATTTTTTTTTCTTTTGCAATTTGATCACATCATGATTTATACTGTATGTTGGTTAAATTAATAATTACATACAGCACATTCTACTCCCATGGAAAGTGTAATTCAGTAAAACACCTCTGTGACTTAGGATACAAGGACGTGTGGATCCAAACGCTAGGCTTTGTTGAAAGACATGGTTGAAACAGGCATGGTCGGTAAATGGTTATATCAGAGGAAAAACACAAGAATAGTCCTGAGGCAAGAGAGGATTGGTCGGTTGGCAAACAGAGTCCAAGAAGGGGCAAAACAGAACGATAATCCAAAAGCAAAGCAAGGTTGGTACACAGGTAGTCAGCATAAACGTAAACACAGGACTAAACTAGGCAATACTACATATTTGAATGAGTGTTTTGCTCAAAAAACATGAAGGATAAATCAACGCACTAACATTTTATCAAGGTATAGTTAGAATCATTATAGACATTATGGTAGTAAGCATTGTTGACAGCCTATTCCTTTAAAACGTCTTATGTCTTGTTTTTTACGATGGCTCAAAGCAATCCGATATCGTTATTTTGTTAATTTCACTACATGTCTAACAAAATATCACGTGTGCTACATTACAATCCTTGAGAATTTCTCGTATACATTTTAACTATTAAAGCTGAGCAGAGGTATAAAGTGAGCCAAATCTGGAATTGCACCGGCAAATAACTCGTGTAAATGATTCAGAGTCAACTGTTATCTTTTGAGTGACAATATTTATATATATGGAGTGCATTTTCAGATGTAAAACTGCAGCTTTTTCTATGAAAACAGTATAAGATCATTCAAAACCTCTGCTAGTTTGAAGATTTTCACAAACTCTGGGTGCAGTGTTATCATGTAGCCAGTGAAATCTGAGACATTTACATTGTACTCATACCCACACTTGCAGTCTTGGCCTCTTGAGAGCATGTACGGTAGGAAGTAAGTGCACAAGACTGTCCCAGGTCTCAAAAACGCCAAAGTACCAGACTGCTCTGAAACACTATTCCAGGCTTAGTGTATCCCATCATGCATCATGTTTTGGAAGTCTTGAAAGGTCAAAAGGTCACACAGAAACCTTTCCAATGTAAGTTAAACATGCATATACAAATGATATGTTATTGCATATAATTTGATTAAAACCAAAGTGTTGTATTTTTATTGGTGCAAAGATGAGCAGTGGTATAATTTTTTCACACATTTGCAACTGCTTTTCATCAATTAATTAGAAGCACCACAAATAAAACTGTGTCATGTTAGAGAGACTGATTTGGAAGCTGATATAAAATGCAAAGTAGTTCAAAAAATAATAATAATAAAAAAGGCTATATAAACATTTATATTTTTACAACACTAAACCCCAGTTTCACAGACATGGTTTAAGCCTAGTCCTAGACCAAAATGTAAATCTAAGTTGTTCCAATGAAAGAAACTTGTGATCTTAAACTAGTGATCTTAAAACATGTCAGTGCCATTGATTTATCTTAAAGTGCACCACAGTAATGATTTTTTTACTGAGGCATGTTTATAAAAATTACTTAAATGTCTTAATTGAACTATGGCATAATCCTGGCTTAGGCTAAACTCTGTGTGTGAAACTGGGCCTAAGTGTGACCCATCAGGTAATTAAAATTCTACATACACTTGTGGCCTTAACTTCATTTGAACACTTGGGCCAAATACAGAAAATATGTCATAAGTAGTCAAGCACAAGACGAGTTTGAGTATTTAGCTGAAGGGTCAGACTTGTGATATCAGAGTGCACATTTTCAGCCTTTTTAGAGCATCCAATAGAGGAAAAACGGTTTATAAAAATACCAGTGTACGTGACTAGGCCTCAGACGTGTTCTGTACAATTGTCACACTCAGGGAATACAGACAAGAAGATTTCAATTCAACATGTGAGTTTATTTGTGCACAAACATAGAGCAAATCCTCAGCAGTTCAATAGAAGGTGATGTGAGCAACAACAGGTTTAATTAAACATAGGAACTCTGCTGGTAAGTATTTTGAGGTAAGTATTTTGCAGACGTGAAGCAGAGAAGGCAGAATCAAACAGGTAAGCAATGGGCAAGTATACTTAGTCTTTGAAAGTCTTTCAATGAGTCCTTTAGTCACATTCCTCAGTTCATCAAGAGTTCCAGACGGAAGGAGCACAACAATCAGACAGGTGAGCAAACTGGGTGAGGATAGAACGAGCGTCTAACCTTGAGCTCATCCATTGAGTTTCTGGCTGAGGGATCCTTTATAGTGATCAGCTGATGACGGACAGGTGTCAATAATCAGATGATTGTGATCGTGTGACAAGTGACTGCGTGCTCTCGGTGAATGCTGATCCTGGGTCAGGTGAGTGTGACGGTGTGACATTACCCCCTCCTCCACGAGCGGCTCCTGACGCTCGTACCTGACGGCGAGGGCGTCCACGACCTCTAGGGGCTGGACAGGTAGGATGTGATAGATGGAATCCGGCAGTTAAAGATGGATCAAGTATTTAGTCTCTGTTGACCCAACTTCTCTCTTCCGGACCGTAGCCTTCCCACTCTATTAAATACTGGAGCCGCCCATTACGCTACCGGGAGTCGAGGATGGATGTTAGATGTTTTCTGCTGCCTCAACTTCGGGTGGAGGAGGGGGCTCCGGGTGCTCTGTGGAGGGAGGAAACATGGGGTCAATGTGGCGTTTAAGTAGTGAGACATGGAAGGTGGGTGCAATCCTTGGTGGATAGCCACACCAGTCCGCCCGGTTGGTATGCCGGAGTAGGAGAGCGACGCACATCAGCCCATCTTGTCTCCTAACCGCTCATTGGAGGTGCACATGAGCTGACTCCCAAACCCTCTTGCTCTCTCTGAACCAGTAGTCAACTGCCGGGACTGAGGAAGGTTCATCGTTCCAAGGAAACATTGGAGGTTGATACCCTAAAATACATTGGAAAGGTTTTAATCCGGTGGTGTCTTGTCTAAGGGAATTTTGGGCATACTCAGCCCATAGCAGATACTGGCTCCAGGATTCTTGATGGTCATGGCAGTAAGACCTGAGATACCGGGATATCTCCTGGATCTTTCGCTCCGTCTGGCCATGCTTCTGTGGGTGGTCCCCCGAGTATAAGCTGACGGACACACCCAGAAGTCGAAATAATTCTTTCCAGACACGTGATTGACACACGTGGTTCCTCTATCTGACACAATATCCTCAGGAATGCCGAAGTGTCTGAAAATTTGGGCAAACAGGAGTTGAGCAGTGTTCATTGCTGTGGGTGGTTATGGTATCAATTTACAGGCTTTTGAAAATCGATCTACTACCACTAGAATGGTTGTCCATCAGGTCCATTGGGTAAGTCAGTGACGAAATCGATTGCGATATGTGACCAAGGTTGTTCGGTGATAGGTAGCGGAACCAGCTTACCCTTGGGCAGACAATGAGGTGTAGTGGACATGGCACAGACAGAGCATCCTTTCACATACCGGTAGGTGTCTTGGGCCATCTCCAGCCCCCAGTACTGGTTCCGTAGAAGAGCAAGGGTGCGTTTTCCACCTAGATGCCCAGACCCTGGGGATGCATGAACAGAATCCAACAGATCTTTACGTAGTGCAAGTGGGACATACCGTCTATTCACTGGTCCTCCTGGTGGTGCTGGTTCTTGTAGAGTTGCTTGTTGTACTTGGGTGTTAATGGTCCATTGTATGGGTGCGAGGAAGGTGTCTCGTGGCAGAATGGTCTCAGGGATTTCAGGTATGGGGTCAGGCTGGTGAAGACGAGACAGGGCATCTGCTTTCGTGTTCTTAGTCCCTGGTCTGTAAGAGATTTTAAAATGAAATCGGGTGAAAAATAAGGCCCATCAAGCTTGACGTGGGTTTAGTCTGCGGGCTTCTCTTAAATACTGGAAGTTTTTGTGATCGGTGATCACTGTGAAGGGATGTTGTTCTCCTTCCAGCCAGTGGTGCCATTCGATTAGCTCTCGATTCCCATTCATCATAATTTTGCTCGGCGGCCGACAACTTCTTCGAGAAGTAGGCACAGGGGTGTAGAGTGGATGGATGACATGCCATTGTGAGAGAGTGGCACCAACTCCAGTGGTAGCTGCATCCACCTCTACGACAAAAGGTAAGTTGGGGTTAGGGTGTTTTAAAATAGGTGCCATGCAGAAGGCCGTTTTCAGGTGAGTGAAGGCTTTGTGTGCTGCTGGATTCCAAGGGATTGCTTTCTTGGCTCCTTTTAACAGAGAGGTAAGGACTGAGGAGATCTGACTATAATTCTTTATAATACGGCGATAAAAGTTTGTGAACCCTAGAAAGCGTTGTAGTTCTTTCACTGTGGTAGGTATTGGCCAGTCTTGTACTGCTGTCACCTTCTTTGGATCCATCTCTATCCCCTCTGGAGTCAGTTTGCATAGGCTCTTCGGTGCTACTAGGTAAGGGGGTTGTGGTGACAGGTACTTTACATGCAGACAAATGTTGTGAGATAGTGGCTGCTCGCTTTAAAAAGGATTTTTATCCAGTAACAACATTTGAGCCAATTTTAGATTTTGTTTTTAATAACTGATTATGATGATGTTGAAAAGTCTTCAAACAAAGAAGTGGGCTATTTTGTTCAATAATCCCACTGCCTTGTTTTACAAATCTGAACTAAGTTTAAGTGATATTGATTAGTTAATTTTCATATAGTTAGTTAATTTTCAATTTTCAATAGTTTAAGTTTTTCTGTTCCCACCCGTTTTGGTATTATAACTTTTCCCTCATAGTCTATTAAGCCTCATACAAAGGTAAGCCTTAATTTTCTCAAGTGTCATTTTTTGTCGTTTTACAAAGTTAAGTTTATGATGCTTACATAGACTATCTATAAACAAATTTTGGACATTTTCAGTTTGTTAATAGTGTTTTTGTGTCTTCTCTGCAGGTGTTAGGCTTTGATGCTGTAAATAAACTGGAGAGTTTCCTGTCTCCTGTATGTCAAAAATGTGTGTGTGTGTGCGCCAGCCCTCACTAAGATCTTTATACGTGGGGAGGAGGAGTTCATCAGCATTGCCTGTTTATATAAGGAGAAAATCTGAAAAGCGTCCTCTGATTTGTTGCTGAAGTTGTTTGATGATTTCCTCAGTTGTGTCTAATAAGGTAAGAGCGAGTGTGATTGGAGGGTGTTGACCCTCTTTCTCTCTCATTAAGAGGATGCTTGTACATCTGTATCATCAGTGTGGAGAAGCTTGTTCTGGGTGTAGAGTTAATCATATTGAGGATGATGGGGAGATGCCTGGCACTTATTTTACTGTCTTCAGTTGCAATACTCATCACAGCTGGTAAGTACACAAACTTAAAAAAAAAAAAAAAAAAGAAAGAAAAATAAATAGTTTGATTACAGTGTAGTATTTCAGATGACAGTATTGTTAATTTTAAATTATCTAATCTTTCTCTCTCACTTTTTAAAAATATTAGACCATGTGAATGTGAGGTTGGTTGGTGGTCACAGTCGCTGTGCTGGTAGAGTGGAGGTTCTTCACAGAGGTCAGTGGGGAACAGTGTGTAATATTAGTTGGAATATGGTTGATGCTGCAGTGGTGTGTAGAGAACTGGACTGTGGAGAACCTGTAGATGCTCTGAGTAATGCACACTTTGGACCAGGATCAGGACCGACCTGGATGTTTTTTGTCAGATGTACTGGTTCAGAATCCACACTGAAGAACTGCTCATCAACAGGATGGGACCGAAGTTACTGTAATCATGCTAACGATGCAGGAGTCATCTGTTCAGGTAACATTTGCAACCTTGCACCTGAGTTTTGCTGTTCATATTGTATCTAAAGGATGAGCGGCCAAAGTACTTTCATTTTTTATTTTAGCATTTCATAATTTCATCTTTGAAACATTAATGTCATTATATATATGGCATAATACATTTATGACCCATTTGTGCATCTTTAACAGCTATATGCATATTAATTGTATATGCTGCTTGACATGTAGCTTCTATCTTATCTTGTGAAATAGATACATTAGATACATAATAGATACATGCATAAAAATATATTTAATAAGATAAATATAAATAATTAAGTATATATATATTAAAAATATTTCTAAAATGAATAGTTTACAGTAACTGTAACTTAGTATTTACCCGATTCCTGCACAAAAATACTTATTTCCTTTCTTATGACTGCGAATCCTTTCCCTGTATTGGAGAGAAACTAAAAACATTTTTAATTTTGTTGGAGACTCTCGCTGTGGATCCAAAATGTTTTTATTTTGTTTGTTTTGTTTTAAGGGAAAATGACCTCAAATCAAAAACTATATGATAGTGATGGTACTATAAATTGAAAAAGGGAGTTACATGCCAACGTATAATGATACATATATAAAAACAAGCATTTGATACATGTTTAATCAGATACTACATACTAGATGTCATTTAGATATAGCCTGGGCCCACCCATACTTTCTTTGATGCTGCATTCATTTCGCAAGTAAAGTTAGTCTGGCCAATCTGCCGTTTTAGACCGTTTCTGTTTCCAAAAAAGTGGGATCCACCCCCCCAAATTTGTGCAATTTGAAGTGTAATGGAAACGCGGCTACTGAATGAAACAATTTTTTTTATGCTGACACCCTTTCTTGCTTCACAACAAATGATTGAGTTGAATAAAATATATTTATGATGCAAGCAGAATGTAAATAAAGATAATTTGAAGATTTTTTTTCAGTGTATTTCCTTCAATAAAACTTGATAAAGGCCTGTACACAAATGAGTCAACAACACGAAAGCTAGGACAATAGACATAATTAATCAAATTTAAGTCAAATTAATTGAGTAAAACAACACTAACACAAAGAACAACAAAAGATTGTAGGTGAAAGTGCATTAAGTCAAACCTAGCTTCAGTGCAATACAGCTTCACATACTTCTGCAGTTGGTTGTATTTGATCTGGACCAACATTTCACCTGGAACATACAAAAGCGTTTGACATTGTAAACCGGTGTAAATCAGGAAAACTGTATTGGATGGATGTACGTCACATCATTAACGCAGTAATAATACAATTTACAGACAGCAATAACATTCTCCCAATCACACCCCTCCAGGTAAAGCATTGCCCACGTGAACGTTGAAGTCTCCTAGTAGGAGTCTCCCCAGTTAGAACACTTTCCTGCACCCCTTCCAGAGACCCCAAGAAGGCCGGGTACTCTGCACTGCCATTCGGCCTGTAGGCACAAACAACAGTAAGAGACCTAACCCCGACACAAAGGCACAGGGAAACTACCCTCTCATTCACCAGGGTGAACTCCAACACATGACAGCTAAGCTGGGGGGCTATGAGCAAGCACACACCAGCCTGCCGCCTCTTTCTGCGAGCGACTAAGTAGTGAAGAGTCTACCCCCTATAGAGGAGTTGGGTTCCAGAGCTCGAGCTGCACGTTAAGGTGAACCTGACTATATAGACGGTACCTCCCGCACCACCGCCCAACCCACAAAGCATCGGCCCCTTATGGTCCCTCCTGCAGGTGGTGGACCCACGGGAGGGCGGCCCCACGTCGCTTCTTCTATCTGGACCCGGCCAGGCCGTCTGGCCTGTCACTTAGGACCTTTTTCCCTTGGGAGACCCTACCAGGGACATATAGCCTCTGACAATATAGCTTCTAGGATCATTCAGGCACTCAAACCCCTCCACCCCGGTAAGGATGCGATCCAGGGAGAGGATCCTAACTCCTACCTCTAGTTACCTATAAT
Organism: Enteromius afrohamiltoni; assembly: GCA_034779775.1. Lineage (NCBI taxonomy): Eukaryota > Metazoa > Chordata > Actinopteri > Cypriniformes > Cyprinidae > Enteromius > Enteromius afrohamiltoni. The sequence continues at coordinate 5,744,567 of JAUYWG010000034.1, forward strand.
AATAAAAGAGACTACTAATTGAGCAATTATTATTGTTTATTTGTTATTGTTAAACACACACACTAACACAAGCATTAATAATAAAATAGGCACATGAACAAAAGAATGCCCCTGATTAAGGAAAAGGCAAGGTAGATTTTTTAAATCAAAGAAACTGTCTGACTAAGCGATTAAACAGGACTTCAAGGTCATAAATATGTATTTAATTAAACGTTATCTAATAAACATGATGAAATGAACAGAGATATACAGCTTACCAAAAACTGAATGCAAAGTGTCATTTTGACAATAGTTGTCCTGACTAAACTATAATTATTTATGTTCTTGCAGAGGTCAGACTGGTTGGAGGTTCTCGCTGCTCTGGGAGGTTAGAGATACTTCATGATCAGTCGTGGATGTCAGTGTGTGACGCTGTCTTTGACCAGCAGGATGCAGAGGTTGTGTGTAGAGAGCTGGACTGTGGAGCTCCTGTACAGGTGCTGAGAGCTGCTGCTTTTGACAAAGGAGACACTCAGATGTGGACACAAGAGATTCAGTGCAGAGGAGATGAGTCTCAGATCCACTTCTGTCCAACAGCACCATCACATCAAAACAACTGTTCACATGAAAACATTGTTGGACTGAAGTGTGAAGGTATGTGTTGACCAATTCAAATATTGATTTAGTTTTAATAGATCTCCAATTTTTTCTCTTAATGTGCACAGAAGTAAAAAATGTGAAGTTGGTTAGTGGAAGCAGTCCATGCAGTGGAACAGTGGAGATTCTTCACAGAGGTCAGTGGGGGACAGTGTGTGACATTGGCTGGGATTTGGCTGATGCAGCAGTGGTGTGTAGAGAACTGGACTGTGGAGAACCTGTAGATGCTCTCAGTGATGCTCAGGTTGAACTTGGATCAGGACCAGTCTTGATGAATAATGCAATGTGTGCTGGATCTGAGTCCACACTGAAAAAGTGTGGATCTGAGACGTGGGGTTTCCATAGTGTGTGTCAGAGCAAGAGTGCAGGAGTCATCTGCTCAGGTAAACGCAAAACTATTGTTTTATTGTCTAAAGTATTGTTTTTTTGTTCTAAATGGTTAATTCACAATCATGTTTTTTAGGTGTTAGGTTGGTTGGAGGTTCTCGCTGCTCTGGGAGGTTAGAGATACTTCATGATCAGTCGTGGATGTCAGTGTGTGAGGCTGTCTTTGACCAGCAGGATGCAGAGGTTGTGTGTAGAGAGCTGGACTGTGGGGCTCCTGTACAGGTGCTGAGAGCTGCTGCTTTTAACAAAGGAGACACTCAGATGTGGACACAAGAGATTCAGTGCAGAGGAGATGAGTCTCAGATTCACCTCTGTCCAACATCCTTGCTGCACCAATACAACTGTTCACATGGTGTTGAATTGGTGTGTTCAGGTTTGAACAAATTTATTTTACTTTACTGAAATCTTATGTTAAATCTTCTGACTCTTTGTATTAATTTCATTTTTTTTTCTCTTTTTGTAATTTTTTCTATTATCTTATTGATCTGTTCATAAGTATTCTCTTGTTTTCTGCATTAAATAAACAGGCCGTGTGAATGTGAGGTTGGTTGGAGGTAACAGTCGCTGTGCTGGTAGAGTGGAGGTTCTTCACAGAGGTCAGTGGGGAACAGTGTGTGATTTTGGTTGGGATATGACTGAAGCCGCAGTGGTGTGTAGAGAACTAGGATGTGGAGAACCTGTAGATGCTCTGGGTGGTGCTTATTTTGGACCAGGATCAGGACGAATCTGGACAAACCGTATTATGTGTACTGGATCAGAGTCTACACTGAAAAATTGTGGATCAGTTGTATTATATAAATATGACTGTAATCATGATACAGATGCTGGAGTCATATGCTCAGGTGAGCTGTTGTAACCTAAAATGTAACCAATTACATCACTGTTGATCCACAAGAAAGGCTTATATTGTAGTTCCAAAGATTTTGATTTTATTAACATCAAGTAGTGGCAAAACCAAGGTCATAGGTACATTTCTTACAAAATTAATCAACTGATAAAATATGAATCTGAAATGTATCTGTAAGTAGCTTTTCAATGTGAATAAATGTGTGCCAAATGCACAAAAGTACTATGAAATGACAAATTATTTCTCAGAAGCTTTTATTGTACAACCCTGTATCACAAGCATTTGCCTTTTTGCTTCCAAAAAAGGTATCAAGTACGTGTTGTCTGTGTCATTTAAAACCAAGACTAATGATAGTATCAGCAGTTCATGTACATACGCAAAACAAAATATACGTATTAAAGCTTAATAACATTTATAACAATTTGAATGCCCATAAAACAATAATCTGTCAGCATTATCTAATAGTACAATAATGTTTGTAAAAGTTATAGCCAAAGTTATTATGAAGTCTTGTCATTTTTATTTTAGATAAATGTATTTTTTTATAAATTTATGATAACAACTTTTCTGTAACTTTCTTGTATTTTCTTTCACTACTGCAGGAGTCAGGCTGGCTGAAGGTTCTCGCTGCTCTGGGAGGTTAGAGATACTTCATGATCAGTCGTGGATGTCAGTGTGTGATGCTGCCTTTGACC
>JAUYWG010000034.1:5766302-5780745 GCA_034779775.1 Enteromius afrohamiltoni
ATATATCTTGGAGACTAATAAAATAACAACATGTTGCAATTCTTCATTTGTCCAGCAGATGGCAATAAACCGTTTATTGAAAAGACGACAATACAAGGCTCTTGTCCTTATGTCACCGCATGAGGGCGCTCCTCCCTAATAAACGTCTTTTAGGACAGTTATCAATTTTTATATATATTAATGTATATTTAGCATGTATACGTATATGCTGCTGCTGCTAAAACGGAAACAATTCCTGCAAAGCAAAAATGAATTAGTTTAAAAAAGAATAAAATCGTGTTCAAGTTCACAAAATGTAATGACACAATTTTTAAGGCAAACATGCCCATCACGTCTAATGTTTACACAGAAAAATTACTAAAACGCAGCAGAGTGAAAACATGTTTCATTTACAAAAATATGTAGTCTAACGTTAAATGTCCTTTTTTTAGTATCAACAACTGTTTCTCTTGACGTTGATGTGAATTGTAAATGCATCAAATATATTTATATATTACATATATATCTAGACACAATAAATATAGTTTTTGAACCATGCTGATAGTAAACAGTGCTTCTGTTTCACTTAGAAACGTCTTGCCCTGACCGCGAGCTCAACAAGTTCCTCCTCCTCTCGCGCGCACCGTGACTCGAGCATTTAAAAGCGTGGCTCTCCACAAACTTCACTCATTTACCGGATTAACTTTAGGGAAGGCATACACCGAGAGGAGTAAAATACGTTTATTTTTTCAGGTAAGAGCTGTTTTCTTGCTCTCTATTAGAACTTCGCATGTAATTTTGTAAAGCTTTAACTCGGTATTTTATCATGTGTTTAATTTAATGTCTCAAATTCTACACAGCTCTGGCATTCATCTTTTATTGCAAAAATTGAGGAGCAAGATATGCGTCAACCTTGTCTGTCTTTCATCCACGTAAAATAGTCCTTTTAATTGCTTAAATATTAAAGACTTGCGCCCCTTCTCCAAACCTAGCGAGGTCATCTGATCAAGCAGGAAATTTCACCACAGAAACCTCTTCCTCACTGACATTGTGGTGGTGGAACATCAGAGCAAAAAAGTGACAGGTCTGCACATTCATGACATCAGCAGTGGTTTTGTAGATGTGCACTAATGTATAATCACTTTTTATGATCTAAAACAACTTGATTAAAATTACCTAAATATAACAAACCTTACAGGTATGTCAAAACTAAAGTGTTTCTATAATCTTACATCCCCATACATATTTTTCTATTAATCAGATTTCGTAATAAGTGTTTAATAGTGTTCAATTAAACACTGAATAGTTTTTATAGTTCTCACTCAAAGCTGAAGTGAGCCTGAAGTGAACTCTAGGCTTTTTTTCTGCTGCATGCACACACAAACACACACACACACACACAGAACAGTAATCTGCATTTCACTTCACAAAGTCATTCCTAAAGACGCGAAACAATTGACGTGTTGCACTTTTCCTTGCACTTCCAGCTGTGACCTACAGCAGAGATTCAATACAAGATGACAATGAATTACATCTCCTCGGTTAATCAGGAGAGTTCCTGCTGGACCTAGCTTTAAAGTTCAACCCGTTTGTGTCATCACGTCTCTCTCCTGCTCTGCGTCCTGACGGTCAAGGAAAGGTTTCCAGAATCATGTCAGAGACTGGACATGTTAGATCTACACAAGCCGTCAGCAGGGGCTCAGACCAGGATGACAAGCAATCACAGCCAAGGAATAGTGGGAATAAGGAGACAGGATGGGGACACGCTGCTATGCTGGACAAGACAGAGGACTTCTTCCAGATCTGTGACAGCGAGGGAAAGGGCTTCATCACTCGAACAGATATGAGGGTAAAGTAGGGGGTCCTTAAAGTGGATATTTTTTAACACTTTATATATTTTATTTTATTTTATTCATATCTGCCTTTGCATTAGTATAACTATACAGCTCTCTCTATTTTTGGTGGGTTCATATGTTGATTTTTTAAAAGTATTTAAAAGTTATTATTTTTTACTTACAGTACTGTAAGTAAAAAATTACTGTAATTTTAAAAATAGAACAGTAAATGGTTATTTGTTGTATTTCTTCTCTATCTTAGAAGCTACACAATGAATTGCCACTCACTACTGAGGAACTTGAAGATGTCTTTGACTCTCTAGATCTCGACAAAAATGGATACCTGACACTAGGAGAGTTTTCTTCTGGATTTAGTAAGTTTATCATCTCCTTCCAGACAAAAGATGCTCTTCAAAAATGATTTGATATTTGGTGCACCATTAATCACACAGCAAATGAAACTTTTCCAAAGGTAATTTTCTTCATGGACGCAGAGTCTCTCTGACAGACGAACTAATGACTTCACCCTCTCAGAAAGATCCAGATGCTCTTGATCAGAGTTCAGGGGATGAACAGCTGTCAGAGAATGAGGATGATGAGGAGACACACTTCAGCATGTTGATGGAGAGCTTGGGTGCTAGCAATGTGTTTGAAGAGTCAGTACTGACGTTTTACACTTCGCTCTGCATATTGTGATGCTTAACATTTAAACTTTTTAAAAATAGTTTTCTTTTCATTTATTTCAGCCCGAGTGAGGTTCGCAGCCTGTGGGCTCAGCTCAGGAAAGATGAGCCTCACCTCTTGTCCAACTTTGAAGAGTTTCTAGCTCGTGTCACATGTCAAATCAAAGAGGCAAGACAAGAGAGGAAAGAGTTAGAGAGCGCCCTCAGGAGGTGACATGTTATACAACATAAAACGAGAATGAATAGAGAGCGCAGAATCTAAAGTCACCCTTGTTTAAGAACCAGTAATCTGCTTTACATTCTTAATTTCCACAATGTTATTTGTGAATAATCTCTTCTTAGAGGCTTAATGTAATTCTCTACAGAATGCTGTTCATCCATATCCAGTGACCATTTATATTAAGAGTTAACAGGAGTTGACATACTTTTACTAGGGAGAATAAAGCATATTTTGATTAAAACTAGTTCAGAATGATGTGATTTCAATGTGTATTGGTTAAAGATATGCAAAGAATTGCCACTTTGTGTTTAAGTCTTGTCAAGTACCTTGGATGGGAGACCTCCCGTGAAAACTAGGTTGCTGTTGGTAGAGGTGTTAGAGAGGCCAGCAGGGGGTGCTCACCTTGTTGTCTGTGTGGGTCCTAATGCACCAGTATAGTGACGGGGACGCTATACTGCCAAAAAAGAACACCGTCTTTCGGATGAGACGTTAAACCGAGGTCCTGACTCTCTGTGGTCATTAAAAATCTCATGACACTCATCGTAAAGAGTAGGGGTGTAAAAATTCCCACTGGCCCTTGTCTATCATGGCCTCCCAATAATCCCCATCCATTGATTGGCTGTATCTCTCTCTCCTCTCCATCTGTAGCTGGTTATTGTGTGAAAGGCTTGTTTGTGTCATAACTTTGCTTTTGATTGTATGATGCTAAATGTATGTTTTAACATTATATGTTATTTTCTTATTACAGGAAAGCAGTCACACATGACACTGAAATTGGCAGATTATATGAAGAAATGGAGCAACAGATTATTAATGAAAAAGATAGAGTAATTGTAAAAGTAAATACATTCTTTTAAACTCTTTATTGTGCTTTATTGTGTTTTTTTTTAATTCATAATTGTACTACGCAAACACAAATTAAATTGATTAAAACAGATATAAGGTTAATGTTATAATATTACAATATTTTTAGATAAATGCAGCTCTTTTGAACTTTCTATTCATCAAAGAATCTTGAAAAAATTCATTACAGGTTTCAAAAAGTGTTTCAACATATTTTAAAGGTTTGTTGTAAAAATAATTAATAATAAGACCATGTGGCACTCAGCTTTGTCATTTTAAAATATTTTTTGATAGAGAACTGTTATTTTAAATGTTCGAATTACTGTATGTACTGTATCCAACAAGTGCAGCATTGGTTAACCTAAGAGACATCTTTCAAAAACATTCAAAAATTATATTAACCAACAGCTGATATTTACTTCAAACTGTAGTTTCTGTTTCAGTTTGTGCTTTTGTTATCACATCTTGGAGAAAATGGTGCAATGTTAAGATCAAGGCTGTCTAAACTGAGAAATAACTAGTATGTTAATTATTTCATCCAGGACTCTAAAACTCTGCAGTCACGCAGTAAAGACCTCCAGCAGCGGCTCCGCTCTAAAGAGCAGGAGTTGGAGCAGCTTTTCCAAAAACAGAGGAGGGTTAGTGCCACGATTAAACAGCCATAATCTTACGAAATCTTAGACTTTTGTGCAACTCGTATCCTTCTCATTCACACCTTTCAACTCACTCTGTTTGCGTCTTTATTTTTTCAGTTAGAGCGACAGTGTCGTGACCTACATAGCGAACACCAGGTGAGTCGACTGGAGAACGTTAAGCTCAAAATGACCAATGAGGAGCTGTCTCGTGAACTTGAGCACACCTGCCAGGAGCTAGTGTTAGCTCAGGAGCAGCTGGGCATTCTGCAGGAGCAGGCCTCTCGACTGCAGCAGGAAAGAGAGATGTTAGTCTGAGCATTTACACACTCAGATCCCACCAGTGCCTAGAGTTTCTCACAAACACTAATACTCTTACCCCACACAGGGAGATGTACAGAATCACAGAAGGCTTGCAGAGAGAAAAACAGAGCTTGATGAAACAGTTGGATCTACTCAGGTGAGCTTAGTGTATGCTTAGATATGCTGTAGATAAAGACACAACAAAACTCTTACATTCAAACGCTGTTTTTCAGAGAAATGAATAAACATCTACGGGATGAGAGAGACATTAACTTTCTGGTAGGTTTACCAATTTTAAATAACTTTTATGTTTATAAATTATGTAAAAATATAAGCACAGTTATACAACAATTACAAAAAGGTATATAAAATATTTTTTATGTCCATTGAGTTTTTATTTTCGCTTTAGTAATTTTAAGTACATTAGAAAATAGGGGAAAAAAGTTTTATTTAATTGTTTTTTAGTTACATTTATTTGATTTCAATTAAACCACATGCTTAAACTCTTGTATTTCACAACAGAAACGCAGTAATTCAATGAAAAAATCCTCCCGCAAGCAAAGACTGAGCACATCCTCAATGAAACACACTGAGAGAAAACCATCTGTCAGGAAGTGAGAAATCCTTTTATTAAATCCTTTCAGAATTTTTATTGACATGGAAACATTTCTTCTCTCACCTTTCTCTCTCTATGTTATTTCAGGGAAGTTGATAAAGAGGAAGTGACTCAGCGTTCTCACAGGAAGTCCTCCTCTCTAGCAAACGGTCTCTGTTCACCCTTCAGTACAGGGGATGATGGGAAGCCAGAGGTGGATAGGGAAACAGAAAAAGTAGCTGGGGATTCAGAAGGTGTAAATGATGGAGTAGATGTGGAGGATGCTCCACCTGATGGATGGCCTCTACGCAGAGTCATATCCATCGAGGAGGACCACCTCCCACACCTGCTGCAAGGAGACCCTCACCTTCTCCTCCATCAGCTAAGTGAAGAAGAAGAAGAGCGGGGCCAAGAAGAAGGTCAGGTGAATCTAGAAACAAGCTCCCTGTACGCGTCCAATGCATCCCTGGCCTCTGCTGACTCTCCACCACCAGTTAGAGTGAAGAAGCCGTCTAAGAAGAAATGGATCAGAGAAAACATGCCCTCATCTGCTGCACGGGGTCAGCCAGTCGGAAAAGAGACCCTCCAGCAGGCAAGTGAACCCTCAAAGATGTTCTTTACCATAAAAGAAGTGGTTAACATACAGGCATCTTAAAGATACAGTAACAAAAAAAGTTATTTAGTTAACGAAGAGTGTTTAAAATGAATAGAGACCATTAATATTAACCAGGGATGCCCAAACAATGCCCTGCAGAGTTTAGCTCCAACACACTTGCCTGGAAGGTTCTTGCCTAGCAGGTCTGAAGATGGGCTGATTCAGTTGTGATTAAATAGGGCTGAAGCTAAACTCTGCAGGACAGTGGGCCGCTGGGTTTAGGCACCACTGGTCTAGAACATGTGACCATGTACCACAAAACCAGTCAAAGGGGTCAATTTTTCAAAAAGGACTTATACAGCAGTTGAACAAATAAGCTTTTCCTCATTATATGGTTTTTATGTAAGGGTATCACAATATTTGAGATCTTGAATTTTAAGGTGCAAAAAATCTAGATTCTAAGAAAATCACCATTAAAGTTGTCCAAATGAAGTTCTTAGCAATGCTAAAAATATTACGAAACGAAAATAACTTTTCATATTTACAGTAGTGAATTTACTAAACATCTTCATGAACCTTATCCTTATTTAATATCTTAATGATTTTTTGGTATAAAAGGAAAATCAATAACTGGTTTTGTGGTCCAGGTTCACATATATCCCTATGTGCACTTGTCAACAAAACTAGTGATTAACTTCAGTGTTAGGAGCTCACTCTGGGTATTTTTGGCTGCAGGGTCCTGCAGAAAGATCCACTGTATCTCCTCAGCGCCTCTTTAAGGTCATTCTGGTGGGAAATTCCAGCGTTGGCAAAACCGCTCTCCTGCGACGTTTCTGTGATGGACAGTTTCATTCTGCCACCGCAGCCACTGTGGGTACGTTGTTCTCCCAGTGCACTTACAATTTAACTTCTAGTTTAACAAATGAATTTTTGCAATAGGGATTTTCAGGAATTAGAAATTTGGTCCTGTGTACTGGCAGCCCTTTGAACTGATTTACCAAAGTTTAACCTTTGACATCTAAAGTCTGTGCGCTGTTCGTGTGCATAGCATCGCTCCTTAAAGGATTTGCAGTGCATTGTGTGCGTAGGTATGTGAAAGTCTACTATGTTATATCAGATGGATTTCTTAAAGCAGGCAGCATCACATGAAAGGGCTTGAGAAGTCACACTCCCTGCGTTTAAACCCTGGCACACATTGCACAGCAGATTATGTCAAACATCATCAATTCACTTTCTGCAAAGTTAGCTTTTTACCCCTGAACTGTAGTGGACTCATAAATAATCTGGACATTTAAAAAGCATTATTTCATGTATGAGGTACAATCAAACCCAATGTAATTTGCAAATGAACTAAATTTAAAATATTTCAGCCATTTAGTTACTTTCAATCAGTACACTTCTGTTTCACACAGAAATATAAGACAACAGTACCTCCTAGTGGCCATTATGCTTTACTGCAAGGAGGCATGTTTTATAACAGTATGTTTATGCCTTTATTTTTTTGTATGCATATATAAAAATGTCTAATTTTGTATTCATAAAACCAACCAACCTATAAAAAAGTTTTTTAATTGTGTTGTGCTGTGCAGGCATTGACTATAGTGTGCGTACACTAAATTTGGGGGACAGTCATGTGGCTCTTCAGTTATGGGACACTGCAGGACAAGAAAGGTAAGACCCTCATACCTATATAGTACAAAGAGGATCAAGTTTTGCATTTACATAATCATTATCATCTTGTATAGGACATTTACGTTCAGCTTCAATTCACGTTCTTTATTTTTGTTCCTAACAGGCTCTAAAAGCCTTGTTATCTATTGCATAACCAAAACATAAGCTGGCTTATCACTGATGATAAACATCCAGCATTACTAACAGCAATGTCACTGTGCCCTGCAGGTATCGCAGCATTACCAAGCAGTTTTTTCGGAAGGCAGATGGCGTGGTGGTCATCTATGACATCACAATGGAGGATAGTTTCAGATCAGTCCGCCCCTGGCTGGAAAGCATAATAGAGGCTGTAGGCGACCCTATACCCGTCATGCTCCTCGGCAACAAATCTGATAAGGAGAATGAGAGAGAAGTGCAGACAAAAGAAGCTGATATGCTGGCAGAGGTGTGCTCTCAAATTCGCAGTATATGCTTTTAAAATATTAATTTTGTTTTGACTCTACATCACCTTATTCAACACAGTAAGCAGAGGTGAATAGTAGTTTGCTGTATTTGATAGGAAGCAAACCTGATGTTTTACGAGTGCAGTGCTTATACTGGAGCTAATGTGCTGGAGGCCATGATACACCTGGCCAGGTAAGAGCTCAGAAACACCCGCATGCAGCTTGTTAACATACGTTGTCATATTTGTTTAGCTGTGATGTTTGTGACACCTCAGTCAGGGCCACCCACAAAAAAGGGACAGTTATAAAACTGAGACAGCTTACATTATCAGATTTCAACTAAAAAGCTTGCAGTTTTCTTTTTTTTCTTCAAAGTGTGATATGGGATTAAAACCCAGATTTAATTTGGATGTGTGTGTGTATATATATATATATATATATATATATATATATATATGAAGAGTTTAGTTGCAAAAAACAGAGTTTAGTTTTTTATTACGTATAAATATTACGTATTTTGTGTTTTCTTTTTTTTCTCTTTTCTTAACCTAATCAAAATTACCCAATGCAGTTTGATTGAGAGTAACCTTGATTTGGAAAATAAAGTGCATTAATATATATGTAATTCATATATTAATGTAACTTTAATATTTACTTTTTATTTTTATATTTTAGAATTATTTTATTACGTATTTTAATGAACACTAATATGTAAATATAATTTGTTTAATATTATTTTTATATTTGTTTTTTTATTAATGCTTTAAGGGTCCTCAGGGAGCAGGAGGACAGAGTATGGGTAAACACAGTCAGACTGGGGGATCAACCATTGAAGAAAAAGGCCTGCTGCAAGTGACCACACACACACACGGGTGAAATCACTTTTAGCTTTACTTTTTGTCTTCCAACCCCATTATACTCAATATAAATAATTAAATGTAGGTTGATAGAGGACAGATTACTTTATATTTGTATATGAAAAATGAATAGTGTAAAAAGGTTTTTCATGTCTTATTTGACAAAGAGCATTGCATATCTGTGCTCATCTAATGTATGTATCCAACTGTAGATGAAGTATATTATAGATTCTCAGGACAGTTTAGAACCTCATTTAAATGATCTTTGTACATATTTCGTTTTTTTTAACAACACCATGTGTCAATCAAATGCTGTCATCCCATAGAAGAAGTGAGTCACCCAGGAGGAAATATGCTTGTTTGTTACTTTCCATTTATTTAACATTGCAATAGCCTCATTCAACCCACCTAAAGTCTTGCTAGCGTTCTGACACCTGGATTTCAGACTGGCCAGTAAAACCTCATTGCTTGAACAAGAAGTGTTCCAGTCACCGTTCACAGAGACAGTTCAGTTGATGACAACAACACAAAGCACTAAAATCTTCAAATATATTACTGAGGGAAAACCATCGGCTGGATTCAGTGTCAAACATGTTGTGCCTCATTCGTTGTCTTCATCTGAACTGCTCAGGGATCGTTTTACACAAAGGTCGTACGTGACAATGACCTGACAACTGAACAAAAACACGAAACCGAAAAACATTCTTAAGTTAAAACTGTCACATTATGTTACACTAAAATAACAAATCTTGTAGCTCCTGCTTTTGATAAGAATGATTTAAAATAGTGTAGCTGCTCGTAGAGGTTCTTTAGAAAAGAATTCAAATAAAAGCAAAGGCAGAAAACATGCCAGTGGTCACTATATTAAACAACTCAGCACTAACCCAATAAAAACACTCCAATATAAGCAAAACATCAAATATGAAATGAAAAAATGCCATTCATGCTCTTTCCTCATGTATGCATCCAAACTGAAGCCTTTGTTCGATGAGGCACTATTGTACGATTTGACGTTGGCAAATACTGTTCGGTAACACTTTCCTATCTTATAAGGTTAAATAAACACAAGCTTTGACATTCTCAGACTCATTAACGGTTACATTCAGAGTGATGTTTTCACAGTCTATCATCTATGTGCATTTAAGAAGGTGACACGTGATGACACTATTGCTTTTAGTGCTGGACTGGCACTGATGACATCACCGGCGGCAGCCTCTCTGATCCAGACAGAGGCAGAGGAGAGGCTCGATCCGCCTCTCCGCCGAATCTCCCTGGGAAACGGTGGCCCGACTCAGGATGCCGTTCGCGTTTTACCGCATCTTGTAGTCGTGGGAGATGGCTGCGTCGCAGAGCTGTCCTTTGAAATCCAGCTCAAAAGTGAAGTCCAAGTCACGCTGGAAGAAATCATATTTAGTTGCTTCTCTCTGTACTTTTTAGTCATTTTGTTTCTTTTTTTTTAAACCAGTGGTTTTCAACCAGAGGCTCGGAGCCCACTAGAGGGCCTCAGCACACTTCCAAGGGGGGCATAAGATAACTTAAAAAGCTAAAAATGCTGAAACTGCTGAAATTAAATAAACTCTTGATTGAAGTTAGAATAAATATAATTTTTTCTAGTAATGTTATCTTGGAGAAATTGCTATTTTCTGGTTTAAAATTATTTAAAATGGTTAATAAGAAGACAATACAAGGCAAGCTAAGATTAAAGCTAAGTGGTTTCTTATAACTTGATATGTCTGACGAGTATATATATATATATATATATATATTACTTTTTGATCCAAATATGTCAAGTTCTAAATTATTTTAGTAGGTAGAAATTACAATTTGCAAGATGGCTTAAAATGATATAAACTAAGCTAAAATGATTATTTTAATTTCTTATATGAGAGAATTTTAAAATTATAACTTCTAGACCTGAAAATGCTATTAGTCAAATAATAAATAAATTATAATAATAATAAATAATACAATTATTTTTTTTAGGTATTATAAGTTCTAAGTAGAAATTGCTATAAACTCTGTATAACATTTAGTTCAGAAAATTCTAAAGTTGTATTATTTTAATTGTTAATAATTATTTTATTTTATTTAATTATTTTCAAATATTGTAATGTTTCTGTAAATTAAAAAGTTTGAATATAAACAGCTTTGTAATTAAACCGAATTACCAGAAAAATATCTTCTGGAACTTTCTGAGACCTTCAAATATTGTATTTGGGCGGTCTTGGGTCAAATATGTCAAACAGGTTGAGAAACCACTGTTTTAATGTTAGATCTCTCACCTTCTCCGTTCACATCCTTACCTCGTTATTCTCATTGGGCTTCACGGTGATGCTGCCCAGGATCTCCTCTCCTCTCCTCACCGTCAAATAATCTTCCAGATAAAACACCGTCTGCTTCCAGTGAGTGCTGGGAGCATCGGGGGCTTGAAAGGCATGTACGACTCGGTTAGTACCAAATCAATTAGCAAGAGATAATAAAGTACAGAATAAGTGAACCTGTAGAGAAGCCAGTCTTCTTGTGACACTTGGTGAACTCAATGTTGAAGTACGTGACGAGAGCGTGGACATAGTCATTCCTCTGAATCTGCAGGCAGAAGGCCGAGGTGAACGTCAGGTCCTCCGGCTTCACCGTGTAGATATCCACCTCCTGAAAGAGACATGTCACCTCTCACACTATGTAGAGATTATGATACTTGCACGAACACTCCTTTGATGATCAGCCATGGGATTCTTCAGCTGTGATCTACTGTAATGCAGTTTATGTCATATAGCCTTAACCCACACATCTCAAAAGATTCAGTTTCAAAGTCTTTATTGTGTGAATTTGGCCATATTGGTGCTTGTATAAGTTGGCCTTGCTGAACAAAGATCCTATTACTCTTTGTGTGAACAACAGATCAGTAGCAGCATTGACCCTTTCATTCGTTCAGTTAGACCTTTCATTTAGTACACCTCACAAAGAGGCTTAAATCATTCTCCTCTTCAAAGAGTTTGGTCCCCCAGGTGATTCAGAGCCGGGCTGAAAGCATGGCCTTCTCTTTCTCTTCTTCTTTCTTTCTTGTTCATTTGCTGGCGGCTAACCAGCTTTCTCTCTGTCCCCTACATTGTCTCTTTTTCTTTTGGCATTTTTGACATTCAATATGTCTTCACTTTCAAACAGATCATGAACTTGCTTATGCAAAATAAGGATTTATTGCTCATAGTTTTTATTTATTTATTGCTCAAATATTATTAAATGAGACATGAACATATTTACTTCATTTCAGATGTTCTTCCGAGATGAAATGAGACAATTGTTTACAGAAAGACTATAGAGTTACAGATACGGAAATATAGATAGCATATATCAGATATATTGAGAATTAATACTAAGATCTCTGATTATTATTACAATCTGGTATCTTGATAAACACTGAGATGTGTGATTACTATATTTAAGTAGCAACTTTGTGGTGTGACATAAATCCTATATATATCTAGATAGATAGATAGATAGATAGATAGATAGATAGATATTTTAGGATAAACCTACACTGTAAAAAATGGCCGTAAATTTAACGGTAAAAAACAGTGAAAATGCTACGGTAAAAACCTGTTAAATAGTTAATAGTGAATTCCTGTTAAATTAACAGGGAAACACCGCAAACTGACATTCCCAGAATTCCCTGCTTTGCATTTTAAATTTAGTTTGAATTTGATGTTTTTTCTTTGAAATAACTAGGTTTCTTCTTAGTTTTTTGTATCAGTTATGTTTATTAGGGTTTTATGTTACATGTAATGTTGTTAAATAAATGTTTATTGCCCATTTTATTTAATAATTCTTACCATGATGGTGTTTAGTGTTTGTGTGAATGATACTGAGCACCTTCTATATGTAGATATATAGTATTTTAAAGCTGCTTGTGATGGGCTTTGGTTCATCGTTTGATTTTCTCATGTCCACCTGCATTTGGTAGTTATCAGTGTATTTCAAAGGTACAAAATGGATTTCACTATTTTAACAGTTCGGTATATTAACATTATTTCAGATATTATGGTGTCTTATTAGAAAATACAGTATTTAACTGTAAATTTAAAATAAAACCGTAAAACTATTGACAGAACAAAAATTTTTATATTATATTTTTCAATTTTTGCCATAAAAGAAATTAAGGTTTTACCGTTATTTAACGGTAGAATTTCGGCAACCCCAGCTGCCAGTATATTACCGTAAAAATAAAAAATGTTTTACAGTGTAAACCTATTTAAAACCTTTTTTAAAAAATGATTAAAACAACTAATTTATGTACTGTAGACTGTATATATATATATTTTATATAGTATCTAGGAGAGACTGCTATTTGCAACCAGGCTTACAATTATTTAAAATGAGACAAATCAATTTAGAAATAAGCTAAAATGGCTAAATGAAGACACATTTCTTATTTTAATGTACTTTATAAGAAAAATTTAAAGTGTTATTTCTAGTCTTGAAAAACGTATTTATTTTTAATAATAATGCTGGGAAAAAACGGTAAATAAATTCCAATGTTTTAAAATATTTTTTATTTGTTAGAAATTTATATTTGCAATATCAGGGAATTTTAAAATGTGTGACTTAAAAAAATAATAGAAATTAGTCAAATATAAAAAAATCATGAAGAATTTTATAATAAAACATTTTCAAGGTTTTGTTGTTATTATTTTTACTTGTGAATTAAAATGAATAAAATAAAGACATAATTGGTCATACATTCTTATAATAAATATTTATATTATATTATATTATATTATGTTATGAATATAATCTCATTGCTGTTAAAGAGAAATAATTGAGATTCTAAAGAAATTTATTTTTTTCTTTCTACAGTATAGCATGAGACACAGCAAAATATGTGCCTTCAAATTACCTACATGATGATATTATTAGCATAATATCCCAAAAGGACTAATTTCTGTTGGCTAATTTAAATGGGTGATTGGTGTTTGTGCATGTGTTGAGATGAACACACGTTAGCACACTGTCATCAGGCGCTCTTTACTGAGAATTATTCTGTTATGTTACACCCACGCTGCATGTGTTGCAACGTAGCCTATACGCAGTCAATCAGTACTATGATTCAATTCAGACACACATATAGATACTGGTACCTTAATGAGGCAGGAGTTAGTCACGACTTGTTTAGGATCTACTATGTCCACCAGGGGCTCCATCATAGCGACGTTTCGAATGCACATCATGTCAAAACCGTAGACGTTCTCCCACCCTGCAAGCATGGAGAAAATGTAATTTTAAGACTTTTTAAAACTCTGAAAAGTACAAAATCTGTCTGGCTGTGTGTCTGGTCGGCCCTAAAATAGACTCCTGCCTCCTCTGTGTCTGGCAGCATTTGATTGCATCCACTCACACGAGCGCTAGGCCGAGGCCAATCTCACACTTCCATCCAAAACAAGAAGGAGGGAGAAAAGCAAACCTTTTGCTGCGGGGGAGTAATGGAACCCAACAGGAATTTTTCCTAGTGTTTTTTATTTCTTTTTTAAAAGAACTACAAACTACATTGCAGAACGAGATACGATACAGTATTAAATGATCATTTGATACAGTACCTGTTGACTCTTTTCAGTAAGTGTGTGTGTGTGTGTGTGTACTCACAATGGATTTTGAAATCTTTGTATTGGCGATCCTCAATAGCAACCACGTACAATGTCGCTCTGTCTGGAAACATGAAACCACCAGGTTTCTGAAAAATGACGGGAAAGAGAATCTATAGATGTCACAGCATAAAAAGATGAATGGGTATTTGAA
>JAUYWG010000034.1:5782723-5807366 GCA_034779775.1 Enteromius afrohamiltoni
TTTTTCATGCCACAAACTTGCAAAAGGCAAGTTGCCAATGTCCAGGTACCATGCTTGTGTGTGTGTGTGTGTGTGTGCGCGTGTGTGTGTGTGTACAGCAGTGACTTTCTCATGCTGACTCAGGCTTCTCACTCGCCTGCTGCTCTCCAGTGTTAATGAGAGCTGCTGTGGACAACTAAACAACAACTTCTGCCATCACACCACAAGAGGAGAGTGTCAGCTACAGGAAGTGACTATGCTGCTTCCTGTGTCATGGAACTTCACTTGCCAACAGGAAAATGTATGACTCCTTTATTCCACATGAATGCAGATCAGACCTAAACACTGAGCTGTGTGCTAACAGGAACAAGCAGTGGGTTATAAATCTTACCATTGTCCAGGTGATTTGACTTGATGATTTTCTCAGAATACTCTGATATACTGGAACATTCAATCTATAAAAAAAAAGATAATTAGCTTAATTATATTCTTCTATTATATACATTCTTCTTAATTTAACAATATTCATTCTATCAGAATGAAGCCAGTTTTTATGCATAACTTGATATTTGATCAGATTCAGCTTTATAAGTATTTTGTGGAATGTACAAGTTGTATACATCTGCTTGTCTTTTTTTTGCATGCTCCAGTTGACTGTTAATCTGTATATTAATGGTAAAGATGTTTTATTGATTCTTTCTGTAAATTACAGCATTATGCTAGTAGGTGGTGAGTTAAGTCAATGATTCATTCATTCAGCCAATTCATTCATAAACTCAATGTGGAATTAAGTCTTTTAATGCGTCAGTCACTGAATCATTCGCTCAACCGATTTGTTCAAAACGACCAATTCATTCAGAATCCAAAAAGGTAGCTACTCTCTTTTTGTATAAGTCATTTAATCATTCACTCGACCGATTTGTTAAAAATCACAGATTCATTCAGAAACGACTCATGTGGCCACTCTCTTTATGTGTGAGTCATTTAATTCAATCACTTTTGTGTGTTTCTGTGAGATTAAATTGCAGACTCCTCTTTTGCTTCATCTGGGTTTTTTGTTGGCAGATAAAACAGACAAAACAACTGGCGATATTGTGTCTAAACCACAGTAATGTTGTTCTGGATATCAGCACAGCCATCTACTCCAGTTTCCTGCTGGTATTATGCATATTGCATATGCATGTATTTCCCATTCTCTAGCATTTGCATTTTTGTGTAATCAAGCCATTAGTTTTTGCTAGAACAGTCTCATTTTTGCCTACCCTAAGTGTGTTGAATATGCATTACATTTCATTTAATTTTTGAACTTGTTAACCCTTTCTGCTTGTGTTCTGGACAGAATCAGAAACCTCTTTTGCTTACCATGGCATAGAAAAGATGAAACGGCAACTAAAACTGGACCTAGTGGGTGGATCAGTGGAGTGTTATCTAACTGCAGACCAGAAGCACAGTGAGGGTACTGATATTATCAGCACATTCTCCCACTCCGTCTCTCCCGATATACACAGATAAAGTTTGTGAATAATAAAAAAAAGAAATGCCTGCACATTGCCCTCTAACTCAAAGCTCTTTTATAGAACAGCAAACACTTGTAATGAGTAATTTGAGTTCTCACCCCGTATACATGCTTGGCTCCTGCCTTGGCAGCAAACATGGAGAGGATTCCAGTTCCGCTGCCCACATCAAGAACTATCTTATCTTTAAAGATGTGTTTATTGTGGTACATGGAGTTCCTATACGTCAGCGTCCTCACTTCATCCTTAAGCATTTCCTATTGAGAGGAAAAAACAGCAACTTCAGTTTGAAATTAGATTTTGTAGAACTTATCATTGATGTTTGTAAGTCCATGACTTTTTATCCCTCTTTCTGCACCTTTTATCTCTTGGACTGGGATATGGAGGACAATATATAGGACACAAAGCACAGTGTCTCCAGGATTCTTTTTATAGAGACAGGTCTCCATTTAGCCTGCTGGGATTAACTGATACACATCTTTCCAACCACCCCCTCCCTCCGCTCTAATTCTCTCTCCTTTTCTTTCTCCCTTTCTCCATCTCGCTATCTTACTCTGGTCCTTCTTTTTTTCTGTTATCAAGAACTGTTCTTTTATCTTCAGACAGATCCAATTTGACCCTTATGCTATAAATGCGGTGGTATCAAAAGTGTGCTCTCTCAGTTAGAAGCTGGTTTCAATGACATATTCAAGTTCTTATGATTGGCTTCTAGTGATAAAAGTTCTAAAGCAGAAACAACTTCTTGATATATATATATATATATATATATATATATATATATATACAAAGAACAATATAAAAGCACAGATTCATCTTAGACTTGCGTACTTGATGATACTTGATGATAGAATTGGTCTTCGGTTACCTCATGAATCCCAAAGTGGGCATAGGAGTCAAAATAGTAGTCTCGGGATGTCATCTCCTCCGGGTTGAGTAGCTTGGCCATCTTGCCTCTGCCGGGACAGGCAGAAAGCGAGGAGACGTGTGGCGTGTGTGGGGGTTGAGGAACATGATGAACAGATGTCACTGGCTTCGGTAGCGGAGATGGTTGCAAAGACTGGGACGAGTGTGCATTGGAAATACGCTGCTGCTGCTGTTGCTGCTGGCGCTGCTGGTCAAGATAATAGGGTATTATAATAAGTATATTATGCATTTGCTAACTAAAATCAGTTCATGCACTCCTCAACCCCATGACCTTGGTACTGTTAGCAATATGACCTCTTTGAGCTGTGAGGCATACTGATATTTAATTTTATTCTATGTCATTAGATAGATAGATAGATAGATAGATAGATAGATAGATAGATAGATAGATAGATAGATTAACAACCTGGACAAAAGGCATTGAGGCTCTTTTTCCTGCAAAAACTTTCCGCAATATTTTTGCAAATTAATTATATCTGATTGATAAATAAATAAACAAACATGCCAAAAAGCAATTAAAAAGTAGAGAGATTTGAACAAAAAAATATGTGTGAAAAACAGATGGATGTAAGGCACTGAGGCTCCTTTCCGCAGATGTTTTTTTAAGTTTGATTTTTTTCAAAGGTTTTTTTCCTGTGTTAAAAAGAATGAGTATATAAATACATTAATTAATACAAATCAAATGAGAATAAAATAGTTTTGTAAAAATAGTGTGGAAAAACAATTAACAGAGCATATGGACAGAAGGCACTTTGATGTTTTTCACCTTGTAATTTTCTTCACCTTGCTATTCAGGGCTTGTGTTATTTAGTAACCTATTAACAACGTCAACATTAAAATCAGGTATGCAAAGGTAAATATGCTAACGAGCTGGGGAGGGGGGCAAAATACTGCAGCACCAAGGACAGCGCTCAGCCGTCTCGCGATGACCCAGTAGACTACATAAAAGAGCAATGACTGCTCAGTTCAACACGCACACGACCAACTTTATCGTCTTACTGCATGGTTTAGGTACGAATTATACACTAATCTGTTGCCTTCGAGATTTTGGATAACATCTTGCATGGTCTGCCTGCTTAATCTATACGCAACCATAGGCGCAACTTGAATATTAATATAAACCTCTATATTTAGCGTTCGGTGTGGTCTGTGTGATCGCTTTCAAGACGTTGTCCTGGGAAATCGGACGTGTTCTGCTTAGTTCGGATCGCTGTGGGTTTTAGCCTGCATAGTCATACACATCACCGGACACTGATTTGTATGACCTCCAAACCAGCGCGTCATTTTACGCAAACGTGAATTTAAACGCATAGGAAACGTCTACAATAAATCTGAAGCGATTTAGAAGTACATATATGAATGTCTATACGAGCACTGCTGTATTATAGACGATTTAAGGAATCTTTGACTTACCTCCGAGCTCTCTGCCTCCGCCATCTTTCTCCGCAGGAGCAGGCACCGCGATGAGTGCCTCAGTCCCATACGAGCCAACGGGATCCGGATTAACTCGATAAGAACAAGTGTTGTCACTAAACGTACTAGAAAAGTTTTAAAACGTACTGCAATAAGCAATACTAGATCAGCGCTTTAAAACGACCCATTTGTTGATTCGCGCAGCAGTGTTTAATAAACAATAAATGCCTAAATGGAAACTAATACTGAAATTGTCATAAAGACTTCTTGGATAGTCCCTCAACTCCATGATTTCGACAACTACTGAAAGCCAGTCGTGCAAAAGTTCTTCCACAGGTTCTAAGCGCCACTTGGAGACCAGTTGAGCCCCGAAGAGTCAGCATCCACATCACCTGCCGCTGCGCATCGCCGCGTTACACGGAGCCTGACAGACTAGAATGCTTCTTTTATTTCGGTTTAACATGATAATCCGTTATTTTTTCAGCTCTTAACATGTCATCGGAGCCCAGCTGTCCACTTCGTGGCAAGTCAGGTGCGTCTGGATCACGCTTAAAGTTGGAGTTAAAAGACTGCTGACTGAACTCGAGCGCGGCGAGTGCAGAACTGGAGCGATATCAGTAGCTGAATTAGTGCCTCCCACACAAGTATCGCACCTCCACGTTCTCAAAATAAAGGACACAAGGCCGACTACATTTTAGTCCATTTCAAGGCTGGACCTTTTCAGACAAACATGTACTTTTTCCATTTACAGACGCTTTTATTCAATGCGATTGCACTGCATTCAGTGTACAGACTACATCTTATTAGTTCATTCCCTGGGTTGCGAACCCCATGACTTACACGTCTTGTTTGGACCTTTAAATATTTCAAAAACTATATGCAGTAGTAGGTTGAGAGTTTCCAGATTGTAGGAGTTCCCTTTCCTAAATTTCCTTCCAACAAAACTTCAGTCCTACTAAAATGTTAATTAAATGTAATAAAATGTTCATAAAATGGATATTGCATTACTTACATTATACTGGGTATCCCAGAGACCACAGATATCAAAAACGTTTTATGACTTTAGAATGCAAATCTTGAGAGCTGATGAACACATTTGTTTACATTTTGTTTCCACGTTTGTACTGGAATGTGCTCCACGAAAAATGTTGTATATGCTTTTAGTCTTTAGACTCCATATATATAGGCTTATTATATGAAAATATATCATTATTTGAAACAAAATGAACATTAAGCAATAGAAAATAAAATATATTAAAAACATTTTATTTCAGCTTGTTGTCAAAGACACATTTTCTTTTTCATTAAGTGCAAGTTGATGTACTAAAATAGCTACAACTGAAATAAAATGTATAAAAATATATATAATTTTCATTATGCATATATAATTAGACATCCACTGATTTATGATAATGCATCTAATTTGTTTTTAGACTGCAGCTGAAGGCCACCCCCATAAAAATATATATTGTTTTACAACATTTTTATTCTTTGCATTTATTTATGGTTAGCGCAGAAGAAAGTTTACCAGCAGCTGTTGACTATGCCAATCTAAGCCCACAGCGGGGAGAGTTCACAAGTGTCTGTATACACAGAGAGGTGTGGGATTCTAGATTTGGAGTCGAATGGCAGCCCCCTCGTTGTTTTTACATGCCACCCACTCATCTGCTTGTGTAATCCCTGAAGCTAATGTGGGAGGCAGTCCTGGCCAGAACATATACACTTTCTCTTCCCGTCACACACGCAAACATACATTTTACATGATTTTAAAGATCAACATCCTCTCCAAATATCCAAAAACGTGGAATTAGCAATTAAAATCATGTTTTCTTAACACTGAAAATGTCAGCAAAATAAACAAACTCAATCAGTGCTGGTTTCACAGCACTCCCAGTAATGAAGCTCATGGTGTGATCTACTAGACCGAAATAAAGGTACGCTCTATTGTATCCTGCTGAGAGGACTTCCAACACACGGGCTGCTCATGTATAACACTTAAGGACGGATGCCCACGCATGCTGAGTAATACCACACACTCGCACACAGCACCACAACACCATACACTGTCAATCACACACACACTCATGCACGCTTAAAACATATCCAGGAGAAAATGTGGGCAGCGAACGGCAAAACACTAATTATTTTCAGAATTTCCAGAAGCCTGTCGCTCTTTTTCTGGCATTGAGATTGTTTGTGTTAAGTAAGCATCCTTGAATCGCACATATTTTTTCTTTCAGTTGTGTTATCTCACTTTTAAAGCAGTAGTTGAATACTTGTTGAAAATGTACTCACAGGCCATCCAAGATGTAAATGAGTTTGTTTCTTCGTCTGAACAGATTTGGAGAATTGTGACATTACATGACTTTCTCACCAATGGATCTTTTGCATGCAGTGAATGGGTGCCGTCAGAATGATGCTGATAAAAACATCTCAGTAATAAAAGTTATACATATACTGCTTGTTTGTATAACACAAATCCATAATTAAGATAAAAATGATTATAATTAAGTCCTCCTAAATCTGGAGAAATATGCAAAGATCAAGCACCATATTCAAACCAAATATATATATATTCAGACCTTGGTGGATTTTGATGTTTTCTTTTTACTTGTGGAAGATATTTACTGTATTATCTTCAGAAGCGTTGGCTTATGTCTTAATATTGACGATGGATTTGTTTCTTACAAACATGCAGCTTTTTGCTTCACAAGACTTTAACTGATGGACTGGAGTTATGTGGATTACTCGTGGATTATTCTGATGATGCTTTAACAGCTGTTTGGACTGCAAAAGATTCATTTATGAGCAAGTGATGCAATGTATTTCTCTAAATCTGTTCTGATGAGGAAACATTTTGAATGGCCTGAGGGTGTGTGCATTTTCAGCTATTTTATTTATTTTTGGGTGAACCATTCCTTTAAAAAAATGATTAAACAGTTCATTTTTTGGTTGCATGTCTTTATCTGTGTGTTGAAACGGTTCTGAAATGGCAGGATTGTCCTTAGTCTTGTTGTCGGTCTGCTAAATGAAAGCCTTTTCTGAGACTTTATGGAGGAAGTGTGTGCGAGTACATTTCTGATCTGTGAGTCAGTAGGCTTCTTTTGTCCTATTCACTATCCTGAGGGCCGTTTTCATGTGTCCGTTCACACATATACACACAAACTCCTGCCATCCGCCATGAAGGTGCCATTTAATAGCTTAGAACTGAGGACGCCATGAGGACACAACAATAAAATAACAGGAGCGGCAGACAAAACCAGACAGAACCAGGAGGGAATCACAATGAGACAAATTCAAAAGGATAAACATCAGTTCAATAGGCTGAGCTCCTTTTCAAAGTTCTCTGTCATCTGCTGCATTGTTAATGTCATCCTTTCTTGGCATCTTCCCAGCGTTTGTATGTTTGTTGTCCCTCATGTCACCGCTTGTACCTGGATTTGTATCTGATTTGACTCCCAGAATGAAAACTTTGCAAGTCTGCTTTCGAGCAACAGACGTTTTTTTTTATCAGGACAAACAGATAGAAGATGCAGAACTCTAATCTCAAATTCAATGCGCTTTAGTTTGTGTTCATTTCCATTAGGAGCCCTATCAGAGCCAGAATACAGATTAGCAATGACATTTCTCACTTTAAGTGGTTTCTACGCTCTCTCAGTAGACTCTTTCCATTAATTCAGACGTGATGAATAACATTTTCCTCTCTTATGCTGTTTCAGCTGGAAAACTGTGTCACAGACAGGTGACTGCAGCTTATATCCGCTGCCTATGGCAGCGTGTGTTCTCCTAATGGGTTTTTGACTTTATTAGGTTACTGGGATTGAGGTTTGAAAGAGAAAGGCACACAGAGAGGACAGAGAGTACAACTGGCGTTTGGGATCAAATTTCTAAATGCATCGAGGAACTGTCAGGATTATTTCCATAATGTGAAAGATTTTGTGAATGTGAATTACTGACGTCCATTGGGAAGCGTAATTTACTTTGTCCCTGTCGTGTCCTTGCTTTCATCACAAGGGGGGGACATTGACAGATGCAGGTGCTTAAAATAATTAAAAGAATCTTTATGAGAAATCTATACTTCCTCAAAGCTTACATGGCTCTGAAATAATGTTATAAACATGAAAAACACAAACGCAACACTAAAAAAAATTCTAGTTGAACATAAATGATCATAAAAATAAGAAACGTGTTTGCAACAAATGTTTCCTGATGAATTATATTATGAGTTTGACTCATATGCTTAAATATAATAACTTCAATAAAATATAATAATAAATATGAGATATAAAATACACACTTTCTCCATGTACTATAACATAGAATAATATATATGTATATATATATATATATATATATATATATATACATATATATATAGATAGATAGGCTTTCTTCATATTATAAGATAATTATAGTTTTATTAATTACTAATAATCCATACAATTTATTTGCTTGTTCCACATGTAGCCACATTTTAGCCATGCCAAATCATGTTAAATTTGTTTTACAATGAACATATTTAAGCTGATTAAGCTATTTGAATAAATGTGTAAATAAAATATTAATAAATGTCAAATATTAATCAAGCCTATTAAATTAAATCAAATAGATGCAAATCCATAATAAATTACACAAATACCATATGTTTCTTACTAGTTTTATTTATGTACGAATGACAAATATGCATCACATTAAGTTTTGTTATTACTGTGTAATCCAAATGATTGAAATGATTTAATATGCAAGTAAATTACATGAAATCTGTAATTTGTTTACAATTTTGTTTTAATGCTGTTGAGCAGAAAAGAAAATATTTAGAATCAAACAGCTATATGTTGTACAGTTATATGGTAATAATGGTCATATGTAGTAATATGGTAGTTGTTACTGCCAACTTGGTTACCAACATTCTAAAATTCAGTGTTTAGAATTTTTGGAACAACATGAGGAGAGTTTTTTTATTTTTTATTTTTAGATGAACTGTCCCTTTAAATCCAGGCCTAAATATTTAAATAGTTTAAAGATGAACATGTTTTTACAGTTGCATTCTGTTAAAATGTCATTAATTACAACATTTAACAGCACTGTACGTTTGCAGATCACGTGAGTCCAGTTCAAATTCAACCCCAGGAGAGGAAAACGATTGATTTTTTGAAAGAATGGGACAAAGCAACTTACTTAAAAGCACTAATAACAGTTATTAGTCCACGAGCAGTCTTTGGAGATGAACAGCTGGCTGTATTTAATCTCATGAGATGAAGGGGCGGGCTGTAGTTGCATTTCCTCCTCACATCCTGCGCTGACCCTCCGATACCCCTACCGACTGGACACGCGCCTGCTGAGCAACAAGCCTCGCTGCCCGGGGGGAAAAAAACCTTTATCCACTGTTAAGGTAAGTTTAAACACTCTATGTTTTCTCTTTGTGCGACGAAAAGGGACATTTGTGCTTGTCCCAAACGCGACACGAGAGCAGGTGGTTCTAGAAAGAAATCCTGAAGTGTGCATCACACAACGCAGTTTTATTTTGTAGACTGAGCGTGAGCGTGGAAAGTGTCGCAGGATCAACGCAACTGAGAAACATTGATGCGTTTTGCGGTAAAGTATAAGGCCAAAGTCCGAGGGAGGAAAGAAAGGGATCGGCTGCATTGAATCACCACGTCTTTTTTTTCGGGACAACCACCATTGCGTTCATTGTATGTGGAGAGTTGAAAGAAAAGGAGGAGGATAGAATTACGCGAAAACTGAAATAATTGAAATGCGCAGAAGAGTACTTTCTCATGCTGTTGAGTAACATCGCCCAGAAAACAAAAGCATCCGTGGCTTAAAAAATAATAGTTTTGAGTCAACGTGTCACTCGTTGGGGAGGAAACCACAACAAAAACTCTCCTAAACGCTAGAGAGGAAACAGAGCGAAAGTGAAACGCTGTATTAATAGACCAAAGAACCTTTTCAGGTTCATTCAACCGTAACCTTATAAACCTGATGCTATCAGCAAAAATTTAGCTTTTTTGTTTACAAAAAGATTGAATAGGATATGACGATATATGTGATTTTACGTTTAGAATTATTAGAAATTAAGCGTAATATAACTTAATAACCTACTTTACAAAACTTTTCTACTTTATAGGAAAGACAAAACAAACAAAAACGCATCTAAACCAGCCTAAAGTAGTTTGGTAGCCTTTGGTAGTAATGTAAAAAATGAATAGCACCTATATTATTATGTTAGCAGTATATTTTATTGTATGTTCTATATCTGTTTGGTGTGGTTTCAAATGTAATATTTTATTAAATGTTTTAATAACCCAACTTTCTTTTGAAGTAAATCAGCATATGGAGTAAATAAGAAGGCTTGCTTTAAAATTCCTGAAACACTTCGTTGAATACTTGTGGTAACCCGTAACGACACAGAGCCTGCACGCGTTTCAAATCCCAGCCAAAACAAGGTCTGTCAACAGAGTGGACGAGGGGGTAGTTTGTCTTCATCAGGCAGACCTTCACAGTGAGGTGAATAATAAATGCAAATGCAATGAATAAAACATTATTTTGCACTAAATCCTAATTTCAAATTCAAAATTCTGCATTCGGAATCTATCACCATCGTAAATAATCTGTATTTACTGCTCAATACAGGTAGATAACCCTTTAGGAAAAGCACTCTAAGTGATTACCGCTGACATGCAGCGAGGCCTTTCTCCATACATTTACAACACGTGATCAGCAAATCAATACGTCCCCGCAGTCATTCTGAACAACTTCTTTATGCCTCAGTATCCAAAAGAAATCGATAAGTCTTACTGTGAAAATCCAGAGTATAATAACCATTATAGCAGGGATTTTTTTGTACACCGAAGTCTGTAGTCTAATTTTGTGTTTTGGAACAGAACGTGTCAGTCACCTTTCTAATCTGGTACTCCAGTCGTTATCGTCAAGATTGCTCAAACCAGCAGTGTGGGTAGTTTTGTTGTGTTTTCAACCATTTCTAACCAAACACCCTCATTTTATCGGCCATACATGGCTGCTGTTTTGACACGCACCGCCTCCACACTAGGCCCTGAGACGTGAACATGTCGTCTGTCTGTGGCAGAAACCCATGGGCCACAGTTGTTAATTAACATGTCATGGAAAAGAACAGCGTTTGACTGCCATCTTTCCAAAAGCCTGTTTACGCTCCTGCCCACCTCCTCTTCTTTGTCCTTTTCCCATTTTGCCTCGTTAATGCACAAAGAGTGAGCAACCACTGTTTCATGAGAACTTCTTTTCTGTTTCATTTGTTGTTTTCGTGTGTCTCTTTTCACCAACAGGAGAGATGGGCAGCTTGTATAAGGATGAGCAGGATGACTGGATTACGGTGTGTCTCAAGTACCTCCTCTTCGTTTTCAACTTCCTGTTTTGGGTGAGTCTCAGATCAGCTTTGCTACTTGGAAGAATAGTACTCCCCAAAATTAAACATGACCGAAAATGTACTGACCCTCATGCTATCCAGATGTATGTAGGTGAGTTTGTTTTTGCATTTGAACAAATTTGGAGAAATTCAGCATTACACCAATGGATCCTCTGCAGCGAATGGGTGCCGTCAGTATAAGAGTTCAAACAGCTGATTAAAACATCACAACTAATCCACATTACTTCAGTCCCTCAATTAACATCAGTGTGCTTGTCAAAAACAAATGTATGTTTAATGTATTCTAACAAACAGCAAGACTATTCAAAATATAGCTTTCTCCAGTAAAAGCATTGTTTTGTCTGAATCATGAGAGAAATGTGTATAGTTCAAGCACTGTTTAAAAGCAAAAGCAGTTTCAAAAGAATATTTTATTGGATTTTGGTGTAAGAGGACAACAGGTGATTGATTTGTTTTCTTTTCTTTGTGAAAGAAGTAATATTACAGAGTGTGGATTGTATTTTAAAGCAAAGGTTTAAAGCTATAATGTTGATTTTATGCTGTTGTTTCACTAAATCATGCATAAAGTGACATGTTATTTCCATATTCTGTTGTGGGTAGCATTCTTATGAAATATGAGATGCAGTGAGAGACAAATGACAAGGCCATGAAAGAAAAAGCGTTTATGTGAATGAAAGCCTGGCGTACATAACTTAAATCTGAGTCTTGTCCCCATCATCTTCTTGCTCTTGTTCTCTTCCTTCCTCTACCTGTGCATCGGATCAAAAAGTACAGTGCCATCTAGAGTTGAATCTGTTTCTGAGTGGAGAAAGGCAAACCTGCTGTCTGAGCATAGTGTTGTTTAACTAAATTAATCTTTGTAGTTACATCTCTACTGCAGTTTCCATGAATCCTTGACCAAAAAAGAGAGGTCCAGGAAATGATTCAGAACCACACCTTAAACCAGAATGCACAACCCTGTTCAAATATCCACTGACTTAAAGGGCTAGTCCACCCACAATTTCCTCACCCTCATGTCATTCCAGATTTGTATGACTGACTTTTTTTTATGGAACACAAACAGACAAGTTCTGAATACGCACTGGTTGTGTTTTTTAATGCAGTTGCAATGCTTCACAGTTTAAAAAGGACACAAAAGCACCATAAAGGTGATGTATCTCACTCTGTTTTCATTTTTTTGTATTTACCTTTTTTGTTGCATGGAAAAAAATCATGCCAGTTTGAATGGTTGAGTTAGTAATGACTCCTTTTCATTTTTGGGTGAACGATTCCTTTAAGTTTAACCTCTGAAATATATTAAGCATATACAAGTCATTCATTCAGTAAAGAAATGTCCTGCTTAAACTCAGAGTCCTGACTGTGTGTGGTATGCAGGCACCTCAGGAAGTATTAAAGAAACAATGGGATTTAGGGATAGTTGTTGTTTGCGTCTGGCACTGGAGGAGAGTGTCATGGAAAGAGCTGGAAGGAAGGAGGAGACTATTTGGAATTACCTCAGTTTCCGACTTAAGAAACAGACAAATTAGTGTATGTGCATATAGATTAATGGAGTGTTTACTTTGCACAGCGCCACACAGGTGGATAATTAACCTGTGCTGAAATCCCAAGGTAAATGAATGATTATTAGAGTTGGTTAACTAATGACATGACTGTCAAATGATAAAATAATTGTTTATCATTCGAAACAGGAGTTTCAGTTTGATATGTATAATTAACACCATTGTGTGTTGGGTCTTAATTTTTTATTTTTTTTGTTCTACCCATAATAATTGTTTGTCCCTAGCCATCTATTCAAACCTACAGTCCACTGTCTTTATTTTTGTCTTTAATTTGAATACCTTTAAAGATTTGCTTAACAATCATTTAATTTGCCTCAGTTTCACTTCACACATTGTTAAAAAAAATCAAAACCAGTAATTTTTAAATGTGTACAGTACATTTTTTTTTAATTCAATCAAAATCAAATTTAAATTTACAGACACTTAGCATGTAAATCCATCAGTTATTAGGTATTCCTATTTGTGTATTTAGCAGTAATTGCTCACCAATGCATCTTCTGTAGTGAATGGGTGCCATGCATATGATAATACCATCACAAGAATCTACATTGTTAAGAAACACTGAAACTCTATTGTATCTATACAATTCTTTCCCTCTTCCTGAAGTCATGTGTGTTCATATTCATCATAGCGTTCAGAACAAGCCATTTTTGGGGCTTACTCTCATGATAAATGTTATTTTTGGACTAAAAAAGATTAGTTAGATTGTTTTACCCCTTTAAATCTCAAGATGCGTTTTTCTCTTCCAGATGGGCGGCGGGGTAGTGATGGGTGTCGGGATCTGGACGCTGGTTGATAAAGGAGAGTACCTGAGCCTGCTGGCCTCCAGTACATTCGCCGTGTCCGCCTACATCCTGATCCTGGCAGGTGGGCTGGTGATGGTCACAGGGTTCTTGGGCTGCTGTGCCGTCATACGAGAGCAGAGGAGCTGTCTGTCCACGGTGAGAGAATAGAGATGAATGAGAGGACATTGTGTTGTGCCAATTTACCCATTGTGCTTCACTCATTAGATATAATTGCTCTAGATCCCGACCTCTTTTTGCTCAACTCAGTTATTGTCACCTGTAAGTTGAGTTGGGCGGCCTTAGTGTCCATAGATGTAACAGAACTGGCTCCGTGGCAACCAAGACAAATGAGCTGACAGCCATCTGCTTTCTTGCCATTTTTAAAAAAAGATAGTGCCTCTTGTTTGTTCGGAAGAGAGAACGAGACGAGCAAGGTTGTGACTGCCACTGCAGCAGTGCTATTTATAGCCCACTCTCGCTCAGATGTATGAATCTACAGAGGAGCGCCACCTCGCTAGGAATTAGTAATGAGGATACTGCCTTTGCTGGTCTGAGCTGAGTGCATTGCATTATGGGAAAAAATATATATAAATGCACAGAGAAACGTCCACACGTGACAGCTACCATGAGGTTAACAGCTGTTCGGTACACTGTTTTGTTTGAATAACCTTGAATCGGTTTATTTAATTAGCTACAGTGCTTGTGTTGGCGTTTATATAAATTACACTGGACTTCCTGTCCTTTCTTTTGACCTCTAGAAGAGATTTGTCATATGTATGAATGCGTGTGTACAGTGTATTTGTGTAATTTATTCTTTTCTCTTACACATCCACTTTAACAAACAGTTTGTCTCCTGATTTGTGGCATCTCTTGGGTCTGTGGTTTGGTCGACAGTCTTTGTGCATAAATGCATATTTTTGTTCATTGCTTATATTTAATTCGGCTAATTGGTGTGATGGCCCAGTAGTGCAAAACACAACAAATTCTGTTCAACACAATTAAATTCACGAGTGCACGCTTCCTTATGATATCTATAGCGTGTTTGGCGTGCTGTCCAGGGGGCGAGTCGGAAGGTTGGGCTTTTTTGTTGCATTGCACTTTGTTTTCATTGTGTTGTGCTAATTTTGTTGTGATGCAACTTGTTTTCATTGTGCCGTGCTAATTTAGTTTGTGTTGCTTCTATTGTGTTGTGCTTTTGTTATTGAGCTTGTTTCCATTGTGTTGTGTTAATTTCGTTGTGTTGTGGAGAACGCGTTGCATTGTGCACTATTGGGCCAGCATAGATTAGTAATGGACACTTACTTTTCAGTTATATATAGTATTGAAAACATTTTTCTGTTGCTTGGTTTGTTTTCAATTATACCACAAGAAATAAACATTGTCAAAGGCAGATTTGGGGGTTGTTATCACCCACTCTCTCTCCCCCAACAATACTGTGACGGCTTATTCAGTTTAGTCATGTATTGCTTTATTTTCCTCTGAGGAAAATGTCACTGTGTCTTTTATTTTCATCTGTCAGACATCTCCACCTCTGCCAGCTCTGCACAGGAAATCTCTTAGAAACCAGTTTTATTTACTTCATCCCCATGACAGGGAAAATATGGCTACATTTTGAATGTTGACTGTTGATGTGTGAGTAACCAACCCATTTGTAAGATATTGTTTCTTTTTAGAGGGAAGCCATTTAAAATGCTCTTGATAAAGACAAAGGCAAATGAAATGATTTTTATTGTTTGTTGGTGACATTTTAATGTTTTGTTTAATGAATCCGGATGAATAAGTTAGGCTGAATGTTAAATTACATTACATTTGTTTATTTATTTATTTATTCAACTGATTTTTATATTTCTTTCATTAATTCAGTATTATTTTTATAGGACCTCCCCATGACCTTTCTAAAAAAAACTAGTGTAGTAGCAATTGTAATTTCATGTGTATTTCCCATGAATAATTATGACATCAGTGTTTTACAGTTTGTATAGTATATTTAAAGTGGCAATGACTGGATTTCCTGTTTTCTGAAGAGGATGTTTGATTTGTTTTGTGTATTAACTGTTCATTGGTGTTCCTACAGTACTTCTCCTGTCTGCTTCTAATCTTCCTAATTGAGCTGGTGGCTGGTGTTCTGGCCTACGTTTATTACCAGGCTGTGAGTAAACTTAGACACACTTTTAGACACTATTGCTTCAAAACAAAGCTCTAATCCAACCTCCAAATTGCTTTTATGATGGATCTAGTTGTAGGATTGTACCCGACTGGTGAGATGAGACAGTTGACAGATGACACTGCATATTGCACACTCTCTATCTTTTTGTTCATTTCTCTCTGTCTTTCTCTTCTCTTCGGTCTCTCACAGCTGAGTGAAGAGCTGAAGCAGCACTTGAGCAAGACGATGACAGAGAACTACGACCAACCTGGAAAAGAGAGCATCACTCAGTCTGTGGACAGACTACAGCAGGATGTGAGAAACGCCAAATCCCAGCATGTTTCTAGCCCTTTTCACTTATGCTTTTTGCTGTGAACACAAATTTCAGAATGAGTTTATTGAACATTTTATATAATTAAATTACAGACAAAAACAAGAGTATGTGGGTAGGGCGAATGATTTTTAAATTGTATTACATTTTTTGTGTAATGGTAATGGAACATATATTATTTAAAACAAAAGAAGTGGTAAATTCACTAGCTTTAATTTGTTTTATTTATTTATTCATTTTAATTATTTATGTATTTTTATTTTGCTTTTTTGCCTTAATTTTATTTCTTTTTATATTTTTATTTCATTGTATGTTTATATTTATTATTGTTTATTTTTTCAATGTTTATTTTATTTCTATGTATATTTTATTTTATTTTATTTTAACAGCACTTTCATCTAAACTACATGCACTCCACAAACTACTTACTATAAACGTCATGTAATATCCTTCTTGTGACACAGTCACACAGTTTCTCCATACCTTTAAAATACCAGACCCTTTTTGCATGCTGATCCTAACCATAATTCCCTCGCTTTTACCTTTTAGTTCAAGTGCTGTGGAAGCAACAACTCCTCTGATTGGACGCACAGCGTGTACATCATGTCCTCAAAAGCAGAGAAGCGGTTGGTCCCTGACAGCTGCTGTAAGACCATCACCCCTCAGTGTGGAAAGAGAGACCACCCCTCGAACATCTACAAGGTGGAGGTGTGTCAAACACCTGTTAACCTCAAATCAGCTCCCACACAACATGCACTTAACTTGCTTTACAAAACACATGCTTAGTTTCTTCCTCATTGTCTGTGGGAACCACAATACGCCAGTGAACCATATCATCACAAAGTATGTTATACGCCCCATGGGAGTCATTTAGACTAAGAAAGCACAGCTGTGAGCAAAGCAGGTGTGACTGGTAACATATATGAGCTTGTAAAGTGTGAGGTAACACTACAGTTTAAGGCTGCCAAGCTCTCTGTATATATTCTTTGGGAACCGAGCTCCGGTGTAATACATAATACAATACGACTCTAGATTTACTGGCCTCTAGTGGGCCATTAGTTTTAGTCTATACGTGATATGTTGTGGCAGTATCCGCGATACTGTCCATTAAATCACACAATAAAAAAAACAGTAACTCTTCATCAGTCTGCAAAATAAATCAATTTACACATCCACATATGCGTGTTGACACTGAAAAGAGCATGATACATTAAACAGTGCTGTGGTCTCTCACAGGGCGGCTGTATCACTAAACTGGAGCAGTTCCTGGCAGATCACTTGCTCATTATTGGTGCTGTGGGAATAGGCGTGGCCTGTCTACAGGTAAGCCCCGCCCCCTTCAGGTGTACTCACACAAAAATGATTTACTCCCCACGATGATGTTCTAAAACATGCTAACTTATATATTTCTTTAATTTATATATATATATAGCTCAGCTCAACACGTATGTAACCTGCATACTATATTTTTGATGTATATGTCCAATTACTGTGAAGCATGTCTCAGAGAAACTGTTGGAACAATGGATCATTGAGGTCTTCTGATGTGGTTCAATAACATGAAAGCCTTCACTAAAATAGCTGATGCAATGACCTGTGGGCAATCGTTTAATGGACTCTGTTTTTGTCCTCGACCGGTAATGCGCACGGTAGTCACACAGAGCACTGCCCGCTGGGTAAAAATAGGTGGAGACCACATGCAGGTTTGAGAAAATGAAAGAAAGGGAGATAAAGAGCTCTTAGCTTTAAGTGCAGATCTCACAGCGAGAGTGCTGCATTCACTGCAGGGGTGCAGAGGGCCATTGATCTGTTTCCTTTGAATAAACTCTGTATATAAACAGCACTGAAATGTGACTCCAGCTCCAACCTCATATTGATTCTCCAAGCTCGGAGCGATGTCTAATCACCATAGATTATACTTTTGTGAAGTTTATCCCACTTCTCTTTTTAATAGGTAGTGGTGGTATTGACGCATATTTCCAGTTTTCCACTTTAGTTCTCTTTAATACATTTTGGATTTATATTTTAAATTGCAATAATATTTTTTATATATATTTTTATTTTTATATAAAATAAAGTGGATTTATATATATTCTCAAATTTGTCTTATAATTCTGACTTTCTAAAAAATTGCAGTGTGTAGTATGCATCCAACATCCACTACAACATGCGATCTATATACCTCATACTATGTAGTATACTGGAGGTTAGTCTTGTTAAATACGTTTCCTGAGGTCAAACTATCAGCTGCATCTTTTCAGGTTTTAAATGCCTAAAACTGTAAGTATGTCAGAACTTTATGATAAGCAGCGTTCCTAGCATCAAGGTCTCAGCTGCTGGTCATGTGATTATTTCATCCAGGAAATGTGAAGCTCTGGAGTGATTAGGTGGCTAAAAATAAATCCTGTGTTGAATTTAATGTAATGATTTCACTGTAAAAAGCCACAGTGTAGCTTGAAGCGGCTCTCTAGAGGGAGCACTAATTAAATTGATCCTCTTCAGTGATCTTTCATTATTAGCGTCATTATGGCTGTAAATACAGTGCTGCTCTGCAGGGGTCTAGAGCGTCGGTTCACGTTCATAACATACCGTAACAAATAGTTCGATTTGATCTTTTCTGTGTTAAAGATTGTGGGTAACTAAATAGCAGCTGGTACCTACTGTATTCAAAATGAAAAAGACTATAGAATCAATGGGGACTAGAAAATGTTTGGTTCTCCCTTTAGCTTAACATCAGATATTATAAATCAATGTGAATACTGCAATTAGAATATTTTTTCTTGATTATGGTTATAAGGGTTAGTTGTTAAAAAAATCCAACTAATAAAAAGCTAGAAAACACACAGAATTTTGTTACAGAGTTAAATACGTAGAAATAAAGCAGCATTTAATATATTTCACTTTAGAAAAGAACACTCGTTAAAATTAACCAGAGTGAATTGTTTATTTACATGAACTGTGCAAATGAACTGATTTTCTGCTTTAAAAAAACGTAGAACCATACATCAACACTTTATCTTTCCCTGAACATCTTTTTCTCAGATTGTCTGAAGAAAACGCTCTATTTCAGGGATTTGTGATGTTTGTCTTAAATTACAGCATGTGTCTCTGTCTTGTCTTGTTTGTCTGTCTCTCTGTCTTTGTCTTTTTGGTTGTGTCTTTCTTATCTGTTGCTGGTGTGTGTGGTGTAGCTGGTAGGAGCAGTGCTGACTGCCTGCTTTATTTATCTGCTTTATAAAGAAGAGGAAGAAGACTTTACTGATGTTTGATTGGCTAGTGGCCAATGTTTGACTCCCGAAGCACTATGCGACGAGAAGGTTGGCCGTTTGTGTTGTGCCTGTGTGTGTGTGCGTGCATGTCACGTGCCTTGTTCCTGTCACTTCATGCTTTCTGTATGACTTACGTGTAAATGTCGGGCATGAAACCAGCATTCTTACTTCACACAATTCTGCATGGCAAAAAACAACAAAAACTAATGTCACCAAATACTATTTTATAATGTTATATAACATTTATATTTTGAGACAAAAATAGTTTCATAACAGCATAAGGCAAATAACTGAAGAAAATATCAGTATTTTTGAGAATAAGTAGACTGCGTTGACCGTTTACCTGATATAACCTTTTACCTGCAACCTGCTGTGGGACTCCCAGTGTGTCCGATCTATTTCAGGCTTCTCTTTTCCTGTCTATTGTATCCCTCCCTCCGGACCCAGACTGCTGCCAAGGAGAACTTTCAAAGGTGTCAACATATCTGCTCAGAAAAAAGACAGTTTGTCCTTAGCTTTTTGTGTAGGTCTGCTGATTGTATTGAAGTCCCATCTCTCGGTCTGTTGTCTGTGGAGCCTTTCTCCCATGCAGTTAATCCCACTTTCATCCGGCTTTATTTTTTTCTCTGGAGTAGCATTAGAAGTGCTGGCAGACAGCAGCAATACTGCTTCTCGCTCAGTGCTGTATGACATAGAAGAGAGTTCTGTGAAAAGAACAAGCTTTTTAAAACTGAAAATGAAAAATGGTCACAAGGGAAGGTATCCTGTTGATTGTTTTTATGATGCTCTTTTCCATGAAAGGAAAATGAACAAGAACGTGGACTTTTAAGCTCCAAAAATGATAACAAAAAAAGTTTCTTTTGTGTACTATATACTACATTTGCTACGTGTGTAAAGATCATTTTTATGACAGATTTATACCAAACCTTTTTTTAATGACAAATTTAAAGTTTAGGTTTTGGGATCACAGAAATAACATTTTAAAACCTATTCAAATATATAATTGTTTTACTCTATTCTGAATAAATAAATCAGCGAGCTTAAGTGACTTCCTTCATGTACCAACCACAAACATTTGAACTATACTTAGTATATACTTTTTGGTGTATTTTTAAATCAAATGTGCATATTTGTGTTATTAAACACTCAAAATGACACTTTCTAAACACTTTCAAGACATATTTGCACCAAGTTGCAAATGTTCTTATTTATTTATGTATTTATTAACCCTATGCACAAATTAAATATTAATATTAATTTTCTTTGTATTAAATATACACAGCTCTATCTTTAAAAGAAGGAATACCATATGGGTTAGAAAAGTTGATATACCTGTATTATTAAATCTTATCTCTGGTATAGATTTAAGTGAATTGTGAATTAAAGCCATTCAGTTACACTGTACCAAAGGTTCCTCATTTTGAGTCCATATACCACAACATAGTGACATATTCCAGATCTCATTCTGAC
The DNA here is from genome assembly GCA_034779775.1 of Enteromius afrohamiltoni. Classification (NCBI taxonomy): domain Eukaryota; kingdom Metazoa; phylum Chordata; class Actinopteri; order Cypriniformes; family Cyprinidae; genus Enteromius; species Enteromius afrohamiltoni. The sequence goes on from JAUYWG010000034.1 coordinate 5,803,519, forward strand.
ATTCATTTGAAACCTCTAATAACACTCATAAACCAAACATTCTTACTGGCATGTGCCATAAATGCTCATTTACCCTACAGTTAACTGCAGATTAACCCATTTAAAGTTTATGGTTTTTTCCATAATAGTAAAGCATTATTAAGGGGAGGAAGTACTTGAGCTGCACTTGTAGCGCTGGTTTATTTCTGTGTTTGAGGGAAGAATGAGGCTCCATCATTTTTGTAGAAATGATCGCCCACCAAGAGCCCTCCTAGGACCTGGCTTCCGATTTGTCTTCAGCTTTTTTCAGAGAGACAGAGAGAAGGAAAATCTTGGCTAGATGTTCAAACACTTTATTTTTATATTATGTTTTGTAAAATTTGTGGTGGCATAAAAATCACCCTGAGATAGTCCTACCAACATGGCAACATTTAAAAGTGAAACGCTATTTTTGAAATACGGAAGTGTGTAAATGAATGTTTCTGCTCTCTTCATTGTGAGAGTTACCACTGGTCTGAATGTGCCTACATGTCACAGCCTTCATATAAACACGTGCACACACACACACACACACACTCCCACACATGCTAATTGACCCAATTACAACAGCACTGCTACCGCCTGCCTTACACCTCGGTTTCCATAGTAACTGTACACCGCTTCCCACTTCCTGCGAGCCTTTTATGAAGAGAGTTTCGACAATTGCCACAAGGCTTTTAAAATATCTGTTTTTAAAGGAATAGCTCACCCAAAAGTTGCACATTTGAAGACATTTTGCTCAACAATGGATCTTATGCAGTGAATGGGTGCCGTCGTATGAAGTAAAAAGATGCATGTTTGTAATGGACAAATAAATAATTGAGTTTTTTTCTAACTTCAGATTGCTTCTTTCAGCTAAAATTTGAGTCCATAAAATGGCCTTTTCAGTGAAAAAAAACCCTGAGAGAAATATGATTGCAACTGATTGACTTGAGGTGTGGACTAATGTAATATTATTGAGTATTGATGTGTTTATCAGCTGTTTGGACTCATTCACTGCAGAGGATCTATTGGTCAGCAAGCAATGCTAAATTTCTCAAAATGTTTGATCAAGTTTTGATGGAGATACAAACTCATCAACATCTGGAAGATGGCCTGAGGGTAATTCTCAGCAGTTTTTGATTTTTGCATGAACTATTCCTGTGAAATCTTGAACCAGTTGAAAATTATAAATGCTAAACCTCAAGACCGACATTGTTGGAGCTCTTTTTATGGAATGTTCTGCTGCCTGATGCCTGCCAGTATCTCAAGCATCACATGACATTTCCTGTATTTGACCAGACAGATGTCCACCAGACATGAAAATGCGGCTGATGGCCGTCTTGTCTTGTCAAATGCAATCTAAAGACTCATCTTTATCATTTCCATGTTACTTTGCTGCATTTTAAGTCATCTCTGTGTGTGTTTTTCAGATTTGTGGAATGGTGTTCACCTGTTGCCTGCATAGGCGAATTAAACTGGACCCGTACTGACAGCATTGACAGGGCCTTATTATTTTTTTATTTGCCACATTTAAAAAAAAAACGTTGCTGGTGTCATTGCCTTTTTATGATCCTAATAGTCCAGAAAGATATGGGACATTACCCTGTAGTCATTTAGATTTTAAGGATTAAAAAAAACTATTTTTTACTTTAAGTAAATTATAATATATCAAATATTTTTTTATTAACCATATATTTACTTTAAATAGCTCCTATCAAATGTACGTAATGTGCTGCTAGATCTCAAGCAGGTGTGGGAACCTGCTTATTGGCACAAAATACACTGGACCAACATTAAGACCATGCGTTATTATATTTTCATAAAAATGTGTATGAAGCATATTGAACAATCACTGTTTGGCATGTTTCAGTTATTATTATTCTGGGAACTAATACCATTATTTTCTCTGTATGGTATCCTATTGGTTTAGAAATAAAATCACTTAAAAAATGCAAGTAATTTTTCCAAATAATGACAAAAATAAGTGAATTAAACATTACGTTTTGAAGTAGAAAAGCTGAAATACTAGTTTCTTTACTCTTGAACAGTGTAGCAATTACTGTTCTGCCAACTGTTACACTTCCTGTTAAGTACTATCATTCACAAAAAAAGATAAAGCTGCTTTTGAGCCTGAATGATTTTTAGACGGATTGGCAGAAAAATATGCTTATTTTATAAGAGATTTTATTAAACCAATGAACTCCCACTTAGGGCGATGTCACGAAATGGTTGATTGAAGGAAAAGAATGAGCACCATTCCATTGCATTGCAACACACAAGTCACAGCTGCAAAATCTTAATGTAGTTGCCACAGCAACGTCAGCCTTATTGAAATTCAATGTCATTTGGGAAAAAACATGGTCAGAAAAAGATTTAATGCAACTTTCTTGTTTTCTGTTGTACTGAGTGCAGTCTGTAACCCAATTGCTTTATGCTCATGACAAATTATGCATATTTTAAAAACATTGTGCAAAAATCTCTCATCTGAGCTGCACGTCAGTAGGATTTAACATATGCATTTAATCATCCTAGTAGTTGATATAATACAGTACATGTAATCTTTCATTTGAACACCGTCGTGTATTTGTAGATGGAATGTATATGTATTTTCATAAAGAATTTACTTCATAAATTCTGACTGTTGCATCATTTGTGATTTCTGAAACAGCTGTGTTTATTGAATGTTGTTGTTTTTTTTTTATAAATCTATTTGAAATAAACTTACTTTGTTGGTGCATTCTGGTTGACTGCTTGTACTGACATAATTCAGCCAGTAGATGGAGGTAAACACAAATAAATACGTTTATAAACTGTTTCAAGGACAAGAACTCATCTTCAACTTTAAATTGAAAATCCACATGATTCTCATGTGCTTTATTTTGAGAAAAGACCAATTGACGTGCAGCCACTAATATCCGGATAATAACTTTCATATCCGGATAATATCCAGATCCAGATTGTCCTTACATTTGACCACATAAATTTGTCTCTGTTTTGTGTCTCTGTCAGATAAAATCTGATCTGTAATGCTTTTTCCCTTTTTGCAAACAAATCCGAGGAAGCTAATTTCCTGGTTCCTTTTTGTGATGATGCCATAAAATGTCGTTGTATGGATTTGTGTGCATAAGAACAAGACTGAGTTATTGCTGTGGTCCCTTGTTTTTCTGCCTATTTAAAAGTTGTAATCTTGAGCTGGCATTGCAGCCTCACGCATTTCTAACTGTTCTGTCATCAATTATAAGTAAGTTACTGACAAATTCAATAAGTGTTGAGTAATGATGACTTATGCAACAGATGTTTTCAGCTTACTCACATGCACAACATGTTTTAAACAACACGGTGTGCTTTAAGCAATGTAATTGCAATGCATAGATGCAGATACACTGCAGGGCATCTACCTGATCAGTCCAAGACTCATAAAGTGGATTATTGTGGCTGAAATCCCCCTCTGCTCCTGTCATTTCCTCAGAAAACCATGAATAACTGAGTAAAGCATATGAGCAAGCGCAACACCCCCCACACCCTGTCCTACCCCTGTTTAACATTACCAACAAGTGAGAGTGAATGAAAGACAGCTGGTGATACATAACACTCCACACACACACTCAAAGTAATGCCACACCTATCTGCTTCATTTCAGCTGACTTTACCAGTGAAGTCTCTTTCTATCTATTTATCTGTTTGTCTGTCTGTCAAACTATCTGTTCTCTCTATCTCTATCTCTCTATCTAGCTATCTGTCTGTGAAACTCTGTTCTCTCTCTCTATCTATCTATCTGTCTGTCAAACTATATGTTCTTTATCTATCTATCTATCTATCTATCTATCTATCTATCTATCTATCTATCT
>JAUYWG010000034.1:5811184-5835577 GCA_034779775.1 Enteromius afrohamiltoni
TCTATCTATCTATCTATCTATCTATCTATCTCACAGAATGGCCCACAGTGGAAGTGAAACAGACCAGACATGAATATTTAAACAGCATTGTTCTCAGCAGTAAACATGCTGGAATGTTTCAGTGCCATGATCAAAGCCCGGGTTAGACGTCCGTTTAGACAACAAAAGCTGCGAGTGTCAGCGGGACCGGGACCAGAGGCCCGTCACACAAACTAAAACCGTAGAGTGTGTTCCTGTCAGCATGTGGACATGTGTCAGAACCAAAGCAATCGCAGCAAGAGATGAATAGTGCCAGATGTTGCTTCTTGGATCGGAGCCTGGAAAGATGGCCTCCAGACGTCCAGGGAGAAGAGCTTTCAATCAAACTTAAGTCAGATGGGTGAATGTTTTACATCTGTCAATTCTTCAATGTTTTAAATTAATTAAATGAAATTAAGTTTGTCATTGTGATTGACTGCATTAATGCTGCTTTGGACAACTCGGTAGATTGTAGTACTTGTAAAATGATTGTTTATACATTGTACAATGTACAATGCGATCTTTGGCCTTTACATAATGCAATTTTTATGTGTTATAGACCTAAACATATTTTTGATGCAAATTTGTACGGATCCATCAGCAAATGCTTTGTTTATTTAGCTATTTGGCTCTTCCAGCATTGGAAGGAAACGAGAGAGAAAGACAATTAAGTTTGATGTGCTGCCTTACCATCATATATTAATCTCTTCTCCAATTATTTACATAAGTTGTTATAACTTTCAGAACAAACCCCTTAGAAACAGTCAACCAAAACCCAAGCATGCAGAAAAATCAAAATATTATAGACAGCTAACCAAACATAATGTAACTTATTTACAAAACACAATCACACACACCATTATGCTCACTGAACATTTTAAAATGTCCAGTAACTTAATATAACTCAAAAGGAAGACAGTGTAAAAGGTTTTTAGCAGCAGATTTACACATTTCGATTTGTTTTAATGTATATATATATATATATATATATATATAAACGTATAAACATATACATTTAAACCTGAAAACTAATTAACAACTTACAGCCAATCAAGAACCGCCTCAGCGCTGACCTCATTAATGCGCGTTGTATAATCGGATGAACCTTCTCGCGCTGTTTACCCATCCCCGTGTTAAATATATTGAACATCGACGCCAAACGGTTCAATTGTCGTTATAATTATATACACTATCATTTGACTATATATGCCAGAAGACAGCCAGAGTGAATTTACGTGGCGACATTTCCGTTTGAGTGTTTACTAATATAATAAATACGCAAAATACAACACCACAGTGTTTACAAACATACAGGATGAACTCCTGAAAGCTGGAGGATTAATTTTTAAGCCAGGGTAAAGTATAAGGATCACAATAAATCAGAATCCATTTAATAAACACCTCAGATATTATTCAATTCTGCACAAAAGCAACAGATGTGCAGGGATATGATACACTGTCGTTTTTTTTTTGTTTCAGGTTAAGAAGCTTATTCATCTGGATAAAGCATATCTTATCTGATGTGGTAAGTTACACCGCTGAATTATGTATGTGAAAAATCAAAAGACTGGCAAAGCACTAAATGCTTGCTTTGGCATCGTTTGTATATGATTTGCTTTGTTGGCCCTGCTTTCCTTTTGAAATGATGGGTGTTGCTTGTGCTTTATATTAACATCTGCTAGGACGTTTTGTATGAGCATGTCATATTTTGTATCTATTTGAGCATCACGGTTCAGTCAATGTCCTTGGCACACTCTGCAAATTAGTGTTGTAGAAGAAAAAAAAAAAAAAAAGCCTGAATTGCACTTCAATCTAAGACTAATTTATAAAAGCAAAGCCAAGGACTTTTTGAGTGTTCAAGAGATCAGTTGCTCCAAATGAATTATTTTAGCTTGCAAAGCTGATTAATTTCTATTAACCCTTCCTAACCCTCTTTCAGTTCTCATCTGCAACAAATTCACTTCATATTATATATGTCTATTAAAAAAAGAGAGAGAGAGCCTTGATCTTGAGTGACCTGTGAAAGCATTTTTTTTCTTTCATTTTTCATACACAGTATGACCGATGTTGACAGTTGTTTGTCTCCTGGTTTGTGTCCTGACTGAAAAATGAATTAAAAATGCAGTGGATGGGAAAGTTTCCGGGTGGCTTGATATACAAAGAATCAACGGCAATATGTCAAAGAGCACATGAAGAAATTCAGCTTCGCTGATCTTTGAAAAGGGTTGATTCAAACATCTCAAACTGTATGATCACTCATGTCAAACAGCGCACAACAAGACTGCAGAAAAACTATATCGTCACGAACACCTGGAACACATTTTCTGTGAGCTACACAGTTTGCAGTTCAAAGGAAACTTGAGCTTTTTTGTTAGAGTAACACTTTTGGTGCCGGAACAAATATTGTATTTATTAATATTAAAATGCTGAAAAAGGTTCAGGATGCCATGCACCTGAGGATATATGACATCATATCATTCTTAGGTTACTTGTAAGTCGCTCGGGATAAAAGCATCTGTACAGAGTAAATGTTATTTACAGCACCACAGAGCATTACATAACTATTCTCTGCCTGTTTAGGAGGAATTTCTTCAGTTCAATCCAATGTATGTAAATACAGAAAAGGTGGGTTGGTTGTATTTTCACTGGAGGTCTTTCAGGTTGAAACCGAGTTCATCAAACTAAAACCTGATGATTGAGATTTTTTTATAGCGTGCTGTCTTTGTCGATAAGCGTTGTTATTGTCATGCATGTAGTCTATTGAGAGTTGTTATAAATAATATAGTTCATGTTAATCAACAGCATTTGTGGCATAATGTTGATTCCTAACTAATTTAGTTTTGATTTGATCTCTGAAGGTGTTAATCTAATTTAATAGAAATGAATAGATTTCGCCAACAGATTTCGCTGCTGACACAAATTGCTTAGCTTGAAAGTGACTTCTGTAGACCTTCAATTGAACTTTTTTGTCTGTACAGTTTACTGAAGTGATGCAACTTAACAGTGAGTCACTTACAATGTAAGTTAAATGTGTCTTTATAAATATTTTTTTCTGTATAAATTTGACCACTTTGCCACACAATAATGTAAACCTTAATATCATAAAAAACTGTTCACATGACAAAAACATTGCTTCACATTTCTCCTTTTCTTCCAAAATTGTCCTCTAACAAATGGCCCCATTACTTAATTCCTTTAAGCTGGTCTGTTCTGTCCAAGGTACTGTTGATACATCGGGCCATCACAATGCTTGTGTGGTTCTATATGGCTCAGTGACACACTTCTCCATTAATCAGTCTTATTTTAGCAGTTTTGTGAGCGGTTGCTACAGAAAGGCCTGCAGACAGAGGCAAACCTCTTCCTATCCTCCTACTTGATCCATCACCTCTTACTGAGAGCTGTGGTGGAGTTTTGGCATATCTTTCTCTCATGGGAACAGCAGACGTGTATGTATGTGTGTGTGTTCATTTGTTTGTGTGTGTGTGTGTGTCTGTGGAACTCTGGCTGACTCGCAGCTCCACATACCGTAACACACACAGATCCTTTTCCCACTGCACCGCAGTCGTGCCGAGCATTGCTAGACCTCAGACCCGACTCTCACACACACATGCCTCACATTACAACTGGCGTCTTCACCGTTCGCTGGGAGTGTCTGTATGGGACACGGCGGTGGTGGTCGTACAGGGGTCGGAATAATCCACTTCTTGGAAAGTCTGCTTAACGTCAGTGTGAGTTTTAGTGGTTGTGGCCACATGTTAAAACTACAAAATGGCTGATCTTGAGTGGTGGTCCAATTGTGATGCTCCTAATGCCCAGAAGAGGGCACTGTTAGTTTAAAATCATCCAAGAGCAGTTATTTAGCAAGTTGCCTCTTTTTCTATTTTGAGGGCAGTGTAAATGCAGTCTATTAATGTTTATTGAATCTTAACAAGTTCATTTTTGGATCACAATGGCTTGTTACTATTCATTTAGCGCTTGTAAAGTGAGCCGGCCCTGATTCTGTAGGGACAAGTACGAGGTTAAAGACCCCCTAAATTCTTCAGGTTGCTAAATATGTTGCTTCAGTGAGCCAGTTCTGAATGATGAATGATTAACGGTAAATAATTAAGCCGATTATGAGAGAGAGAAGAGAAGGGAAAACAGATGCAGGGGTCTGGGTCGCATGGGCATTAAGACAAATCACCATGACGACAAGCCTTTAAGTGCGTGGATCCAAACGGCGCTTGCCAAGTTCCGCTCCGAAACATCTAAGCCATGAGCGTGCCTTCGTTTTGGACAACAGCATGCATCATGAGGGATCTGGGGACGGAGGCGGACGGAAACCGCAAGGACATTATTGCAATTATTCATATCTCTTGTGTCATTAAATAGATTTAGAGTTGGTGTTGGTTTCAAAGGCCAGATCGCATGCCTTCCATGTGGCGTGTTGTTGTTCAGTAAGTTACGTATGGCCATATGTACAGCGTGTTGGGGCGCTTGTGCAGTGGACCTCAACGGACGTCCATAACTGGATCACGTTCAGCATTAACCCACTTGTTCTCGCGCAGTCCAAAACCGCTCATTTATATCTTATGACTAGTAATCCCATATGGCCGAACTCGGACCGCGCCGTTTTGCTTCCATGGCCTCGCTGATCGAATTTTAAGAGAGTTCTGTGCTTGGCACCAATCATGTGACATATTCACGCCTCACGACCATATTTTCCGCCCCAGAGGAAATACAACAGGCCTGCAATAAATCGCGCAATTACACAATAGAAAATGCGGAATATGTAAACACAAGAGTTTTAATTGGAAACACATTTGCTGCTTTTGCAGCCGAGGGAAGGCAGCTTTCAGTAACGTCTATACAGACTGTAAATGAGTAATTGCCTCAGCCTCTCTCAGCCTGTCTCCATTTTTTAAATTCTTGACAGCCCGCTAAGGAGAGAGAGGCTGGATTTTGCACGAGCGGGGTCTGCTCTGACCCCTCTCGCAAGCGCAGCCCTCAGGGACGCGGGAGGAAGCCTTATTATTTTTCTGTGAGGCTACGGAGAGACGGGGAGAAGGACAGGTGAAGAAAAATCGAATGAGAATGAGATGGGGGTCCCAGGTTGAAAGGGGACCTGGAGAGGCTCGCTTCGTACAGGCTGAGAGGGGCTTTTTGGCCTGTTGCCCCATATATATGCGATTGCAGGCGCTTACCGATTTACTTCAGCAAATGTGTTTCTGATAAGTCAGCACAGAGATTACATCCACTGAGCTGCTCTGCTCTCTTGTTTCAGACCCCAGCACTCCTCCCACCCGCATCTTGCCAGCGGTGCTGGGTGAATCTCAAGAAAGAGGAAGAGGAATTACATTTTTCATTTAGAATTAAAAAAATTAAAGCCTATTTTTCATTAATTTCTTGGAAAATTAGGCCACCACATCCTGTATAAGGCAGCTTTCTAAATGATTAGATTTGTATTAATAAAAATAACAATGTAGTATCCAGTATGAAAGAAAATACTTAATTAAGATTTGTATATATGTTTAAATTCATTGCATAAATATATTTTTTTAATATTTAAATTGTATATTATATATTTTTATACTTTTCAAAAGTTTGGAGCAAGTGCAGTGTTTTAAAAAGAATGCTTTTTTCAGCAGAAATGACAGTAAAGATATTTATAATGTTACCCAAAAAAGTGCTTTCCTGTTCTTTTGTACTTTTATATTCATCAGGTTTTCACTAAGATGTTAAGTAACACTGTTTACAACATAAAAATGTTTCTTGAGCACAAAATCAGCATATTAGAATGCATTTTGAAGGATTGCGCGACACTAAAGTCTAAAATAATGTCTGCTGAAAATCCAGGCTTCCATCCAAAATTCAGCCATCTCAGGAATACATTTTAAAATATATGAACATATTTCACAATATTCTATCAAATAAACAGGCTTGTTGAGCATAATTCTTTATAATACTTTCAAAAGCATTTCAAAATCCTACTGACCCCAGACTTTTGGTACTTGAGGTTTTTTTTTTGTAATTTTGAGAAATTGGTGTGCTTAATTGTTGTAAAGATAAATCCGTAATAATCTTAATAGCCTTGAAAATGCACATATTTATCTTCTTTATTCTCCATTTAGGCTAAAATATGACCCGGACATGTTTTTGCCAGGTTTTTGTGAGATTCGCCTTCTTACTGTATTTTCCAGCATTCGGTGCCTCTGGTGACAAAAAATGAAAATACGGGGTCAATGTTTCGTTAAGAAGGCTAGATGGTTCTGCTGTTGCTATGGACACAGCACTGCTGAATGATTTGCCCATTGTATTTGCCTTCTTTAAAAGTGATGGCGATTTTAAGAGCTTTATTGATGTGCTAGACCTACAGCTTCGTCTTGCTGTCGATTGAATTATCATTATGAATAGATCTGTGCGTATAACTTGAATGCAAAGGTGGGGGGTCATATCTAGAGAACCCTTTTTAGGGTTTTAGTGGGTCTAAGCATGCATTTTAGGCTTGGCATAATTTCTGCCTTTCTTTCATGGCATCACAAACCCACTGGCTAGTGCTGTTGCCTTTGTTACTTCAGCTGTGTGCTCAAAATAAAGACCTGTAAACCGGTTAAACTTAAACTCCGCCGCAATGGAAATTACTTGTGGCCAAGGGTCACACTCATCCCTTTGCTGCTTTCAACCAATCGCGGTGACACAAGCGACGCCATTGGTTGTCAGCCTTGTCACTCAAAACACAACCTCAAGGAATGAACTATGCAATAGTAATTCTTGCATAGTTTGCCAGCTTCAAGATATGGAAAATACAACAAGAACCCATTAGGACGTAACCAATATGATCCCGGCCGCGGATCAACCTTTTCACACAGTTCCAAGCGTTCCTCTATGCCACATTTGAGCCCAGTTGTCAATGGGCTGTTTGTGCGCTGATGTCAGATTTCGTTCCTCGAGTGTGAAGGACAGTCTCATTTGTTCTTGTTTATTAGATATCAAATGTAGGAGCACAAATGGCCCAGTAGGTTGCCATTTATATCACACTGGTGTGCTACCATGCGAGAACACGCTCTCTCTGAGACTGGATTTGCTTGATTGGGCTTTCTCAGCTAGCATTGCGCGTCTGCTCTTTGTGTCCATGTGCCTAAGTTTCCTCTGTCTGTGTGTCTTTGATTCCAGTGGCAGCTATGGATCCGATCATAAAACCCTTTCCTGTTTTCCCACTCGTACCCCTGCTGCTGCCGCTGCAGTCCAGTCAAATAAAAATGGGCGCAAACACACTACCTTAAACCCTGCCAACCCTAGTCCGGTGGGGCATAAGCCAGCAAACTCCACTAAATCAAATCACTGAGTGAGGCCTCATGGAGATTAATGGCTGGAATGGGTGAGATGACATTTATGAGAAACAACACAGGCCATCCGTATTTGATGAGGAAGATGAGAAGCGCTCAACGATGCATTGGAATTCACTTTTATTTTCTGATCGATACCATTGATGTGGAACTTGAGGACCAACCAGCTGTTAACGTAACTTAATTGAGTAATTTATCTTTCAAATCCAGACACTTAACCACTATCTCATGTGTTGATGGAAAGAAGCAATTATTTTGTCTTTTTTGCTTAAAGGGTAGTTCAGTCAAAAATCTCATGTATGACTGACTTTCTTTTGTGGAACACAAAAAAGATTGTTTTGAAGAACACTTGGATTGGACCCCATTGACTTTTATTGTATGGACAAAGAAACACTGAAATAGAGAAGAAAGAGAAGTTAAGAGAAGATGATGCTAACTAGGGTGAGTAAATGATGACAAAAGTTTTATTTATGGGCAAACTAAACTTTTTATAAAGATGCATTTTTGGAAGATAGCTTAAACAGTTTAAAGGGTTACACTGTGTCCTAACTACACGTGGCACATAAAGATTCCAATGACAAGCAATTTGGGTGTCCACACTAGACAGAATCAGTAAAATATCACAGCCAATCAGAAGCATGTGTGGGCTGGCTCTTTCTGGAAGCGTACAAAATTGATGTGTTTATACTCTAATTCATAAATATGAAACCTTTTTAACATTATTCAATTTGACTGATAACATTTCTGTTATGGAATACACTCGTCAGTGTTCGCAGTTATCTTCAAGATCTTTCAGTATGGCTATAAGGTCACGAAATATCATATTTAAACTCATATTGGACATGTTTAACTTTGAATAAAGCACATAATCACCTGAGATTATCCACTGTCGTATAGTTTGCATGCTGTTGTTCCAGCTGCAACTTCGCAGAAATAGAAACTGTTTCTAAATTTGATACTTTGTGTGTTGCCATCATGGCTAGTTAGGACAGAAACTCAGATGACATGGACAAGATACTTTGTATCATGTGTTGCGGCATCGCAGTTAGGATGCTAGACCAGTGTTAGACCTTTGTTCATCTTCAGAACAAAAAATAAGATATTATAAGAGCTTTCTGACACTGCATAGACGGCTACACAACTAGTGCAGCATATTCAAGGCCCAGAAAAGTAGTAAGGACACTGTTTAAATGAAATCAGCTGTACCACTGAATTTTTATAAAGCTTTTTATTATTCAACAATGTATCATTTTCTGTGTCAGTCTTTGCCATTCGTTAACAAGAGTTCCATGATGCATGCATTGGCCATTTTATTTTCCTTACTACCTTTTTGGGATGATGCTTTGAAGAACATTTGTGTCTAAACAGCATTGGACCCCATTGACCTTTATTGTATAGTCAAAAGACAGTGAGCAATTTCTTAAAATATCATAATTTTTCATGTCAAATAGAAATAGCGTCTCTGTGTTTAACACTTATCTGAACCTGTTCAGTGCTTTGGCACAATATGTATTGTTAAAAGTGCTATACACAAAAGTGATCATTTCAGTTCCACTGATTGTAACAAAGTCATACAAGTTTGGATCTTATTAGATTATGAGAGTTTTTATTTTTGGGTGAACTAGCCCTTTACTAAAGACGTTATTGACTTATAAGACGTGTTTTCTGGAAGATGGATATTGGAGTACAGTGTTAAAGGCGATTTGTTTCTACAAAGCACCCCGGTATTGGAGGTTATCAGGAGATAGAGAGCCAAATTAGAATGGATTAGTCACAGATTTAAGCATGTGAACAGCTTTCTCCCAGACCACAGACCTCCGTGCTTAATGTCCATGATCAATGCCCTTAGACAGCGCTGAGAGATGCTATTCATCGTCGTTACTGATGCAGCTGTTTATGCGAGCGCGTGTTCGTGTCTAAATGGAGACACATGGAGTCGAAATAACAAGTTGTGGTTGCACTCGTTTATCGCGCTCCTTTTGGTGTAATTTTACCAAAGTATTTCTTTTAGTGTTCGCTTTATTGGTTCCATAACATTTATGTAATTTCTCACCACTGTAGCACAAACAGTTATCGTTCCAAACTGTTTTACTGAAAACTTCCCCCATTTGTCACTGGACGATCAAACAGATAGGGATGCCATTGGATGTGCCAATGTTGCTATGTTGCACCGCTCAGGAGGCTGAAACAAACAGAGCGATGTTTGGAATACCAAGGCGATCAATTTACAATCAGTTTATAGTTTTTTGTCGAGGTAGAGTTGGCCATGCAGTGATAATGGGGTGAAATGTTTTTCTGTTTTGTAGTAACTATAGTGAGGTTTCTGTCTTTGGCACTATCAAGAGATACATTTTTACATGCTATAATTTCATTATAGACTATGACTGACTCCATAGAAACTCCACGGAGTTTAGATAGAAGACTGAACTTCTGTCAGCCGTCCACGGTATCAAATGTTAGATATTTTTAATGGTTCAGAGATGAGATTAGTTTCTGGCTCAGCAGCTTTTGTGGATCTGTTTTTTATGAGCAAAATTCACTTGACTCCTCTCAAATGGTCAATTCATGTGTTATTATGTTTAGTAGAGCCATCTTTCAAACACTATTTTCCGGTTTTCACATCAGCCAAATAAACTGAACTGAAACGACCAATTCCGAACCAATTCTTCGCCAAAAGATCTAGTGTGAAATTAACATTTAGAGGTGTATTAATTTAAACTTGGTACCATTTAGAAACATTACACTTATGAATTCTTCACACCGACTTGTGTCCCTTTTCCCAGGATCTTTTTGTATTTAATAAATCTTTGATTTTTAAAGTCACGGACAAACGATTAGTTGTAAGACACCTTGAAATCTTGAAAGAGGTTAAGGAACATCTCGTCATCTCCTCTTCCTTTCCTGGTGTGTATCACATACAGTTGCGTAGCATAAATATTTTTATAAAAGCTTCAGCGAAAAGGATTTATGGATCACAGATTGACATTATGTCTGGAAGCCAAAAGTGATGCTGAAACCGAAAGCTGATACTGATTTAAGAAATGCCAAGTATTCTGCTGAGGTGCAGCGATTTTTACCACACCGGAGAGCTGATCCGGTTTCATTTGCGCTCATCGGGGACAGGCGATCGTTTAATCCCATCCTGACACTGCCGGGGAGGAAGTGTGATGCGCTCTTTCGAAGCACGAGCTGTGACAGGAACACAGACAAGAGGTTCTTAATGGGCCCGTGGGGAGACAGGGATACCAGTTATCAATCAGAGATGAACAGAAAGCCAACACAGTTTAATCATTAACACACACCCACGCGCACACACACTTATGTTCAAAGATGCAACTGTAAATGGTATCCGTGTACCTCACGTACTCTGCTCTTTTTTTAATCGTAGTCGTGCATAGACAAGATATGTGCTGCATGGACTGTTATTTAATCACTCTACAGCAATGGAAATCCATTATCCGAGCTGTTTATGACAGATATGATCTGTGGTCAGATATCATGTGTTGCTGTTTTCTGATTTTAATTCCTGTTCATTTTACATTTGGTTCCTTTAGCACATTGCTAACCGTGAGAAAGCAATGCAAAAATAAATAAATAAATAATTGTAAGCTATTAATTGCAGTTAGTAAAGAGCATTAAGAGTGCAACTTAAAAAATTGGGATTTATACATTTACATATATACGTATATGTGTGTGTGTATATATATTAATGTGTAATGTTTAACTATATAGCATAAAGCATGAGGTAAGCTAAACATTTGTTAATAAACTATGTAACATTTCACATTATACATTTTTTAATTATAAAAATATGTTTAGAATTATTAGTGATACACAGTAATATTTATAATTAAACACAACACCTATATTTTACATTTAGTTTCATTTATTTCTATTAGCATTTAAAGTAACTTATTAATGGTTTTATTCTTCACACTAATTCCAAACTGAAATCAGTTTGATTTCTGCTTTTTAAGTGGCAAATTAGGAAAACGGCCAATGTTGACATGTTAAGAGTTTGGTTTTGTACTGTAGGTTTCTCTCCTGTACAATATCCTCAGTGCTCGTTTTCAGATTTAGGCAGTGCTGTTAGAGCAGAACGGTGCGCTCAACACATGTCCCTCAGGACCCTGACTGAATGCAATGACCTTGTGATGGATTTCAAGAATTTCGAGTTATGTGTGTGTGTGTTTGTGTACTGTTTGGTCTTTGTTCACAGAGTGTGCTGAATCGACACAGTCTTGTCAGACACAGTAAGGCATCGATCCACTAGTGACACCCCTGATCCTTGGTACACACACACACATTCTCCGAGGTTAGGGATATGTGCTGAGAGCTGCAGAGGACTAGAAATCGCTGAGATAGAGAGAGCGAGCACTCATGTATGGATAAAACATTGCTTCATGCTGCAGGCAGAGAAGAGTGTCTCAGCAGACCAGAAACAGGCTGCCAACGCCTCAAAACCTGCAGTGCTGTTAGAGCCCACAGTGACAATAAAGACCAATCCAGATGGGTTTCCCTGAGGAGGTCAGGTAAAATGGTGCTTCCCAGGCATATCGCGATTTCATTTGTGTTTTTCTCTCTCAGTCCCTCTGAAAATGGAGCAAAACACCTAACACTTTGCAGCTATCAATTAAGCACTAGAACCCAAGTTTGAATCCATCCTGGGACAGCTTATGTCCCGGATCCATTACTCTCACTGGCCCACTTCCTTTGTCAAGTCTAGCCTGTCCTAAATAGGTGAGCAAAAAGACTAAAAAATATCAGATTTGGGGAAAATAAATTAACACATTTTATAATTGTCTATACATTGAAAAAAAAAAAACAGCAATGCAAATTATTATTATTATAAAATATACAAGAAAATTTATTATTTTTATTGTTGTTGTTGTTGTTATTATTACAAATACATTTTAGAATTTTAGAAATATAATGCATTTTATGATTTCATTAGTAGTATCTTATTATATATATTTTATAATTTGAATTGTTAGTTATTAGTAGTAAAAAAAAAGAAATAAAATGCAGAAGGCAAACAATAATTATTGTTATTAAATTATATATAATGTTTAATATAATATGCAAAATAAATATAAATACATGTTTATAATTTATACATTTAATAATATATTTTATAATAATTATTAATATATATTATTAGTGTATTAACTTTAATCAATAAATTTTATGATGCAATGAATGCATTTATATATATGATACTACTATCTACATAATTTTACTGATCTCCTCTTTTCAAATCAAGGCTGAGATACACTACACAACTTTTTAAATCCTTTGAAATTTCAAACCACTAGACATCATACACTTACTAACTTTTGTAAAAAAAACAAAAAAAACAAAATAAAACAAAACTGAAAAAATCTAAATCACACACACTATCAGTTTTTAAGGTACTGTAGTTGAAATCATGACACACACATGCTTTGCTACAGTAGGAGCAAGGAGATCTATGACAAAAAATTATTTTAAAATCAGCTCAAAATATGAAATCATAGTCTGAAGCTGGTCTGTTGCCTTCATATGCTGTGTGATTTATTTATTTTTTTTCAATAAAATATTACAACTAAAGTCTGCAAACTTTCAACATCTAGCGACAGCTTGTTCAGACTGTTAATCCAGGCAGAAGTTGTGTAGTGTATTCCAGGCTTAACATGCATGCCAGTAAGTGAGTGTATTTTCAGAATTAATGCACCTACTAAGCCGTCACCTCTGTATTACTGTCCTTTCTCACCTCCCCCGACTCTCATTCCATCTCAACATAAATTTAACACAATTACCCACCTCTTCACACACACATATACACACACACCAGTGCCACATTAGCCTCTCTCCACATGATATGGAGTCATTTTCTCCTACTAGGCAGTAATAACCCCAGATAAGGGGCAATTAGAGCTGGTATTTGGTAATGACCGCTACTGGACATGTTTAATTACAGACTGCTCTAATGCAACGCTTGATTCCTGTAATAAAGGACTCTTGCTTTGAGGCAGTTCTGAGAGAAAAGAGAGAGGGAGAAAGTGAAATCACAGGACAGGTGAAGACCCATGAAGATCTGTGAAGTTGTACAAAAAATGAGGTTCACTTATTTTATTTTAAATTAAGAAAATAAATCATTTTAATTGAGATCAAAATTTGCAAAAGTGCTTTTTTGTTTTTTATTTTATGGAAATAAATTATTAACATTGAAATGAAACACTTTTTATTTTATATTAAGCACAAAATATTGTTTTTCTGTTTAATTTTGTAAGCAAATAAATAAATTCCATTAAAATAACTGTAAAAAAGGGATAGTATATAATTAAATATATTTTTATAATTGAGTCAATAAATAATTAGATTTTTTATTTACATATATATATATATATATATATAAGTTGAATAAATAGTTTACAGAAATTCTTGAAAGTTAATGGAAAAGCAGAAAGTAAGGTCGCGTGAAAAAGACTGAACTTCTCAGTACAGGTGTGCAAGTCAGTGCTCAGGCTGATTCTCGTCTTCTTCCCGTGTTCCACTCTGGGTCGTGACCTCGAGTGCTGCCGTGGTAATGTTCTGTGATGTGCGCATCAGCAAGACAAAGGCCAAGGGTCGAGGCACACGAACAGGGAAAGAATCCGCAGAAGCTTGAAAGGAGACCACCATTTACGGCCCGTCTCCACGCATCACCCGGGAATAGTTCAGAGAATCTCAGCACAGATAAACTGCGCCTCTGCTAGAGTAATCAGACAGCTATTCTTAAATCCCACTCTATTAATAAATCATTACTCTCACATCAGCACCCGGCTATATAAAATCATTAGGGCTGCGACACTGTATAGGGTGTCTGTATGACACCTCAGCAGGGGATGGTCTATGATTTCAGTCTTAGGGGTCTCAGTTCAACCTGAGCGTGAGTTGATGTGACTCTGAGAAAATATTTCTTGCCTTAAGTGTGAGAGGTCATGAGTTCGAATTTAGCTTTACACACAACTTTTTAACATATTAATCCACCAATCATTAAAACTCTGCTGATACAGAGAAGCTGAGATGTTTTCATGTAATGGCTGATAACTGAGAAATCACAGTATTAGAATACACAAGTTACTTTAAATAAATTAAAATTAATAAGCAACGAAAATCAGACTTTTTAAATGCTACAAGTGAATTTAGGCACAATTATATTATAAATACTGGTTCTAAAATTCTTGCATGAAATAATTTATTTGTTATTTATTGAAACAAACTTGTTTAAAGTTAAATAAATGTTATCTTTTATTTTATAATTTATATAAATTATAATTTTATTTTATCATTTATATAAATTAGATTGAATTATAGTTACATATATATTAGATTTTAGATTTAATTAAATTATATACAATTAAATTATTACACTATCTATCTCTCTGTTATTTAGTGAATAGTATAAAGTGTATTAAAAAAAAAAAACTTTTTGGGTTCCGGTCAAAATTTTATTTAAAACAAACCTTTTTTTAAACCTTTTTTTAATTTTTTTTACCAGTAACACTATCATTTTTAAGAGTGCTGAGATGAAAGAAGGTTACTAAATAATCTTAAATGGTGAATAAAAATTGCCTCTGTCCATCTGTCAGGATGAACCATGTTCTTATAAAGCTGTTTGTGCAGTTATTAGTGTGTTTGTAGACAGTCCTCTAGCTGCTACTGCAAAAGGTCTAATGTAACCGGACATCTGATGAAGACGTTAGCAGAGAGTGAGGTCAGCGTTTAGACTGACCCTGTGAACTCTAACCTCTCTCTAAGTCCCGAGCTCCATATTTAGATCTCTTTTCTGGTAATTCCCTGGGGAACCTGGTCTAAAGGTATGCAAGTTCCTCATTTAAACAGCATCGAAAGCTTACATGCCTCATCTCTTCTTTAACTCTCCTTGTGCCTTCTCCCTCTCATTAGCATTCATTAATACCTGTCATATTTCAGACAGTCGTGTTTTTCTTCTGACAGGCTGTAATTCGGCCTGTCGTTCTGCACCGGGATTCAACCCCACCCCCTAGATGCTCTCTTTCTCCTCTTCTCTTAAACCTGCTTTCATCGAGACGGGCTGATAAAACACTTACTGAGATGTAGATCAGTCATTTTGAGTGCTATTAAGGTAGTAATGTTATTCTTTGTGACGTGATGCCTGTTTTTTTTTCCAGAGGATGGAGTCTTTACGATGAACACTGAGAGCTGTGCCCTCTTGCTGTCATGTCATGTGGACTCCTGGCCCAACGGCCTAATTTAGCTTTTATTGTGTTAGAATGGCAGGTCATATGAGTTAAGGACAGTCTATAGAGCAGGCTAGGTTCTCTGCACTGTAGCTTGTTAAAGGACAAATTCAGTTGTCTAAGTTAAACATACAAACTCACCAACAGAATTATGCTTGTTCTACTTCTTTTTGTGTGTCATTTAGTGGATAGTACTGGGGTTAGTTTAGGTGTAGAGATTGTAAAAATGAAACCGTTTTGGTTGATTCATCTTATGAATCGATGTTTCTTAGTGGTTTGAACCAGAATTAGTCTACACTGGTCACACTGTGTTTTTTTTTAATTTAAAACTAATTTACTAATTGATTCATTCAAACTGATTGTTGCAACCTTATGTTGTGTGTTGTTTTTTAATCTATATTTAACAGTTTTGACAATTGAGTGATTCTTTTGAGAATCATATAGCACTGATTGTCAGTTTGATTCATTTAAAAAGAATCAACTTGTATGTTGTATGTTTATGAATCAGTAAAAGAACCACTTCAGTAGATTTGATCCAGATTCAGGTTACACTAACACTTGTTTTTATTTCAAAACACAAAGTCATTTACACTACTCTGACATTTTTGATCCACAAAAACAGATTTTTGAAAATGCTGCAGACGCCGTTTTAGTTAGAAAACTCAGAGGTTGCATTTCAGTGTAAATGGAGCAAAAAAAAGACATTTACAAACCATGGTGACTGCCCACATTCTCTTTGTGTATCCTTGATGACCGTGTAAACAATAACATTATGCTCATTGTTGTATTGTACCTATAGATATGTAAAGGTGGTTCCCCATAGATTCGACTGCTCCAAGCACTTAATGCATACCCTGTCTAAATAATACATATCTATGGTGACGTGCGTTTTCGATTGTGTAGTGACAGAGACACAGTTTAAATGCCAGTATAAACGAGGATTATTTTCATTCTAAAATGATGTTTTAAAATGAAAACGCACAAGTGTGAACAGGGCATGCATTGCTTAAAAAGAATAAACGTATAGCTTTGATCCACTAAAGAGAACCACCTCAACAGATATAATCCAGAATTAGGGCCCATTTACACTAAATGGAAAACTATCCTCGTCTAAACAGGCATTTTCACCGCGTTTCAGAAACACTACACAACCATATCTCTCTATTATTTATATTGCATCTACATGCTTGGAGTGGTCGAATGAGGCATCTACCTACAGTATACATATTATTGGGTATACTAATGAGCATGATGTTATTCTTTTACACTGTCACCAAGGATACGTAGAGAGAATGTGGGCAGCCACGTCATCATTTTCAATTCCATTTACACTCAACTAAAACCGTAGCAAATGTTATGCGTCTTAAAACAAAAATGCACTAGTGTAAACGGGGCTTTAGTCTAGTGTTGGCAATTGTGTACTTGTTTAATTTCACTCCTAAAAACAGGAAGACTCATTAGAATTAGTTTGAGAATCAAATTACCCTGACGCTGTGCAAAACACTTTGATTCGCTTAAAAAGAATCAGTTGTATGGTTTTGGGTTATAAGCAGCTCAACAGATTAATCTGATTCAGAATTGGTCAACAGTGATCGTGTGTTTTTGAATCTCTAAAAAGAACCTACTCACTAGAATCTCTCATGTTGGCATCAGACCGTTTGTGCTGTATGTGTTTGAATCACTTGAAAGGAATTCGAGTTTTTTTTTTTTTTAATGAGGAAATATTTGGTAGCATTTTTGACTCACGTACAGAACTGAAAATAAGAACCAGTTTTTCATTCCCAACCCATACTAATTGCAAACTGACAACTAATATACTAAATATAGAAACTCTACTTGATATTCCTCTCTCTGTGTAACTTGCATCAGTCGAGTCAATAATCTTACGTTGTTTGGTTGCCTTGGATCCACTGCTACAGCCCTGTGATATTCTGGCTGACAGAGCAGGGTGAATTTTGTTCTCTGGAATCCATCCCAAGGATGCATCTCGGAGACGAATGAGGCCAGTATATCTCATCACCCTGTCCAATTAGAGCCAACATACTATAAACAACTTTATAAAAATGCTTCATCAGAAGATATGCTATGATGTGGCGAGTCTAACTTGCTTGAATTAGATTACGTAGTTGTTGTTGTTTTTGAAAAAGCGACAAGTATGTGAAAAAAGCTTGCCAACTGCTTGAGTTAAAAAAAGAGAGCTTTATCCCCTCAGTTGAGCAGTCAGCGTATTGAGTTGAGCTCTGGATCCCTGGTCACTGAAGCCCAGGATCTAATTGGCTCCTTTGTGCTGCTCATTGAGCTGAAAGGTGTTGAGTTGCCCCTGTTAAAAGTGTGAAGTTTGAAAGTGAGTGTCAACCCAAGACAGATTGCTTAAGCTTGCCTCTGCGTTCTCTGCTGCTATTAAAGGAGTAATGGCCGGATTTGGTGGAAGAAAGTCCTAACGCATTGACCAGATGACAAATTAGTACCGTCCAGGTCTTGCTTTCCAGTGGGGGCTACTACTTTCTGCTTGCGTATGTGTGTATCGAATGGATCTTGGTTCTTTTAAGTCCTGTGTTGATGTGTCTGGGATTAGTTAGACGGATGACCCGCATAAAAGTGCTGCTGGAAAGAACATTTGATGACCTGGTCTGTGATCGCTCAACCATTTGTGACCGCTCAGTGGTGTGTCCCCTTTGTTTCCAGGCCCTTTAATGACTTTACTTTTATTTCATTACATTTTCTTGGCATACTTGTGCCTTGTAAGTCATCAAAGTACTAATTAGCCGACCCTTGTATCCACAGCAACTTATTACAGGGACAGTCCCTCTGGAACAACCTAAGGTTAAGTGTTTTGCTCAAAGGCACATGATGTTTTGTTCATGGTTCACCTCGTGTGGGCTTTCTGGACTTTTACCAGTTCAGATCTACTCAACTTTATTATTTACAAAGCAATATATTAATTTACTTTCTCACGAGGTAATTTACACAAAACTGAAATGCCTTAATTGTGTTATGACATTTCCAGCTGAAAGAAAGTAGCAAAGTACCAACAAAGATATAGACAAAATATAATATAATAATATTATATATTTTGCTTTTAATTGAAAAAAAAATATAAGGAAAATTGTTCAAATGTAATATATATAGCCTCTAAGTATGACATATAAAGTATATGTATGTATGTATGGGTATATATATATACATGTAAGTATATGTAAAGGCAATGTATAGGTTATTTTCTATGCAATTAAAATGAAATACCAACATAAATGTACTATAGGAGCTTGATTCTGTAAAAGCGCTCATATATCATATATATCATAAATTCATGTTGATAATTAATTAATCAATTTCTTATATATTTTATTGTATTTTTTATATTAATTAAAAAATCTTATTAATTTAATACATTTTTATAGTTAATGGATAACTAATTGTTTTGCCTCTTAATTGTCCAAGTCTTGTTTGTTTGTGAGTTCAGCAGACCAGGAATTTACTGGTTCTGTATTTTTGTGAAAGACTGACAGTTAAAGTAAATTGATGGTACGGTTGTCATGGAGATATGAACACCTGCTGAGTCTTTCCTAACAGGTGGGCATACCATTGCCAATCAATTTGTCGGCACCATCCCAAATGTACTTTGAATCTTGAATTTAGAAGATTTTTTCCTTCCGCTATCTGACATGTCTACATCACGAGAGTTTCCAGGCATGGCTTTTTAGATGGCTGTAATGATTTTCTAGTACTTCATAATCATACGTACATTACTCTTTTAACCTGTAATGATGGCTTGATATCTGGTGATTGCATACTACAGAACCGTACTAATGGATACTTTCCATTTTATGATGGGAAATTGTAAGCGTTCACAGCCATAATGCTGTTTACAGACATACAGGAGCTAGAAAACCCAATTTCAAATCTGTCATCATGATGAAAGTATTTTCCATGACAACGCTATTCCCTGCATGTCAGCATGGCATCAGATTGCCAGTCAGTTTAATGGCATGAGCGTTTTCCTGGACTACCATCCGTCTGCTGTGTATTTTATTGGTTGTTTCATGCACGGGCCACAGAAAACAATTTGAGAGGGTCGAGCCGAGAATGACGACAAGAACTTAGTCAGAACATCTGCCAGATCTTTAAATCTGATCCATTCACATGAGTCTGAGAAGAGTCTGCCAACACATCAGAGTCATTATTTGGCCATTATGGCGAAACAGAACTATGGAGGCAGACTAAATCAATGTCCCTAAACTAACGTCAGACTTGTAGGTTGAATAAAAGGCCAGAGAGTCAAAGAACTCCCTCTTTTAAATGCCTTTGTACTCTGTGGGAAGCCATAACAGAGATCCTTCCCTCTCAAAACTCTGCGGTCTGATTGGCTGGCTCTCCTTCCCTTCACTCTCTCAGCTTTCAGGTGGTTGTCATTGTCCGTCCATCAGAGCTTAGCCTGGGTCCAGTTTCTAAAACATTGATTAGGCCTAAGCCTGTAACAATAAACAGTCAGCTGGGCTTCAGCGGAGTTATGTTAGTGTTACTTCCATATGGGGGAGATAGCAAAGCATGCTGGGTAATAGCTCTCATATGCGACCTCTCATTCCAGGAGTCCTGCAGTCCTAAAGAAATCAATTAGTGATATTTAGACATAAACTGAATAGTGGAGCCATGATAAAAGCCATGTGTTAAATTGATTTTAGTGTGACAAAATTCACTGACGTATTGTGTTTTGAGTTTTTTAAATTTTATGACTTTATTGCAATAAAAATGCAGGGCCATAAACCCTAAATCCCTAAAATGCCTGTAAAAATGAACTAAACAGCTTTCAGCCAAAATAATATACATTTTTCACAGGATAATTAATTAATGTGTTTTTTTTTTTTATTATATGCTTCACTTTTCTGCTTCAATCCTCATGTTCTGTTCCGTTTTCCAGCCATTTTGCCCTAGAGAGGATTTTCTTTTCCCCAAAAAGTACTACTTTATGTTATTGCATTGGATTAAAACTTACCGGCTATATATGCTCAACGTTGCCAGTTTTTTATTTATTTATTAAAAATATTTTTTTATAGTTTTATTGAATTATTCACACTTTTTAGACTTGTTCCTGGTTTAAAATATGCTTTATTATTCCCAAATTGGATTCCATCTTCAACTTCTTTCAATTGTTATTGATCATAGGACTCTTTAGTTTTTGAGGGAACGTCAAAATTATCCACAAATAATGCTTTTTTTTCCACACAGAAACAGCCTGGTTATTTTTGACCAGGATCATCAAATCAGGTAAAAGAATTTTTCAACACAACACAAAAGTAATCTTTCTTTGTAAATTCCTCACCATAATGGTTTGTGGCTTTAAAGAAAATGAGAGATTTCTATGATAATAAACATTATACTACAAGATTGAGCATAATTTGTACTGAACAGAATATTTTTTCAAGATGGGGAAGCATTTCCCAGTACGCTGGGCCTCTCGATATGCATTCAAATAAGGTACCTGGTTGCACTTTGTCTAGTTATGTAAGAGCAACTCCTTTGAGTTTTAGCGCTGGCCTCTTACGGCTGTGATGGTAATTTAAAGCTACATATTTTTATGTGTGAGACAACCATAAATAACACACAATATGCGAGATCTAAGGCCTGTCACAGTTGAGTTTGAAGTGTTGGCGAAACAATGCAGTAAATAACGTTTGGTTGATCAAGCTTTTTACTGAATAGCTGTGACACAATAGGGATAAACAGAATTAGATCTCCCATCTGGACTACATTTGTTTATCCTGCTATTATCTGTCCAAGCCTATCACAGAAATTAATATAGGATTACCTATTATGAAGCTTAAGCTTGCATAATTTATAACGACAATTTAAAGCCATTCATTTGGTGCGAAATGGGAAGTAAACAAGGCTGAGAGCAACACATATTTATATTATCCCACTAAACTTTTAATTGTCTGCCCCCCCAGTGCAAAGCAGGAGCCAGATGATTAAAGCCTCTAAGAAATGATCCTTTGGCTTGGGTTGTGTCTGATACTCCAACGCTGTTTGTTCCAAGACTCCTAGTCTCTACCGAAAACCATCAGAACTCATATTAAAGCCTGGTGTGGTGATTTAAAATAACTCTCTTGCGTGTTTATGAGAGCTGACACGATCTATTTATGGTTTCACAGATATTATTGAACTATTTAAGGGCAACTGCTAAAATTCTGGTGGCTTGCCTGGACGTGCGATCTTAAAATAGGGCCATTTTCCTTTATCACACACTAGCGTAATTATGCAGTCTCGGGACAGGACTTTTGGCGACCCGTGGGACAGCGGCACTCTTTTAAGAGGCTGTTTACGGTGAATGAAATGCCATTTGGGAGGAGCTCCAAACAATACATCATCAAACTCCACAATGTTTTGAAGATTGGGGGCCCCTTTGAGGTCCCTTGGGCTCTTTCAGTACCTGTGAGAACGACGTGTCCGTTCCCTCAAGTCTTCAGATTGATTGAGGAGAATGTTTTCGGGTTAAGTGCTCCGAAATGTTTGTGGTTTTTAATTTGGAGTTCTTGACGAGCCTCCAAACAATCTTGCGGCAGCCTCAGAATAACTTCCACGCTAGTGAAACCTGGTATGTAGGGATAGAAGATGTCCCTCCGTTGATTTTCACCGCCGCATGGTTAAGCAATCGCGGCTAGTGTTGAACCATGGGAAAGGTAAACACTTCCACTGAACTTCCCATTATGGGATTGTGGCTTCTGCTAAGTCAGTATGGGTTGAATGAGATGAGACAAAAGATTTCCCGGTTCATTAGCTATTGTTTGCTTTGCTAAATGCTAGGCTAAAAGACTACACTTGTTAAAAACAAAAGGATGCTTCAGCAAACATTCAAAAAGAGAACTTACGTTGGAATTAATACTTTAGCATGAAATGTAATTTGTATGTTATTTACAATTAAATTCAAATGTGTTGTGTTTAGTTAAACTTAAGCGCTTTTATTCACCCACTTAAGTAGGACATATACTGTATGTAATTTTAATTACAGTATGCTATATGAAAAAGTGCACTGCACAATATACTGACAAGTATTTGCAATTAGAAGCACTTCTTTAAAGTATGACTAGACTTTGAAACAAAGATTTAAAATATACTTTTAAAGTAAACATTTTGATTTAGGATTAAAAAGTGCACTTTTCACTTCTTAATGTTTATAAGTGTACTTAAACTTAACTTTTTTCATTAATGTTATATATGCAAGTACTGTTTAAAAATGTACTTTGTACAGATTTAAAGTACACTACAACTAATTCAACAATTAAACACACACACAAAAACTTTTAATTTGCCATTTTAAAAAGTGTCTTTTTAAAAATAAAGTGTTTTTTTTTTGATTTGGCGTTTTAAGTGTACTTAAACATGGCATTTTTTCATTAATGTTATATCTGCAAGTACTCTGTAAAGTTGTACTTTTAGGATTTGAAGTACACTACAACTACACATTCAACTCAATTAAGCACAAAAACACTTGAAAGTAAAACTTCTAATTTACCATTTTAAATAACAGTATTTTAAGTGTTTTTTAATTTATAACATATTCAAGAAAGTAGTCTTTTATTTCATTAATATTATATCTGCAAGTACAGTTTTAAAGATTTGAATATTTAAAGTACACTACACAACCAAGTGCACATTCCACACAATTAAGCACACTTTCTCACACAAGTGTAGTCAACATGTGGTATAAAATATGTAAATAAACAGAAAGCCATTCAGAGTCACTCATTCACTTTTGCGAAGTCTGTTAAGTTGAAGAGTGAATGAGACAAAAGCTTTCTTGGTTCATTAGCTATTGTTTGCATTGCTAAATGCTGGGCTAAGAGGCTAGTCAACATTCTGTGGTCTAAAATATGTAAATAAACGTACACAATGGAAAGTTACTCAGAGTGGTTTGTTCAATTAGTCATTTTTAGCTTGGCATGCTATCACGTGTTAATTAAAAAGCTCTCCCAGGTAATCACAGCTAATTGCTACAATGCAGTTGAATGCGTGAGCATAGGAAAACTAAAAGACATCAGCTTTATGGTAGTAATTATGCTCGCAGTAATTGCGTGCCTTGTAAAACAGGAACATGTTTGCAAATCACGGCTGTAATTTATCTTTCATTTAACTTAAGACGTTTATTATGAGTCTTTTGTTACTTGTCATTTTTTCAATATGGGCTAACATCGCTTTTCCTATTTTCTTTGACAACAGAGTAGCTTACTGCAAGAAAGTAGCTTGGTGCCAGTTTTATATGACTATGCACTGAAGTTGTAAATGTTGGAAAGAAGGCTGATAAAACCAGCATATATTCACACGTTCTTAACCTTTTGGCTTTGACGACAGTGTTGATTTATGCATTTGTCTTTGTGTTTCCTTTGAATCCAGAATCAAAGGCTTTGGAATCGGATCATTGACCTGTCAATGGATAACAAATGAGTCTTTTCTTTTGGCCAACGCGTTTCTAATTAATCATTTGTCATTAAAGCTGTACTTAACACAATTTCTTCTGGGGCAATGACACTGTGTTTCTTGGTACAAGGCGAGCTGCACAATAGTTGCTCGGTGTGTTTATGATGTGCGCATATCAGTTTTCTTTGTAAATGACAGTGCAATCCGCAAGCGTACAGGAAATGGAAGACTTTCCCAAGGCCGTATGTTTTTGCTAACTGAGTGTGACTGCCAGGATCCTTAAGCAGAGTGTGAAGGAACTGTGTTCAAGGAAAACAAATGGCGATTGTCAGCAATATGTATGAGGTAGCAGTTTTTGTGGATGCTTCTACAGTATGTTATTTTTTTCTCCATTT
>JAUYWG010000034.1:5846992-5869029 GCA_034779775.1 Enteromius afrohamiltoni
GGATAAAAGTGTCTGCTAAATTAATAAATGTAAATGTGGATGGATGGATGGATGGATGGATGGATGGATGGATGGATAGATAGATAGATAGATAGATAGATAGATAGACTGGCAGACTGAGGATCAATTCACTATTAATATCTGTGCTTCTTTTTTTTTAATAAGATAATGGATCTATAATAGATGCATCCATAAATGAAAAGGTGAATGGATGAATAGATACAGTAGATAGATGGAAGGATACACAGGTAACGGTACCGGTTTAGTTGGGGACGTCTCTGCATTTGATAAATAAATAGTTTAATCTGGTCATTATACATTACCATTACTCTGTTCTCCTACTTGATAATGTTTAGTGTTTTGCTACAATCTGTATTGTTAAAAGCGCTATATAAATAAAAGTGACTTGACCTGTTTGACAGATAGATGGAGATACAAGGATGTATGGATTTT
This sequence comes from Enteromius afrohamiltoni, assembly GCA_034779775.1. Lineage (NCBI taxonomy): Eukaryota > Metazoa > Chordata > Actinopteri > Cypriniformes > Cyprinidae > Enteromius > Enteromius afrohamiltoni. The sequence continues at coordinate 5,847,446 of JAUYWG010000034.1, forward strand.
TGAATAAAGATGTACAAGATAATAAATACTGGAACATGGATAGGTCCTAAATGGACAGGTTCTAGATGGATGAATGGATGGACGGGTGGACATACAGAGGACAAATTCACTGTTAATGTCTGTGCTTTTTTATAATCTTGATATTGCATGAACATCGCATTAAAGTTATATACATTTTGAGCTATATATCACTTATTGTTTATACGTAAGCAGAACCTTCCTGTTTTCTCTCACAATTGTATAGAGTTCCTGGCTGCTGTCTACAGTAGTCCCAGATCAGTCTCACTGGGTGTGTGCTTGTACTGAAGGTCATCCAGACCGTTCTGTTGTTCCATTCCAGGGAACACATTAAGCACTGGAAGGAGTCTCTGCCAGCTCCTGTAGTCACAGACATGTTAACTTCTCTAGTGAAGGGCATTTGTGTTTCATTTCCTCTCGCCCTCTGCCTGGCATCAGCCATCGTCGCAGCTTCCCGCTGAGAGGAAATTAAATTCGTGATTTATTGAAATTGTTTCATTACCTGGGTACACTAATAAAGAAATCACTCAAGTGTAAATCTTAATTTTTTATATATTTATTTATTTATTCAAACTTCTGTTTGCCAGCTTATACACCGAGCCAAAGCTCTGTTGTAATAGTAAAAAAACAAAATTTGAAGCGTAGATCTCATTGAAAAAGACATCACTTTTAACGACTTTAGTCAAAATCAACATCTAGATCAAACATGACAGAATAAATCTCAAATCTGGGAAGGGCTAGTCACTGTAAATGATGCGAGGAGATGCATACTCAGCTGCGTACTGTGTGCGAAGTATCCGAGGGGTAATATGTCACAAAGCAATCTCACGCTGAATGGCCTGATCCGAACAGTATTTAATGGCAGTCGATTTCCCAGACTACTCGCTGTTCTACACTCTGGTGGGCCACAATCACCTAACAGCTGTCAATAAATTACAGCGGCCAATCTAGCGGGTTGGCCATTAATTTAAAGTGGCCGATATTTCATTGCAGTCAATTTTGTGCTTGTGTGTCTTTGTGTTTGGTGTCGTTGAGTTTGTTATTGCCTCTCTGTGCATTAGCTGACTTTTCGGTGCAGTATTGAATATTCTGGTAGACGATCCTGAGCCGTTCTTGAAGACCACTGGTCTTTTGTCCTTGTTCATATAACATCGTCCATTGGTTTACAATCTCTCTGGGTTTATGAAACATATGTCGGAACAATCAGTAGAACTGACGGCTGTCAATAAAAACTGATAGGCGGAGAGGGGGTGACATATGTTCTTAATAGGGGGCATTTGCAGGCGTGATAAACCCTACATGATTTCGCACCTCCCGTTTACAGCTCAGAGCTTTGCTTTGTTTTCACACTGCCACTGCTTGCATTCACACACTCTGTCACACACACACACACACACCTGGAATATGTTTGATTTGCAAATCCGTAGGAATGGGTTTCTTTTTAAGTAAAAAATAATTCTAAATTCAAGGTTTGGCTTCCTGTGGGAGGCCATTCAAAGCGTTATTCTTTTTTTTTTGCTAAAGTCGTCTGTCAGAACAAGTCTGATTGTTGTCCTAGTGAAGTGGAAATGGTTTCGTCGGCATTAATGTGTTACTGCTGCCGCATACATCTCTGAGTTGGAGTGTGTCGAGTGGAAGTTTTGAAGCTGAGAGTATGTGGCGAAGCGTCTGGGTTATAAGGTCAGCGTTCTGGATGAGTTATAAGAGCTGAAGTCGAGACCTTACATCGTTAGTATGATGTGAAGTCGGGATGTCACGATGTGACAGGACACACCAAACATGGCCCAGTGTTCTGCTGTGTCACGGCCTCTTGGTTATAAATACCCGCGTTTCCATCGCCCGGCTTCAGTCTTTCTCTTTATTGCTTTTTCTCTCTTTCAGCTTTTTTTATTGCTCAGCGGTTGCTCTTTCATATCTCAGGAGACTGAATAGAGTTATTTGTGTTTTAGTTGAGTCTCATATGTTTCTCCTAAAGTGTCTCCTTAGGAGAATTAAAAATTATAGGGATATGAAGTAAAAATATAGTAGCTCAAATATTTTAGTTCTGGAAGAAGGTGATAATAAGGATGCTGAGTAATTAAAATAAAATAAAATAAAATAATAAAATAAAATAAAATAAAATAAAATAAAATAAAATAAAATAAAATAAAATAAAATAAAATAAAATAAAATAAAAAAATAAAATAAAATAAATCATTGATAGAAAATACATGTAAAATAATAATAATATTCATTTTAAATACAATTAATTTTATAGATCTGTACTTAATTAAGGAGAAACATGTGAGATTATTAGGGTGTTTTCAGAAGAAGAAGCAGAAGACTTTAACAAACTCCCCTTCCTGATATTCACTGAATTTCATTGCTGTCTACTATTTTTCTTTCTCTCTTCTATTCTTCACTCTTTCATCTCATAAAAGGACACAAAATGGCCAGCAAATCCACAAAACATGTTTATGCATCCCGTGTTACACTCTCTTTATTTATTTCTTAATTGCACCGACCAAACTTGTTTTAAAAAACCACATGCCCCTAAAAATCACCATCCAGTCTCTGTCCAACCAATTTAACGCTCTTTCTCTCTCCACACACATCTGGTTCAAATTTCTAAACCTTCTATTATGTTCTACCTCCTCAGCAGCTCACAGTGGCCTTTTATAAAAATGTCAACCCGTCCTACTGTACTGCCATTGATTAAATGTTTGCTTTAACATAATGTGCTTCCAGAGATATCCACTCATCTGGCCGAACAATAACTCAAATCGTGTTTGACATTGTTTGATTGGTGTTTATGAGCGATATGTCCTCTCCGGGCCTCTGTGTGACACTGAGTTTAGGAATGCCAAGTTAATATGCTTTTAAAATTCGCAAGCTTGTTGTCCATGATCATCAATCATATTGAAAGTTGTTGTCTTAAAGTTGCATTAGTAGCAAAAGAAGTGATAGATGATTTCTTTCCGCAAACTATATGCATCAGAGAACCCCACTGGATCGCTTAGGGACCAGGAATGCATGTGATTGGTTGACATTTTATCTTTTAAATAAATGCCTCACAGCGCACAATATTCAGTTTCATTCTAACTGTAAGTCAGTTTAAGTGTTATTCAATGGTTCAGAAATGCATTGATGGTTAAAAAAAACAAAAACTGCTGGATTTTGCATGAAGGTGGAAGTGCTTTCCACAAGTAGCTCACTCATCTCTCTATGTTTACAGTCAATAAGCTCCCGGGTGCTATTTCAACCCAAGGGGCCAAAGGGCTCTGACCCCATTTCTCAATATCTCTGGTATGGAAAGATATTCTTTCTCTCTGTTTTTCCTCTTGTCAAGCCCGCTCGTCCCTGATCACACACTCATTTCGGCACTCTCGCGCTCAGAGATCAATTAGTGAATCGAGGTGGTTGCACACCCTCCAGCTTTCCTGCCATTGGCTTGGAAACATTCCAGAATTGCACAAGGCGTTGAGTAATAAGTCAGCAGTTTCTGAGGTCAGGTGTCAGAGGTCGCCCAACCACGAGGATCCCCAGGGCTATTTAAGGGGCGATGGCTTTACCCGTTTGAAGGGTCACCTGTAAATGTCACCTGTAAGATGTAAAGGAACTTGACGGGTTGAAGGATAGGTTCACAAAATGAAACTTCTGGCATTATTTAATCACCTTCATGTCATTGCAAACTTCGATGGAAGACAAAATTAGATATTTTTTTAATAATTGTACTTGTCATGCAATGACAGTAAATGAGCAACTTGAAGAGATTAAAAGTTGGGAATCAAACTACATTTCCTTTGACTTTCATTGTACAGTATGTATAGACATCAAATAGAAAGTCATTCAAATTTATAGGATAAGTGATGCCAGACTTGTCATTTTTAGGTTTAAATATTACTATGCTTTAAAAAATGTGTAAAAGCTTTATAACAGCAAATCATAAGATACATTTATGTGGAAAAACAGACATTTTAAAGTCATTTTTACTGATTATCTGAGATTTGTTAACCAATATGACTGGATCATTGAGTCAGTAAGTTGGACTCAAGAACCAAATGAGTCATGAATGAATCATTTAACATTTTTGTGAACTGATTTATTGAAAAGATCTGACTCAAAACTATGATTTGTTAATGAATCATGCATACTGTACTTGAACAGTATGAACTCTCATAAACTTAAAAACTAACACAGATTTCAAGCATTACCGCAAAAAACAGTAATAGATGCTGCTTTTGATTCATTTCAAAATTCATATATGATAGAACAAAACTGGAGCTACTTGCATTATTGTTTGTGTGCTTTTTTTCTGAAACGAAGGATAAAGATTGAAATGAGGGCCTAGAGTTTAAACATGGCTTTTGTGGAAAATGTGTTTGTAAGCATATGTGTCTCCCAGACACTTTGAAAGAGGACCAGTGGTTTATTTAAGTAAAGCACATACATAACTTTCACAAATCCAAACCCACAAGCCACATCGACCCCCCACTGCACCATCTCTATCTTTACCACAGTCATTTAAAAATGACAGACTTTATGATATTTCATTGTTAAAACTATACTCACAAATAAGTCGCGTAGCACCTCATTTTTCCCTCCACCACCCATGTGGTGTCTGTAGGTGTCATGTACATTCCTTGTTTTAAAGGCAGAGAGGAAGTGGAGCGCTAAGCGATGAACTCTCTGACCCTCGTAACAGAGCTATCAGCTGCTTCTCTGGTTTTAATTGCTGTTGCTGCAACTCTGCTTTCTTGTGTGTTTCTGTTTTGCTGCAGAGTTCTATAATCAGCCATTGCATTGCTGCATCAGCCTATTTGCTGCATTAGCCGTGTCTCTGTATGTTTGTGTGTGCGGTTTCCTCCGCCTCATATCGTGCACCACATTTACTGTATTTGTGCATTCTGAGCAGCAGAGTATGATTACATGTTCAGCCCTGGATAGTTTCAATGGTGCAAAGTCAAAGTACAAAATTAAATTGTACAGAATTGAAAAACTTAGGATTGAATTCAAAGTAACTAATTGTGATTTTAAAAAAGTAAACTGAAATAATTTTATAAATCCTTGTAAAATATGCATGAATTAAAACATTACATTTATTAGTTAAATTATTAATGACAAAAAATAATTGCAAAAACTTTATGGGTTAAATTCGAATTATACTGTATTTTAAAGTACTCATGCCGTTTGAAATGACAGCATACTGCAGATGGACGTTGCTTATACAGTATGTCGTAGCGTGCATGTGAAATAAAGTTAAACATTTGTTGTTTTTCCTATTGCTTCCCCTTGCTCTGTAATTATTTGGAAACCACAGCCAGGACATAATACAGTTTTATTGAGTATAAGCCCACACATGCTGGCCTGACTGCAGGTGTGTGAGTGAGTGATGGCAGCAGTTCATTAAGGGGACGGCCAGAAGTGGAGAAAGACCCTCAGGAGACACATACCGAATGTTATGATGGATGGTTGTATCAGTCACAACGGACCACTCACTTTTACTGTCAGAGGCTCCTGTTTTAATAGACCTACTGCAGCATATGATAGGGAGACAGAAAGGCAGAAGGGTGTAGGGCGAATTATTCACCAGAGAAAGTCTCTCAAACCAAATGTCCCCCAAGCCTTGTAGAGGTGTTCAAAAGCCTCAACCGATCATAATCACTCAAAAAAGGTGGAGAGAGGACCGAGACCAATGAAGAAGAGGAGAGACAAGGGATTGCAAAGGCCACGTAAGAGTTGAGAGCCAGTCAAGCGTTGTTGTCGACACAAGATGACTTTTCTTAATGAGCTGGTGCCGGCTCTAGAGGTGCTTGGGGTGCTGAAATCACAGCCGCTTATACACACATCGAGTTTGCATATACTGACATTTTGTCCCTAACAGACCCTTGAGAAGTCAGTGGAGCAGCACAAATGAGTGTTGTACTGAAGAAAAAGAAACAAGAGATGCCATGAGTGGAGATGTTTAGACGGTGCTGATAAAGGAAGCCAGACTTTTATATTTTCAGAAAATAGTGCGAGTTGTGTTTGCCTGTGGCATGCTGCCAGAGTGTTTCATAAGCAAGTTATTGGGATATACAGTATTTACGTTTTATTGTCAACTTGGCAGAAATCAACATTTTTTCTGATTACTTTCAGAATATGGTGAAATGTACTGTATTCATAAGGTGTACAAGAAAACAGGTCTTAGCCTAATAACCCATACCCATACCTACGGTATATGACCAATATAGTAATGTGATCAATGATTGATCACAGGATTGATGATTTCAAAATGCCGTCAGTGTATAAATATTAATGCACGTGCTCTTCAGGCGTGTTTGTGCATGTGTATATGCCACAGATCGATGGATTGAAATGGCGTTGGCTGATTTGACAGAATGAGAGGATTTATTCAAGTTCAGAGAACACAGGCCCACAGCTCCATGAAGAAAAGGTCACAGTCTCATTAAAACGGCCTGTATGTGCAACACGATGTGCAATCCCACCCGTGCTTTCACACACAGATAAATGACGGTGTCAGATGTTGGAAAACACATCGGCTTGGGATGGATGAGCTTTTCACAAAGCATCCATCGATTGCGCTCCCGTCTCATTGAGTGATACACATCTGATAGACGTCTCTGTTTGGCAATGTCGCACTATTGATTAGTAAGCGGCTCTGTTTTAAAACATGTCTCTCTGTATCGACCGGGGTCAGCACGAGCCTTGGATATGAATGACCAACGGTAAATGTCAGGCAAGGTCAGATATACTCGCCAAAATCATGTTTGCGAGGCACTTTTTTGACGCCAAAATCTGCAGTCTCAGAGTTATTTCCCTCTCATTAGGAGTCGTGGTCTTGTTTTTACTCCAGTCCCACAGTAAATAAACTCAATATGCTGGATTCTTGTCATCCAAGGCTTGGATTCGGTCCAAGCGCTCGTGCTCATTCAAAAGTTCCATTCACTGCCATTAAAACGGAGCTGTACCGAACCGCTGAATCCATCAAAAAGCCATGTTATTGTCTCCATAAGCACATAAACTGTCAAAGATGTGGCGAGCCTCGCATATCCCAAATAAACATTCTTGACGTCTCTGCAGCGGGATCTCACCCTGCTGCTCTGAAACAACAAATAAGAGCCAACGGAGAAACAACTAGAGACAGAATGAATTCAGGGAGAGCGATCCAGACACGCAGAGCGAACAGGAAATAGTTTTATGGGGGGCAGGTGGGGTGGAGATGATCTAGACAAAGCAGAAACAAGCAGCAATAGGGATATTTAAAAGCGATATAGTGCTAAAGTCATTCATTTCCTGACTATTAGGTGGGAGATACAATCAGGAAGTGGTACATTTCCCTGAAGAGGGTCTGGGTCATGAGTAATAATGTAATCTCCTCATAAATGTTATGATTTCATTGTTTTTTTCCAGATTTTATCTCATTTGCTTAGGTCAGCGCTTGATGGCCTTTGACACGGGGTATCTGACATTCTCCTGTTATGAGTTATAATGAGGATTGTCTTTATAGATCTCACTTGATATTTGTTTTTTGATCATTGAAATGAGGTTAAATTGCTTTGAAAATTAGATGAAAAAACCTTTTAATAATTTAGCACTAAAATTATTAAAATTTAAATAAAGAAATTAAAGCTATGTATAAATAAAAAATATATATATTTTCTTTTTATTTAAGTTTCAGTGATTAAAAAGAAATACTAAACATAAAGTTAAAATAACATGGAGGGCCAAATTACTCAAAATTAATTAATTAAATAAATGTTGAAATATATAAATAAATAATTAAATACATAATAAAATAAAACAAGATTTCTTCTATTTATTTAAATTTATTCATATTTTGTCTCTTCATTTCTTCATTTTATCTCATTTTTTTGTTTAGCAGAAATAAATAAAAGAAAAATTAAGAAATTTAATATAACACTATAATATTATCTAAATAAATAATGAATGAATGAGGAAATAAATAGATACTTAAATATTTATACATTTCTTCATTTATTTATGTATTTAATTATTTCATTATGCATTAAATATTTATTTATATATTTCATCATTTGTTTAATAATTTAATTTTGGGTAATTTGGCCTTCCATAGCATATAAATAAAATAACTTTTAGTTTTAGTTTTAAATAGTTTTATTAATTTTATCACTTCCACTTAAATTTATTTGATTTAATTTATTTTTGATAAAAAAAATTACTAAACATGATAAAGTCACAAAATAAAATGAAAACTAAATACAAAAATAAAAGCTCATTAAAAATATTACTAAATGCTGTAAAAGTATATAAACTATACTTGAATAACACTGATCTGAATATTATGCACGGCTGTTTTCAGGCTGTTTTCTTGTGGCTATAGAAATATTATGACAGTCATCATAAATCAAATGACCGCATCCCTCGTGGGCTTTCAAAAAAAATATGAAATCAATTGAATTACCGTGACAGCTTTAAAGTCAGACCGCAGTGGAAGTCAAAGGGCTTGTGTGTTTCTCCCAATACGTCTGACCTCTGAGAGAGTTCATGTTGTATTTAAGTCAAATTAATGTCCAGAGGTGTGACCTCTGCACCTGTGGACTGTAGGAGTAGGTCCAATGGATAGTGTATCTTTCCATCTCCGTCTGGTTTTCTCTCACACACAAACACCTGCAGTGAGAACCAGCGGAGGATGGCGGAGGATCACATGTCTATCTGGCTGTGTGGCAGTAAATTAAAACGAGGAGCAATTTCCTGAGCTCCAATTAGCAGAAAATTGGTCCTGTCTGTTTTCAGCTTCTCCTGTGAGCCCGGTCCAGGGAACGGTGTGTGTGTGTAACTGTGCCAGAGGAGTGTGAAGTCATGGGGAGAGAGAGAGAGAAGCAAAAACAGCAGGGAAATTATGGCCAAAATAGATAGTAGAAACGAAAGAGATGTGGACTAAACATCTGAATGCTGCAAAATGGAAAATTAAGAATTTAAGAATAAATCTTAATTGTATAGAAAAAAAGACAGGTGCTCATCCTGTCACTCAACGATTATCACAGCTGGGGCTGGATAGAACAAAACAGTCCTCTTTTATTGCTTTTTTTATCTGGATATGGCACAGTATGAGCAAGTTTAATATTTATATGTATATTATAAGCATTTCATAGTATATTAGTTCAGTCTATATGTAATTCAAATATTTATTTAATGTGCTATTTTTGGTGTTCTAAAATAATATTTAATATAAATAAATCTTACTTTTACATTTATTATTACATTTATATTATATATTATTTATTATCTTATATTATAGTCTTTGTGTGTATGTGAACAGTACAATATATATTTGTGTTTGATTAAAATCTTCAACACATTTTCAGCAAATCTTACTGCTACTGCTCTGTACAATATACATTGTTGAGTAAAATCTTAGCTAAGTAAATAAAAAGAAAAGGAACTTTAGCTTGACCAGTAGGAGTTATTTTTACTTAGTCAGAGCTTACTTGGCAATACTTTGATTATACCAATATAGCAGAGACTTGCCAGTACTTGGCACACAATACACAATGACTTGACATATTCTGTAGATCGTTTGAGTAGAAAATGAACATCAGATGTGACAAATTGATATTTACATTTTGAGTAGTAGTATAGAACGTATTGCTTGATATTCCCTGAACTAACGTTTTAATGTAGATGTTTTTTTCTGTAGTATTTGTTTCAGCACACTTTTTTTCAGTGCATGTTTCAGTCAGAATTGCAGACATTGAGAAAGAACACAAATGAAATGCCAAGACAATGATGGAAGGAAAAAAAAAAAAGCTATTGGGGAAATTGGATAGCTATAGTGTTGGCCGCTGCAGCATTATGGGTAATGAGCTGCACATGCAGTTTTGTCCCGTATCAATTTGAACCGGAACGAATGGCTCATCAATGACATTGACATGTCGGCTAATACAGGCTTCAGGGTTTAGGTCAGTGTCGGGCTGGTTCTTATCGACGCGTGATCCTGGGTTTTAATGGAACCTGTGAAGCATTAAAGTTCAGTCATGCAAAGGTCGAATGCACAGAGAGATAGAAGCAGACAATATTCCTCACAGTCAGCACTAAAACAAAGTCATTAAAATGGCATGTAAAATGCTACAATCCTTCATAGTATTTTAATCAAAGCTACAAGAAAGCCACTTGGGTCTTTTTTTGTTGTATAGTCTACTCACAGTTTGTAGTGAGACAGGAAATACGTACCAAGAAGTGCATATCACTGCAGTTTCCAAAAGAAATGAACACTAGGCAGTAAAACACTGACACCTTTTATTCCTTTTCACAAAAAATGATAGATTTTCGATTAATAAAGCGGAATTTGCACACAATTACTTTATGACTTTAAAACAATATTCACATTCTGGGATATTTGTAAACTGATGCTTTTGAACATTAGCATCTTCATATCTATGTCTTTTAATAGATGTTAGGTTTGTTTGGTAGCTCATGTAGTATCGAGATGTAGTTGAGAGGCAAGGAACTCCGACTCAACAAAAGAGTTCAAATCTGCGTAAAAGGAAGTTGAAATGGCACGGTTGCATCATCAAATGTTTTTATATCAGGTTTTGCATTTGGTAACGCTATCAGGTAGGTTAAGGGTTGAATTGGTGTAGGGCATATTTCTAACATGATAGAACATTAACAGTTCAGTTCGGAACCATCGCAATACGTACCTATATCAACGTAATAAAAACGTGCCAGGGTTGACGTATTGAATCTGTGATTTAGCACCACTCAGTAGACATTTCTCTTTGAAACTGAGGCGAAACGTGCAGTAAGGCACGTAAAAACCTGTTGCACAAAAAGTGCACAGAGGTACATATTTTTATGAGACCAGGTTGTCTACTCATCAGGCCCTTGAATTTAAGCTCTGACCCTGACCTTTCTCAGCAAACCTGTGCCATTATTGATCCATTTCAAAGGCATCTGTTGTCATCAGCACACATTAGTTTGTGTTGTAGGTTAGTCTGGCATGTGAATGCGGGGGTTAATGTTATCGGACAGCCTGACTCTGTCAATAAAGCATCAGTGTTGTGACTGACAGCGTGCTGTGATTGATTGAACTGGATACCAGTCACGACTGTCATCGCTCTATTATCTTCTCCATCACACGCACTGATAAGCAGCAACCTGTCCGCATGAAGCTCCTGTTTGTTTTCATCCTCCCCTCTCTTCCTGCCTCGCTTTCAGAAACGTACCTGTATTCTTTTTTCTTCTCTCCTTTCCTCCATCACAATCTGTCCCTCTTATATGTAGATAAGCTTCGGCTTGTCCAAACGTTGGCTCTTTCAACCCTGTCTGCCATTGGCCCTGTGTGTTGTGATATGCCCCAGGCACAGCAAACATGACACTTTGACCTTCGCTCTCTTGCTCGCGTCCATTAAGGGACTTTGTGTTAAACTGGTGACCCCTGCTCAAACACTGCTGAAGGGCTTGAGGGGAAATGTACTTTCAATATGGCTGCTCTTTTTTGGCTGAAATGGGGAGTAATTGGCTGCTGGGAGCGCACACACCTAGACCGCTTAGACATGGGTTGGTGTGCAGCAAACTAGAGAAATGTATTCCTTTATAGGTGTTAAATAGTCTCTGCAAGTGTGTAGATGGGTCAATGAAAAAAAAAAGTCTTGCTATAGTTAATTAAGTAATGTTGGTTTTGTCATGATGTAAGCACAATTTCCTTGCATCTTTAATATCTTTTAGCATCTTTGCAGTCTCTAATTACAAAACAATTACATATTTTTTGAGCATCTGTGCATGATATTTTAGAATAGATTTATTGGATGAAAAACATTTTCATAGTGGTCTTGGATGCTGTGTGTCTTGGCATTTGTCACTATGGAATAATACCTATACGAGTCAGTTAGTACTTGACTATACAAAGGGTGTCTATTTTTCTTTGGTGGCTTGGCATCTGCTTTATCAGCTGTATGATGTATGGGAAGGTCAATTGATCATCCTGTAGACTTCATTCACACAGACGGCCATTGTTAACCTTGGACTTGAGCCCTTGGGAAAGATGATTTTTGGGGGACACACAGGCTGTGTTAGGCCGAACGGGTGATGAGTTGTTGAGGGTGTAGGGACAAGCTGGAGCCGTGGCCCCCAGGACCCCTCTGTATGTTTGAGCGTGATGTATGACTCGGCGTCTGCAAGGCTGCAGAGAAACTTCAAAGCACAATAGAGTGTTTATGTGTGTGCAGTCTGATTTGGGATTTATTAACACAAGGGTTTCATCCACGCACACACTCAAGAACTTGCCTGCTTCATGTGTGCAACACTCTGAGCCTTTGGTTTGTTACCAAGGTGGGTTGCGCTGGACTTCAGGCCAGACCACATTCCTAAAGTCATTTCCAATGGAAGAAGGTTAATTGATTAAATTACTCCCTACTGACTGCTTAAGAATTTAATTTGATGCTAAACAGAGCAGCATTATTGGTTAATAAGGAAATAGGTGCCAAGGGATTTAGACGTGCTGCTCAGAATTACTGTGAACTTAAAGGATTAGTTGATTATTAGCCTCATGTGATCCCCAGTCTTGTTATTGTTAAATAAACAACTACAAACTATTAAAAACAATATCAGTTATCAAAATAAAATAAGATCTATATATTTGATTAAAAAAAATAATAGGAAAATGTGCCTATAATAAAAGAGGATATGTATAAAAATGTACAGTATAACTATATAAATATAAAGATAAAACAAAATATAATACATTATTGTTATTAAAATTTATAAATAAAAAAAATATAAGCTATTTAAAAATATGAAATAGTATAAAAAAAAATAACACATTTTGGTGATCCTGACTCAAAATGACTTTTTCTTCCTTGGGACATAAAAGAAAACATTTCAAAGCATGTTCATGCTGCTCCTTTTCCATGCAGTGGGTGGATGTGCAACATAAAATCGTAAAAAATAACTAAATAATCTGAAGCCATTAAAGGGACAGGCTGAATATTTTAAATATTTGCCTGAAATTCCAGCTCGACAGCTTTGGTCACCATTCACCTTCCTTCATTGTACTTTAAATATCCCTTTTTTGTTCCAGAGCAGTCATAAAGGTTTAATATAAGAAATCAGGGTTTGCACTGATGGCTGAATTCACATTTTGTCTGAATTATGCCTTTAAAGCTGTCTTTTATGTTCATAAAGCAGGCAAAGTCTCAGATGAGATAACATCAGGATCTCAGGAAAACGACATGTTAAGTGTGCTGTGCAAAAATCATTAGAGGGAAAAAGAAATTGCCACTAAGTGCGTAATTCCTCAGATTTTTGAGATTCAAATAAGCATATTAAGCAGTTGGATACAGTGTAAGGAGCACAAAAGGGCTTTAAGATGTGGAGCTTTTTTTGAGTCGGGGTTACCTCTCCGTGGGTGATCTCTCCACAGCCAGGGTCCGCACCTCGGAGGTTAACAGCTACACATCATTAGCTCTACCGCACTGGAACACTGCTATTACTGCCGTGGCGCAGTCTACTTTTCTTAGGCAACCTCTGGCTCTCAGAACAGTAGCGCACAGAGAGAGAGTCAGCAGGAAAGAGACAGTTTGTTGACGGAAAATGAGAAGATTTAGGGGGGAAGAATGTGGGCAAAAGGGACAGAATAACAAAAAGTTCAAGAGGCAATGCAATGTGTATTGTAGACGAGGAAAAAAGGACTCAAGTGGGGGGAAAAAAGTGAGAGTTGATGGGGGGAAAAAGCATCAAGTGGCTTAGCCTGAAAAAGCGGAAGGTGCCAGGAAAGAAAGAATGAGATTTAAGCGAGCAGAGAAGTGGAAAATCTGATGATACACCTGGAAGCTCTCAGACAGTCATTCAGATGGAGGTCACAGAGACGGATTACACATTACACTGACTCGGATTACATAGTACACTGATTTCAAATGCTCAATCCGGTGCGGTTTGGCGTTCATTTGAACACAAACATGTCTTGGTGCTCCAGATATGGCGGGTCCGTCTCTGACACGGTCAGGAAAACGCAGATCAGCCACATTTTGTAAAGTAGGCTCGGGACTGGAATAATCAAACACATTACCTTGATAGAGTGTTGCTTGAGTGTATGACAGTTTTACACACATTATGGCCAGAGGGAAGAGGGTTAGCACAGTCAAACACATTACAGTGATTGAAAGGGGGGGGGGTGTGAGTGACATTTCTAAACACATTATGGCAGAAAGGAGATGGTGTGCTTAAACACTCAGCAGTGATCGAGAGGAGGGAGAGAGGAAGGTCAAGTGAGCCTCTGTTTTAACTCAGAGAAGTTAGCGAGCTAGTGCCGTGCCTAGCGACTCTTCTGAGTTTTGACACAGCCTCACCTTGTGCAAACAAACAAGTTATGCGTAGTTGATCGCCGTCTCCTTTAACTCAGAAGTGTCTCTTGTTCTTCCTGTTGGGGGATGTGTGATACGGCCGAGTCTTTGTGCGAATTTGGAAATGGCAGATAAGAGTGCGTTTTGACACTTTTTGCAGATTAAAGGTAAAAAAAAGAAAAATGCTGCTCGGTCATCCTGCTACGCAGTACTTTGCCATGAAATTTCCTAATATCTTGGGTAAAATAATATGTTTATTTAAAATTGTAGATATTTTATGGCTGGAAATCAAATTAGTTCTCAAGTTTAAATTCATTAGGAAATATTCCTGGTGGTTCCTAATTTTTTTAATTCTCCACTTTAAAGAAAGACATAAAGGCATTAAACAGCATATTTTACATTAGAAATATTATTTGTTTTGTTTTTTAAATGTTATTTTGTAATCCTTGAAATATTGAATATAAAATTCCCTACAACTTTGAAATGTATTATTTTTGTATTGTATGTAATTCTAAAGTCTGTAGAAATATATAACAGTTCTATAGACTTTAGACTTGCATACAATGAGATATAATAATAATTATTAATATATGCCATATTTGATTAAATTATTTATTTATTATTTTCTTTTTGGGAGGTTAATTTTTTTGTCTTTTAGGCATCCTGTTTTTCATTGTGTAAATTGTAGTTGTAATCACTTACAATTTTTTTTATCTAAATTACTAGATAAATAGATTAACTTACAATTGCAATTTCATATGTTGTTTTATAACAGGAAAACCCCCAACCCCAACCCCAACCCCAACATCCAAGACAGTTTAGAAGAGTGCCCGCCATTCATAATAAAAGAGTAGGAATTGACCCTCTCTTCTTTTGTGGCAGCACTTGAGTGGATCTTTTCTTGCCTATTAGCCAGGTTGACTTTAGATGGTTAATTAAGTCCTCAGCTTGACAGGTTGTCAGACCGGTCCAAGCTTCTTATGTCAGGCTTAGCGCTGCAGGACTGCAGCGACGCAACGACACAAACCCAGACGGATTGGGTCCAGCTGGGACTGGATTAGCCGCCAGGTCAGGAGCCTGAAGCTAGTCTTCTCTAGAGGGCCCTGGAGTGTTTTGCCTGTGCAGCTTGAGTTAATCTCCCACCCTCTGAGCAACCTCCCAACAAGACCCCCCCGACTCACCCCAACATGTGGCCGGAGTCTGAATATCACAGATTATTGCGTGGTGTAAGTTTATTTGCTTCTGTGACTCATCATGCTTGCAAAAAAACTCTCTGATTGTTATTAATGAAATGTGTTACTACATGCATCAACTCAATCTCTTTAACCACAAGTTTATTGATACAGTACATATTCTCCTTCAAATGAGTCATGTCCCATAATCTCATGTATGTCAGGTTGTCAGGAAGAGATATTGACTTAGGGTGGTCTCCCTAAACACTGAATTAGAGATACAAGTGTACATGCACTTTCTGAAAGAGCATCGCATGAGCTATAAATGTATTTTTGGACTCGATTGGCTTTATTTGAGATTGCACGCTGACAGAAATGTATAGATGGAGGGCAAGTCTGCTCGTTGCACTACTGTCTGGACAACATATTTCCCTGACAAATGTTGTTTTAGAGTAAATCTCGCATGTATGTCGCAAAGCCGCGATAATCATAAAGGAATTAGCCGAAAAGGTAAAACCTGTCTTCAGCACATGCAACGTTTACAAAAACGTTTCTTTGGGCGGCTAAACCCTATTTAAGGGATTACATTTGCAAGCCAACAAACGCAAAGGTCTGTCTGCCTTTTTCCAAATCTGACTTTTCAAGTTGTAACCTGAGAAACACATCAGGCATCAAGTATGAGGGGAAAATGTTGCGTCATACTTACATTTATTTGTTAACGTATACTCTTAAAATGCTGTCTTGCACCCTGAGGCTTCATACGTGTGATTTAATATCAATATAAAGGGTTTACATAAAATTTTAAGCTCTAGATGACGTAACCACAATAGCTGGGAATCAGATGACAAGCTCCAAATGCCAGGTTCCCATAACTCTAAAGTATCTCCTCTGCCAAAACCGACAATGCTAACAGGGATTCTGTGATCTGGGTATGACTGAGGAACCAGGCTCATTCAAAAGCTACCGAAATGACAGTGAGTCAGGGGAGAATCTCGCCAAAAACACCACTGGGCCAGCAGATAACCACACAAAAACATCAGAGGCAGAGTGAGAAGTCATAAAGACACACATACAGAGCTTTTATACTGACAGATGTCGGTCCAGATGCTTGTTTGGTTTCGTTGCCTGAGGGCCCTGCTCAATCTCTGCTCAGGAAAGGTGTGTTTTATGGTGCATTGTGAACCTTGCTGAGTACAATGACAGGTAATGGATGAAAAGCTGGCCCGGATGAGGTATTGTTAACGTCTGAGATGACTTGATGAATGCAGTGCGCTCTTTGAAAGAGGGCGGTGTGATATTTAGACTAAGTGGACAGGAGACTTGAGGTATGCGTTCCTCCAGGTACAGTTAATGTTGGAGTCATGGTTCTAACCTCAAAGGTTATTGATGTGGTTTTCCACCATCAGCCCCCATGTCTAACTTTACAATCAGCACAGTCGCATCAAAGTGAAACTTCTTGCTAAAAGCCACGATTTATCCAGCAGTATCATCTTTTCTGATGGTAGCTAAGTCTAGGATTATTATTGTTGACTAATACTGAAACTTCTCCACTTTTCAAAACGCCTCACACAGAATGGAGTGTCTTTAAAATCTGAGGCAGCAGAAAGTTTCCTGTAAGTGGTCAGGTAATGTGTAGGGTTGGTGTGAGGCAATAGCACATACAGTTTAATATAAAAACCATTACACCTATGGAATGTCATATCATATCACACAGCCCTAATAGTAGCTACTATGTTCACACACAGCTGTTATCATTGACATCATGCCACGCATGAATATAGTCAGTGTGTACATGGATCAGATGAGGTATAATTCACGGTCATTAGCTGATCCTTTAGCTCTGTTCCCACCAGCAGGACAAGGGTTTGTTTTCAAAGTGGAGCACGTCAGTTCTCTGATGTGTCTCGCTGATGGGAGCGAGAGGATGATATTGTCTGGAAAGGAATGAATGAGACTGATCTTCTGCCAGGGAATTTCTGCTGCGGATACATCCAGAAGAGCCTTGGCCAGCCCATAACTGTTCCGTTAAACAGTGCATACCTGATAATAATGCGAACCATTTTCAATACAGAAGCGTTCATGAGATTAAGGCGGATTTCAGCTCATGATTCTATGATTATGATCATTTATATCTGTGTATTTTATTAACTGTCCATCTTGACAGTAGTGTACTTGTCATATCAGCATGTACATTAATATCTCAATGAGATGCCTTGGCTTGTTCCCAGCCAAGTCTTTATTGCATGTGCCAAAAGTTATTGTCATGAGCGCCAATGCCAACAGTTGAATAGCCATTAGCGTTTCCCTAAAGCAACCACAGAATGCACACTAGAAGTCTCTGATGGATGGCATGTCATATTGGAATGAGGACTGAAAGAAGGCTTATTTATGTACAAAGCCTGCAGACCCAGTAAAATACATTCCATGGATAGAAAACATCTCATTTCAATTACAAATCTCGGTTAACTGAAGAATTCCCACTTAAGTAAATCAACACTGTCTTCATTCTAATCACTTGACCCCTTCTTCTGTGGGGAAATGCCCTAAATGTGCTTATTATTTGACAATAAAAGATAATTGAGTGTTTCAATTGTGGTAATAAATTACAATATAAAATGTTGGTTAGAGAGCAGATCATATCATCTCATCAGAGTGTAGTGAATGTTTGTCATATTACACAGAAAAAAAACATCAGATTAACAACATGTTTTTTTTTTCTTCTGCTGCATGGATGGTTTTCTTGTGTGACTTAGGGTTTTCAAGCGTTAGGACGGAAATAAGAATGCCTTTCAAATTCCAGTTTAATCATGGAATTTGAATTGCAAATAGGCTGCTAAATTGCCATTCGATTTTGAATTTAAGCGCAATTTAAATTATTTTTACATTTAATGAAGTATGACTGTTTTAACAAAGAGTGTTTTGCTTAACAAATTCATGGTTGGTTGGTAAAATGGATGGAGGGCTGGATACATAGGAAGATGAATGAATTGTCTTCTAAAATCAGCATTTTTATTCGACTTCTATATTTTTTCCATTATTTCACTTTATTTCTTTTGCATAGAGAAGGGCCTAAATATTGCCATTAGAGTAAAAATATTGAATCTAAACATTGGAGCCTCTTAAAAATTAAAATTATTTTTAGATGAAAATTGCAGATGGCACTTAGCAGCTTTTGCATCTGAATTCTTACTATTTAATTATATTTATTTACAATAGCTTTTGTGGATCCGGGTGAAAAAACATGTAATTTCCCAGTATGCATCAGCTTCATGTAATTTCTTCTTCTGATTCAGTACATTCTGCTTCCTGTCATTCCAATTCAGTTTCCAATTGAAAATCAAGTGCAGTTTAAATTCACTCTTCTTTAATTCACTTTTGCCTGCCTCTGATATGTACACACTCAAGTGTGTTTTCCAGACTCTCCCAATGCTGTTTTTACTTAATTTCAAATCAAGTCTTGCAAGTTACAGATTTACTGGCTGGAGAAACACTATTTATTTTTCTGAAAGATGTTTGAAATCAGATATGCTGCTGGAATACTTTTTCTATCTCTGGCTGTCTCATAAAAAGAGCCTGTCTTTGGAAGTAATTGGCCACACAAAATTAAATGAAAGTTTCTAGTTTTTTATTATTAAGGAGATCTGCATTGTATCTCTTGCGCCTGTCAGTTGTGTTCGATGTACGATGAGGTTGAACGACCCCATAAGTGAAGCTTTTTTTGAAAGCTTGATAGTTTCACCGCAGGAGGTTGATGAATGAGAGCAGGACAGGGGTGGTGTGGATGAGCGTGTGCCAGTGTTTCATTTGCATGCAGAAACATCCCTTCATTATCCTAAATGGCAACTGAACAATTCGTCTTGCCCTCCATTATTTCCTGAATAGCTCTCGACTTGCCTTATTCAGTAATGTGTACGTAACTCAATTGCGGGCAGCATTTAACAAAAGCATGTGTGCTCTCCAAAAGCGTGTCCTGCATTATATATGAAGATTTCCTCTGGGTAACATGGAAATGTGTCCATTAGTCTGTTCCAGCACAGGTGAAAACTATAACGGACTGTCATCCTTGAAGAGCGTTTTGAAGCAGTGCCTCACACAAAAATTCTGTTATGATTTACTCACCCTCATGTCGTTCCAAACCTGTATGACTTCATTTTAGGGCTTGGAATATATATAGTCTTTTTTTTTTTTCTTGTGATTATGATAAATTACTTTTTTAACTGACAGGAACCCTGGATTTATTTATAAATACATTAAATATTGAAGGACAGGTTAAGTAAAAATATAAGGAATATTTAATTGAGTGCATACTCAGTTTCAACACTGACTGAGCAATTACATGAGATGTGATATATATTTCAGTAAGTTAAACTGTATCTAAACATTCATTCATGTTTATTTTGTGGGATAACTAGTAGTACAGATAAAGAGACGATAGGTTTGAATGCTGCTTGAATTCTGGGGATCCCTTTTTAACGATATTTGAAAACACAAAGCAGCTTAATATTTCGATTTATTAAGTAAAGTTTTTTTCAGACGTGAGAGAAATCGATGAAAAAAAATAAAATCGATATCAGCTCAAATTGGAGAAATCATTTTTAATTGCATTAAAAAAACGTGCAGTCTCACGCGCACTTAATGTGTTTATGGCAACCGGGACTTTTGCTATGCCATAGTACACATTGCATTTTTTTCTTACGCGTTTATTATAATATGAAAGAACCATCTTGTTATATTTAACATTTTGGTCAGGCTCCGCTCAGAGAGCACAGTGAGGATAGAAAATATGGTGGAAAAAATACACTCTTATCAGAATAAGCTATTTAAGTCTCGTGCTATATGCGTGAATTCCTCCTTTAAGATGACCAGGTCCGTTCCGTCCAGCACATTTATGGGTCCATGTACGAATTTTAGGACCCGTGAAGACCTCTACTATAAAGTCATTTTTTGTTGGAGGACATGCTCTTATGTCTTATGTTGAACACAAGAGATATTTTGAGGAATGTTTGTACATACCATGAAAGACAGTGGGGTCCAAAACACCCTCACTGGACTCAATTGCCTTTTATTTAATGGATTCTTAAAAAATCACATCAGGTGAGATACAAGGGAGACTTTCAACATCTGAAACTGTCCCTGAAGTCATGTTGTGCGTCATTGTCTTGAAAAAACATGTTTCTCGCTTTATGAATGCAGCGGCTCATGCCCACAGCTGGGTCTCGTCACTAGCGGCAAACACTCGGTGACTCATCACAACGGCACACTGCATTATCGCCGCTTTCACAGGAAACATTCAGTGTCCGAGAGAAGCAGCTATGTTGAAGAGCATCCGGTTATTTGTGCAATCATCCACCCGCGTGTTTCTGTCATAAAGGCCTGTTTTTCCCGGTGGCACTGTCGTGTTAATGTGTGATGTAAGCGTTTCAAGTTCATAGACAGTCACATAAGGTTACCGAGGCACAGACTGACTCATTATATTTTTCTTAGACACCAAACCGGTGCATAATAAAGCAAATCGAATTAAGCGCTACACGAAAACACCCCATATAAATGGATTTCACCGCAGATCGTCAGGTTTCCTCCGAAAGAGGATTACAGTTGCTGTTCTTTCTCTCTCTGTCTCTTTTACCCTGATATTTTTTGGCAGCACTTCAGCTCCATATTAAATATGAGTCCTCAGCTTGGCTGTAACGTGAGTGCCGGTGGTTAGTTTTTATTCGTTTCACAAGCGTGTAAATGTTTAATAGAGATGCAGGCTGGACTTCAATGTCACTATGACCCAAGTTTTCCCAAGCCGAAGACCTCTATGCCCGACAACAAGAGCAGAGATACATGACACACAGGTCAGATTTATTTAAGCCTGCAGTGAATGTTGTTTTTTTCAAAATTTTGATTTATAGAGCTGGGTCTGAATTCCACAATGTGATTTACCTTTGGCACAAACTAAGTTGGATAATGAGCAACAGTGTCTGGCAATATATAGGAGATGAGGTTTGAAGGCTTGATTTAACAATTTGGTGTCTGTCCAGAAGAAAGTTGTGCTCAGTCATTTTTTTCATCTTCACTTACGAAATGAATGGGACTTTGACTGGGA
>JAUYWG010000034.1:5870369-5885140 GCA_034779775.1 Enteromius afrohamiltoni
CATTATGACTTACCATATTCTAATTTTAAAATAATGGTAAGTTATTTTATTTGAACATTGGTGAGTAGTGTGTGTGTGTATATATGTATATATATATATATATATATATATATATATATATCTGCTGTACCAAAAAATGAAATAAATTAATGAATAATAATAATTAAACATACATGGACACATGTTACAGCTTACAGTTTATATGAACAGAATGCTGCAGTATTGAAGTTTTTTTTTTTTACCTTTTAAACATGCTGCAGCAGCCTTAAAATGCTACAGTATGTTCACGGTGCAAGGCATTGGAAATTCAGTAATTTGTATGTCTTTGGTTAATTTTAACATTTTTGTTTTGATTATGGACAGCCTTTGCATGTCAAGTACAGTATATGGCTTCTGTCACCTACTTTTCTTTGAAGAACTCTTAAATTTTAAAATTTTACTTAAAATTAAAATTTTTACACTTAAAATTTCCAAACAAGCCTTGTGTATTGGTCCCAATACAGTAATTGACCCCTGTAGCTGAAACTCTCCATTTGATTTGGTTACATTTTAATTTCAGCAGCTGCGCAAAAAAGCTAATGCTCTTTCTCTGTCCTCCTTAACCCCAATTCACCTTGACTGGGGGCTGCAGGGGGGGATTTTCTGCCAGCTTAAGCCCTCTGATTGGGTTACACAGATGGAATAATGAGCGCTTTTCTGTTGTCTCAGCCGATCTGAAGTTAAGCTCTGCGGACTGGGCCATTCACTGACGCCACACAACATTTACATATACATGAGATTTAAAAAGACCTTTTGCCTCCTGGATTAGTTCAGCTTCCTCACAAACTCGACTAGGCCTTTCCACATCACTAGCGCTTTTTAGAAACACTCCATTGGACAATGAACTCCTGTGATCAGGAGCGGAGACCTGCACATCAATTCAAAGCCGATTCAGTATCTATCCGGAAACTAGTGTTGTTTGTTCTGACTTGAATACTTCAGCAACAGTTAATGTTGCTGCTTTTTAGACAGAAGTCTATTAAAGCAAGTAATCAGGCTGTAATGTAATCTTTTCTCCAATAAAAAAGTAACAAAACGATCCCATGTGTTGTGGTGGTACTATACTGTATGTGTTCAGTAAGTGACTCAGATGTTGATTCACTAACTGCTCTGATTATTGGTTCAGTGAAGTATTTGTCAGACTAATTATAACCAGAGACAAAACTATGCATTAAAACAACCATTTGCTTTTTGATTCACTTAAAAACTGGGTCATAAGAATAATTAGTTCAAGTATCAGACTGCATTAGTTGTTATTTGTGTTTTTGATTCAGTAAAAAGAATCAGTTGATAAGAGTTAATTGTTGTGGAATCGGGCTACCCTGTTTGGACAGTATGGTTTTGATTCACTAAGAATAATTCATTCAAGAATCAGGCCGCCTTGTGTTTGATTCACTAAAAGTAACTTGTTTGAGAATCAGACTACACTGGTTATGCTGTATGTTTTTGATAAATTCGTTGAAAAGAACCGATTCGTAAGAGTCATTTGTTTAAGAATCAAACTACTCTTTTTGTACTGTAGGTTTTGATTCGCTACGAATAATTTGTTCAGGAATCAGACTACACTGGCTTTGTGGTGCGTTTCTGATTCACTAAAAAGAACCAGAGTAACTTGTTCGGGAATATGTACTGTATGGTGCTAAAAATGCTTGATGAGAGTTATTTGTTGGAGAAATAGATTACACTGGTTGCACTGTATCTTGTTGATTCACTAATAAAACGAAATATTCATTAGCAGAGGTATATATCAAAAGCATTTAATATTATGGTGTTTATACCATGCTATTACCAACTGATACCATCACTCTGTCATGGTACTGTACAACTTCATGGCATTTTAAGGTACTTTTTGTGGATTTAACATATTCTTTTTCTCTTTTTTGGTATCAGTATTTTACTTGGTTAACTGACAGCCCCAAAAAAATCCACAGTGAATGAGATCCAGGTGCGTAGAGCCTTTCCATTCGCACTTATTTTAACTTGAGATTCTCCCACGCCAAACTACACGGTGATATATCTCAACCTCATCCTGCTGCCTGCCACTCACATAACATCACCTGTAAGACAAGCCCAGGCACTGTCAGACTTTATGAATTAGATGAAAGTTTTTTTTTTCTTCTCTTTCTTCCTCTGTTCTGCTCTGTAAATCACTCCTGAAATCCAAGGACCGCTGGAACGGATGCATCTGTGGCAAAGCCGCTGCGGGATGCTTCCTCCACGCTGATAGACGGGAAGAAATTACTGATAAAAAATATTCACTCTAGTTTCTCAACCCTGACGCTCTTTCGTTGATGTTTTTATGAGAGTGTCATTTTACCCATACATCACTGCTTGCTTACATTCTGTTTATAAACTTTGTCAGAAAGATTTAATATCAGAAGCTTGTATGAGGGAGAGGGTGACAAGGTGGGGGTAAGTGGAGGGTGGGACGGTGGATTATGAAACTTCCGTTGCCCACTTGGCAAGGACTGACCTCTTTTGTGAAATGAAGACTGGCCTCTGACCTCTGCACCTCCGATGAAAGAGGAAACACCCCTTTTCTGAAATGGAAGTGAACAGGAGGTACTAAATGAGCCAAACACACCCTCACGTTCTGTGGAAAATGGGCAAATTCAGTTCAGCTTCTGTCTGAAGGTCACAATGATGAAAGGAAACAAAAAGTTTTTTAAAAAAAGTTAAATTTGAATTTTTGCATCTATTATAGAAAAGTTAAAAAGTTCCAAGCCATTCTAAAAAGTAAAATTGACGCGTACGAAGGTATCTTTACCTTGGCCCACAACATCATCAGCGTTCGGTCTCTCTCATCACCTCCTGTCTCCTCTGCTGGTGTAACACCTCTCTATTACATCAAGTAATGGAGGACGTGTTTCAAGGGGCTTTGCTGTTCCAGTAGGAATCTCTGGTAA
This sequence comes from Enteromius afrohamiltoni, assembly GCA_034779775.1. Taxonomy (NCBI): domain Eukaryota; kingdom Metazoa; phylum Chordata; class Actinopteri; order Cypriniformes; family Cyprinidae; genus Enteromius; species Enteromius afrohamiltoni. Next base: position 5,873,315 of record JAUYWG010000034.1, read on the forward strand.
AGTGATTATGCTCTGAGCTCGGTCTCTCTTTCTGAAGTATGATGAAGCCCTCGGGTTGCTTGCATGCTCTCTTGAGAGAGAGCCGCTTGTTTCTGGCGCTGTCTGCTGTGGTGTTTCCACTTTATAGCTGTCATTACCATGCAAATTCTGTGTCATGTAAAACGCTGAGTGATCCAAGGAGGAGTTTTCTTTTTTGCTGTAATATTTAGATTTACATTTCACCTTATTATATTAATAATGTATTATATTTTTTTTTATTTTATCTTTTTTATCTATCAGTTTATCAATCTTCAGGCTTGTTGTTCATGAGCAGATGTGATTTGTATTTTTTACCGCTCTCTCTTTCTCTCTCTCCTTCACTTGGCCATGTGTTGATTGAGCAGACCGAGGCGTCTGAGCTGTCATCACGGCGAGTGGAGGATGTGGGTAGAGTGGAGACTGACTTCTTATGCCACGCAAACATCTCTCTTTTTCCATCTATCCTTCCTCTCCTCCATTCCCATCGTTCCCCTTTCACCTAAACCGAACCTCTTTCAGGAGTCGCAGGGGAAGTGCGTGTGGTATACTGATTTCTGCTGACTTACTGTACATGATTCGGAGAGACGTCACTGCTGTGTGTTACTCAGACAGGAAGTGTGACCTCTCTAACAGGAAGTTCCTTCTGGTGGAGTAGAACCTTGAACATGGCTGCCAGTTATCATAATACAGTATGTATGATAATGACCTCTAAAAAACACAATACAGGAAGGGAAAGGCTAGATGAATGAGAGAGTGAAGGTTTAATTCCCATAACACATACACATATGTAGATTAATACATTAAAACCCTTTTTTGATGATCCTAGTTGATCCTGTTTGCATTTCTCAAGTAAATTATCCTTGTTTGAAGGGGTTGTTTTAACTGAAAAATACTAATTCGTTTTTGCATCACCAACTGTCACTTACATCACCTTCCGTAGTTTCTTGGAGCATAGGGCGAATACAACAAGTCACTTACGTGTCATTGTTTTCTACATGCACATGCGTGCTTCACATGCCAGCAGTGTGAGCATTTGCCTATAGGCCTAATCCTAAGTGCCAGACAGGTAATCATTTACATTTGTTATTTGTACAGTAGATCGCACAAATCATTCCACACCAGCAGGTGTCAAAGCCCCATTGCATTTGCACTTAAGATTACACAAACACTTAGCAAGCCTACGTCCTCAACACAAATGCCGTATTTATCAAAGCCTCTCTGACTGACAGGATCCATTCGCTGTGTTTCGAGGAGGCCGCTCCTCTGTGGATCTCATGTTTCAGAGGCTATATTTACCACTTTGCTACTGACAGGCTTCTGGAATCTAGTTGTCAATGAGCGATCTCGTTTTAGTGCACGGCGAGTCGCAATCCATTAAGACATCATTAGTCAAAGCGCCCTGAAAATCCCCTCCAGAAGAGCGACGACCAGAGGAAAACCTCAGCATGCCAGCGCATCTGCTGTGAGGGGATTAGAGACCAGGCTGCAGGTGAATGTGAGGTCTGAAGAGGAGGAGGTGTAGTGTCTGTCCATCATCTCTGCAGGTCTGTGTGGTGTAAACACCTAAAGAGCATGTTTGGTTGTAAAGGTGATGAGACATTGGCACAGACCCGCTCATGAAAGCAGGAAACACTTATATACAGACATGCAAACGTGAGAGATCTGTGGGGTTTTTTTTTTTTTTTTTTTTGCTCATTTGCAAGGTTGTGAAATACCTTCACACACTCAGCTGGTGTTTCTGAGGCACTTTTGTCTTTAGCACTCAGGGGTGAAAAATCACACATTAACACCTCTGTCTATCAGAAGCAGAGAGTGAGTGAGGAGGCAGAAGTAAGAAGGCAGGATAGTCTAGCTCGATGTGTTACTTTTTTCATTTATGTTTTAAGTTTTACTAGTAAACTTCTTTTGCTTGCTGCATATTTTAATACAAAGGCTTTGTTGTTTATGGACAACAAAGAGGAACATTTTTCACAGTGACAAAAAGAGAAATACTATAAAGAAGCAGAGAACTTGTTTTACAGTTTAGTATTATTACATAAGAGATAATAATTTTTTTTTTTTTTTTTACTTGTTCCCTTGTTTAATTGAATAATTATTTCTTAAATAATTTGATGGTTAATTTATTACGTTCATCGATAGATAGACTGATCATTAAAAATCAAGTAGTTATAATATTATCCGTTTTTTCATTTTTAATGTTGTTTTAGTACGCAAGTATGCTATATTAACAAACTCTTTTATATAATTTTCATTACCACTGTTTTATTATTAATCAAACACTTAAATCCAGGCTAATGCACAGACAGACAAAAATATTCTAGGGGCTTAGAATTTGATAAAATATGATGGTCTGCCAGAAAGCCAAAAAGCAGAGAGCAGGTGGGAAGACAATGCACTGTAGGTGTAGCCTATAAGCAATGCAGAAAAGAAGGACACAGAGCAGCCAAACCTTTGCAGAAGAGTCTTTCGCATACCTCTCCTTTCAGCTAGTCCTCCCCCTTCAGCTGCTCACCCTCCCTCTCCACCCCTCCCCTCCTGCGCTCCGGTGGATGGTGTACTGCTCTCTCTCTTTCCTTCTCATTCAGGCTGAGCCGTGGACACAAGCAGCAGCAGTCTGTGAGAGTGTGTGTGAGAGCGTGTGCGCGAAGCCGGAGCGGAGAGAGAGAGGGTCTGCCGGATCCCTTACTGAAACTCTACCTCTCCCACAAACATACAATCCCACTCACCGGTCCTCCCCACCAGGGTCCGAGAACGCATCCCTGAGGAGTACACCTTTACCCCCATGACCGGTGAAACGCCCCCCTACATGGAGCCATGTGAACCCCCGTCTCCTGCTTCGCTTGGGATCTGATTTCGGATTGCCTCCTTGGGGAGAAGCTCCAGGCGCTGGATCTTTTGAAGTAAGGAGGGACTCCGAAGATCTCGGCTATCCCAGAGGGAAGCACTTTGCTCTGGGCACTGTGGGCTGCAAGCCCCCCTGGGCTGGAGGCCAGCGCTCCAGCACCATGGATTACCTAGTTGGGATTTTTCTGCTATTGTGTGGGGTGGCGTTACCTGGAAGAGTTGCACCCCAGCACACCAAAGAGAACGTGCCGAGACTCAAGCTCTCCTACAAGGGTAAGTTTTGCAACCAGTCCCATCACCAATGCATACATTTGCTAACATTTTTAAATTACCTGTCTTACACACTATTTACATTCTCAAATTGGACTTTTTCTCCTGTTTATATATATTTGGATTCCTCCACTTTCACATGAAGTTTCATTGCTGTCTACTTTGACAGTCTCTCTCTTGTGCTTATGATTTAGCCCTGGGAGATTGTTTCCATGTGTTCATGTATTGGCTCTTCTATATATTTTTGTTCCAGTTGCACTGTCCTGTAGCTCTAAACTCTGTACCGGTACCCTGTCATAGATCTTGTGAACTCTGAATGATGTACCGTGGGTAATGACTATGCATTTGCAGCCAGAAGTCTAATTTCTCATGCCTCCAAATTGATTTTACAGAAATCCTTTAAGGGAATATTCCTGGTTCAATGCATGTTAAGCTCAATTGACAGCATGCTGATTAGCACAAATATAATTTTGACTCCTCTTTTACAATGTGTTACATTGAAGAACTAACAAAATGAATGGGGCAGATTTTTAAAGTGAAAATCTTTTAGTGAAACAGGAAGAATCTAATTTGATAAGAGCACTAACATAGATTTCCTCTGTTAAAACGTGTGCTGCAAAGCTATTTTTACAGTCATTTAGGGTTTATGGTGTTCTATTGTCATGGCAACAAAGTTGTCGAAATTAGATTGAACTACACTACACAAAGCTTAGAAAGTGTTTTTCTACAGTAAAATCATGTTAGCGTATGTATATGGTTTATGTTTTGTGGCTATACTATTGAAACAGTGAGTGTTGCAACATTTACCAGTGTTTCCCTTTTTCTTCCATTCTAAGTGCCTCATCATTTAACCTAGAATTTTGCCTTTTTGGTTAAAAGGGAAGGATACGTATGACAATTTTAGTGCTGATGACGAAATACTTTTGAGTTTACTTGCTTTGTCACAATAAATCGGCACACACGTTCTAACAAGTATGCATACTCATACTTACACACATTGCATATTTTGAAGCATTATTCTCTCATACTGTACGGCTTTGGCGATGCTGGCCGCTATGCGTGAATGGTGGTAACAGCAAACATGTTATTCTCCGGGCTGTGCTATTTTAAAGGAGACAGCGGAGAGATCCAGACTATAGCAGCCTCTTTGTAACCCAGCGCTTTCATCTCTCACGGAAATAAGCGGCAGCATTTTTGCCATATTTTGGGCCGTTTCCCTTTTTTATTGTAAGCTTAGTGGGCTTGCTGTGGTTCTTTGTTCAGGAACATGACCAAAAGTATACACATATATGTGTGGCGGTGATCTCTCTCTCCCTCGTTTGGTAAATATAGCCTTCTGTTCTTTCAGTGAATCTGCGCTTCTGGTGTGTTGATTGTAAGGTCTGTGTGTGGCATGGGTTTACCCCACCAGGGTCCGTTTAACGCCCTCTCATTTCTTTTATGGAGACAGAGAATGAAGGAGGAGTGAAAAAGACAATTTATTTTTGTCTGAGAATGTGTTGTTAGGAAAGAGAGAACCAGAGAACGGAGAGGATTTAAGAAACCAATTGTTGCTCCGAGCATCGGCATCTGCTGTTTAACTTTAGGAGGAAAGGCTGGAGACTTTAATATACAAAAGATGCAGGTCCACCTGTGATTAATCACATGCTTCTTTGAGTTAATGCTGTTGTGCTTGGATGGTTTAAAGCATTGTCTTACATTGCGTCATCACAGTGCTTTCCAAACTTATGCCACCTGTGCACTTTATGGATGTTTTTCTGAGTTTTTTGGTATGTCGTAATGGATTTGGATTTAGTTTGATTGACAGATGTTGTATGATAAAAACACACACACATCTGTATTGCTATGCAAAAAATTAGTATTGGGTTGTCAAAATATCTCACATCCTGTACAATAAGTTGTTTTCCCAATAACTTTTTTTTACTGAATTGTGAATTCTCTTAAACTGAGATCAAACCAGACATTTCCAACGATTTCGAAAATGCTGTGTGACGTAACACAACCGCCGCCAGACAAATGATAATTGTTGTTTGTGTAACACTTGTGTGGAATAGGATTTTGGACAAATGGGATCTCTAGAGCAGGGCAGCTTTCCAGTGCGATGCCACAGAAATGCATAACTAATTATTTGATAAAATGTCAAATGTCCTCCTGTCACTTGTTGTTAAATCTGAACCAAAATATTTAATTACTTGTTACTTTATTACTACATGCCTAGTTAGAAAACAATCTATTGTTTTGAATATATTAAGATTAATTTGCGTGTGCAAAAAGGTATGTTTTAAAGAATGGAAGCTGGTTTGAGCTGGTCCTTGAGTCCTTAATTGGGCATGAGCTGGTTTAAGCTGGTTCTGAGCTGGTTTTATGCAGGAGCTAGTCGTTAGGAGCAGCACATGACCAGTTTAAGCCAGCTCAAAATTGTTTGTTTGTTTTTTCAACAGGGTTATAGCATGCAAACAGCAACATATCGTTTAGAAGTCAGCTTTCTACCTCCAAAATCTACTGACAGCCTTGTAAATGAAAAAGTTTCCCTTTTTAATAACCGAGTCAATTTTGAGCAAATATTGCTAGAAATAATAATTTTTATCTTAATTTTAACTTTTTTTAAATATAAAGATCAGTATCAGTAAAATCCTTATTAGTCCCCACATACAGTAACTTGTACTGTACAATAACTTGTTTTCCTATTGGATAATTGTGAGTGAGACATTATATGTGTGTGTGAGACAGAAAATGTGTCTGATGTGTTTTTGGCCAGCACGATGTGTGAGAATGGAGGCAGGCTTAGATAATTAGACACCTGGCCATGGTGATAGAGCTGTTTGTGTGTGTGTGTGTGTGTGTGTGTGTAATGGAGAGCCATAGTCCACAGGTGCTTGATGGCTCTTTTGATGCTCTGCAGTATGACAGATCGCTGTTCACACCCACACAGTGTCTGAGTGTTAAAACGAGAAAGAGGAAGAGAGGAAAGGATGGAGGAAGAGTGGCAAAGAGGGAGCGGGAGGGGAAGAGAGCGGCTGTTTTAATGAAGGCGGTGGGCAGACAGTAGTTGGCCAGGAGAGGATAGTCGTTAAGTGAAGTGTCATTCATTCTCACTCCCCCTGTGAATGCAGCATAGTAATTAAGCCAAATAAACGCGCAGACATGCTCTCCAGAGACGCACACTCCAACGAGCGCCGAGAAGGGGGACGGCTATCTCTTTCTCACACACACACACACAGATTTATCATGAGTTGCACATAGAGTTTGCAATTCAGTCGTGCCGCCTCCGGGGAGGCCAGTCGGACGATCACAGACGGAGAGATCCATCTTAGTTGTTAAACGATGGCGGCCGAGTGATAGATTTTCCTCTTGGTTTCCCCTCCCTGTAATTATACCAGCTCTATGGCTTCTCTTTACTCCCCTCGTACGCTTTAAACTACCGTCTGTGAAAATTGCTCTTGTCAGAGCTATCAGCGGCCCGTTCATCTGTCAGTACGGTGTGGGATAGGCCTTCACATGCTTGTCAGATTGCCTTTCGGATTTCAAACTTGTGGTTACGAGGTTGTGAATTCACACTGTAGGATTAGCAGCGGGTTGCAGGGTCCATGTGTGCCCAAAACCCCACATAAATACCATGATGCCAGATTAGGGTGGAGGTGGTCGGTGCATATGAATACACTGCCCCCTGCAGGTGGCAAAGGGGGGACACACACCTTTGAGAGGGGGTGTCCCTTTGTGAAAAAGGCCGTCCCGCCGTCACACGCTGGTAAAATGGTGCATCGGGGACTTTAAAGTGCTTGTGAAACAACCTGATAATTACTCACTACAGCGTAATTACCAGGCTTCCCATTTCATTACCCTGCCCCATGGCCTCCTGGGATTGATTGGGATGGGCGACACTGGGACGACAAGAGACTGCGAGTCGTCGGAATTCAGCCTAAATCTTCCGAAATAGACACTCCGCACCCGACCGCACTGGATGCAGACTGGAGGCATCCTATAATAGCGGGCTGTTCGCTGGCTGCCGGGTGAAGTGCAAGCTGGCGCCGGGCCAGGATTTGGGGTGGATGGGAATGATTATATGGAGAGGCTGGGAATGATGTTGGTTTCTCTTTCTCTCACGGCCTCATCTGCATCCGTCTCTTGCCTGTCTGTTTTCACCCTCTTCACCAGAAGTAGATCTTTCTCTTTTTCTTTGTCTCGGTCTCGTTCCCCATCTCTGTCTGATTTTCACAATGAAGCTACTTTTAAATATCGTTTTGTCAATTTACAAGCTACTATAGATAGTTGTTGCAATTAAAATATTATTATTGGTAGTATTATTATTATTAATAACATTGAAAAAATTTAAATCACTTTCTAATTAAATAAAATAATATAATTAGTGCTGGCAAATGGTTCAATCACATCCAAAAAAAAAATGTTGTTGAGAATGATATGTGTGTATACTGTGTATATTTATTATGTATAAATAGACACACACATGCATGTATATTTTTAAAAGAAGATTCGTTATTTAATAAATATTTATATATAATATAAATTATATGAATAAAAATATGTCAATTTAAATGAATTTATGTATACTGTATATGTATACTGCTTTTATATATACATAAATAATATGCACATAACACACATGCATATTATGTAAACAAAAACTTTTATTTTGGATTAATTGTTTGACAGCACTAAATACAATATAATATAATATTTTTATTATTCCGCATTTTAGTTCAATTTCAGTTTTTTCATGCAGTTAAATGAGTCACCGCAATACAACTAAACAAGGGAGTTTATTAGTAGTCATGTGACTCAAGTTTATGTAACTGTTAACTAAAAAGAGGGTACAAGTTAATGAAAAGTGGTCACTGATTAATAAGTTGTGGGAATTATTTCTTCATTTGTGGCCACAACATAATTTTTGTTTCTGCATGTCGTGGATGGGGCTCCATAATCAACAGTTGGAATTAACTTTTGATTCTTTTGTAAACTTTTTAAAGTACTCATCTGTGTTTTAAATGACAGCTGTATTAGAATGCTATTGTGTGAATTATTAATTTATTTTTACTGAAACATCTGAATAGACGTATTCACCAAAAACCAAAGCGTCTTTATAAAACTAGTGTTTTGTTGGAAAAGCGGCTCGTTACTGGGAAAGCTTCTGTGTGTGTTTATTTTGTGTTTCATGTCCTTCCTCTCATTCACTCCCTCACTCTATTTTGCTCCCTTCTTCTGTCTGGAGTGCTGTTAGGAACTTGAAGGTCACCTGAAGTCTTTCTGCCGCATGAATTATTTACTCTGTGGCTGTGGAAGGGCTTCGTCCTTATTGACCTTTTTACGTATCACATCCTGTTGTGTTCAGTCTTCTTTTGGCCCTATTAGACGTTAATGACCCTCAGAAACCACTTGGCTCAGAGATTTGCGCATTTACTGTAGCTTCCCCTTAATAAGACGTAGTTATTAATAAGCAGAGTGTTTTATTATTCAGACGAAGTGTGTGTTTACACCTGTGTGTCACATGTTGTGTATTAAGGTACTGACTAGATATAGAGTGCAGTGTGTTGAGAAGTGGTGCACCTGTTATTGAATTTCAATTATGTCCTTAGGCAAGCGTTTCCAGATTTCGAACGACTTAGGTGGATATGTATATTAGTTTGGGTGTGTGTGCTTGTTTGCTTGTCAGGGCTAAGTTAACAAATTTCATAATCAGTCAGTATTTACTTATGAGCTTAAAGAGTCATTTTTATTTTGTTGAGGTTTCCTTTTATTTTTCCTCCATGCTGTCACAGAAACGGTTTGTCAGTAACTCAGTTACGTCTCTGAACGATTCACTGACCAAGAAAAACTGATTCAACTGAACCTAATGACTTTAATTCAATTTAAAAAGAACCGGTTCATAAGAATCATTTGTTCATGAGTCTAAAGCAAGCTTGTGATGGCCGTATTTCTGTCAGTTCAAGGCAATTTAGTTGGGACAGATATCAGAGGGAACCATTAAAAGGAGTGGGTTTTATTTATCATCAAAAAAACATTACTTACAAGAGAACTGGAAGTGAATAAAAGATCTGCACTAATGCATAAGCAGCTCTCTTTCAGCACTTTCACTCTTGTTAAACCTCCTCTCTTGGCTATTTGTTTTAATGTCACATTATCTCTGGCTGTCAGTCTCTCTCTCTCTGTACATGTGCTGTGTTTTGTGTGTCATCTGGAGCTGTGGAGAGCGGATTGTGCTTTCTCTGCACGGTCTGTGGCCGGGGGCCAGTTTTAAACAGACTCTGCGGTTCACCCGTCATGTCGCGAGCAGATTCAGGGGTAATTAAACGGTTCCACATACTCTCCCATCTCTCTGTGGATCAGGGCAACGCAGGAATCTCATGCGGTCACGCAAAAATATTGTGTTGCATTCTGCAACAAAGGACATCAGCGAGAGCACTGGTTTTTAGTGGCATGCACAGACAGACTTTCAGGCTTAGAGTGCAACAGAAGAAAGTGCATAAATGCAACCACTGACTACATGACATTTACATTTTTGGCACAGACGCTTATGTTTTAAGCTCAAAAATCATTCGGTTTAATTAGGCCTCTTGTATTTTAAAAGAGTTTATTTTTATAAATTAAAACCACTCTTGTGATTATTTTCTTAGCTTTTTGTTGCTCCAGTCCTGTATGATTTGGTTTTCTGTTGTGAAAGATAAAAGCAGAATAGTTTGCAATTCAATTAAAATTTAAGTGCTCCTATAAAGGGTTATGAAAGGTTCATATTTGTTCATAGGTTGACCTGCATGCAAAGTCACAAAATGCTTTATAATATGCATTTATGTTTACCTTATTTGCTCAACGACTCCCAAATGATTTACTTAATGATTCATTTCTCCTAACATCTCCATCTGCAATAATTGGTCCGAATGGTCAATTTTATTTCCATTTCATAATAAAAGCAGAGTTGTTGAGTGCAGTGCTGCTTTGTTTACAGCCATTTTACTGTGGCACCTTTTCATTTTAAGTGGGCGGGCAATATGCTAATGGGATTCATTTTAAAATGAAATGTTTTAGGGTCGACTCTTTCATTTAAGAGACAATCAATTTATATATGGTGCACTTTCAGATTTAAAACATTGCAGGATGTATAGCGGTACTTTAAGAAATTAAATGATTTGAGATTCACATATAGCACAAATGCACCATAAAAGTGTAATAAAGATATTCATATGGAACCTATACTTTACTGCAAGTCTATGTACTGTATTATATGAAAACTTACAATAATGTAATAATCTTTTCCTCCAGTGGGCTGTTAAACACTGGAGGAATGTGACTGGATCATTAAATTGGTGAATTAATGAATTTATGAGTGTAAAATGTGTGAATTGGAAAGAATTTGAACTTTCATGAACACATCAATATTTATTAGTGAATAAAGACACATTGACCTTCAGCATTTTGAGCAGAAGTACTTTTTTGTGTACTTTTATGGTGATATTTTTATGGTGCTTTTTTTTTGTCATTGTCGAGACTGACATTCTTAGTCCTCATTTACATGGAAAAGAGTTGCCAGGAAATTCTTTAAAAACTCAGTACATTCACAACAGTAAATGATGTTGAGTTAATAATGACACACTGTTCATTTTTGGTTCAATCATTCCTTTAAGCTAAACCAATTTATCTTTGTAACCGACACATGCGTCTTTGCAAAAAAGCAGACGTCGTTTTTTCCCTCACCGTTTGGCTTTGTGAATGGAAGTTTGAGCCAGTTGGCCGTAACATAATTCAGTTCATACTGAGGCGTCTTTTATTAAAACTAATGTGCATAAAGAAATTTGACACAGTGATTATGTTTCCTGTTGGTGTCAGTGGAATTAAATGTCGTTCCGCACTCAGCTGTCAATCTAACAAACTCCAGCAAGGTTGCTGGGGAAACTTAGCTAAACCTGCGGCCGGTTGCATGCGAGAGCAAGTTAAAATGAAGCGAAACTACAGGCTTATTCATATCCCAGAGCTTGAAGCAATATGCGAAACAGCGTGTTAAGCAAATCTCTGTTTCTAAAATCTAAGTTCTCTCAAGCACAAAACCGACAAGACCGAACCACACACTTAGCCCATTGAAAGAACAGAGAGAAGGAGAACTTTTGCCAAAACCGTGTCACGATCGACGACGTGTGTTTTGAAGCGCGCCATTGTTCTGGCTTAAATAAACAGGTAGCGCCCAAAACCATCTGCAGCACTCTTTCACTTTTTATTCCTTCTTTCCTCACTTCCCTCACTCTCCTGGGGCGGCTGGTAGCCCGAGGCAGAGCTAAAGCACAGTGGCAGCAGCATGCACACACATTTTCCCATCTCTCAAACACACACACAGATGCTGAGATACATAACTGTACACTCTCACCAAAATACAAAACTGCTTTTTGTTCTTTAGTCTGTGAATTATTAGTTTTGCACTAATTTTTGCATCCAGTTTTTGTTGCCAAACGATGTGATTAATCGCATACAAAATAAAAGTTTTTGTTTGGATAATGTGTGTGTGTATACATGTGTTTATATATACATACAGACACATACAGTATATATTTAAAAATATATATTTCCATGTATTCACATATATTTACATTCATTTATATTCTAACTAAATATAAAGAGTTTATTTGCAAAAACAGATAACAGATAAAAAAAAATATATATATATATATATATATATATATATATATAGTACAT
>JAUYWG010000034.1:5898397-5921132 GCA_034779775.1 Enteromius afrohamiltoni
TCCTTTCCTTTCCTTTCCTTTCCTTTCCTTTCCTTTCCTTTCCTTTCCTTTCCTTTCCTTTCCTTTCCTTTCCTTTTTTCTTACTTCCTTTGTTTCCTTCCTTAATTACTGTTTTTCTGTACTATTCCTTTCCTATCTTTTCCTTTCATTTCTTTTATTTATCTATTGCTTTTCTGCCTTTTCCATTTCTTTCATACTTCCTTCCTTTCTTTTACCTTTGCTGTTTCTTGTTTCCTTATATTTTTTCCACATAGTTCCTTTCCTTTCCTTTCCTTTCCTTTCCTTTCCTTTCCTTAATTTCTTTTTGCTTTATTTAATTTAATTTAACTTATTTCCCCCCCCCCCCTTTTTTCTAACTTCCTTTGTTTCCTTCCTTAATGTCTGCATTTCTGTACTATTCCTTTCCTTTCCCATTTTCTTTTTTCCCTTCCTTTTTACTTTTTCATTTTTATTTCTCGCTACTGCCCCCCCACCTTTTCCATCCTATCCTTTCTTCCTTCTGTCTCTTCTCTTTTATGAGATGGCAGTGATTTTGTGATGTGTGATATGTTTGGCCGTTTGGAAGCTTTGCAGTGCAGTAATCTGGTTAGACTCAGACAGACGCTTGACATCGCTGCACTCTGGATGGGAATTTCCTCCTTATCCTGGTCTCTGCCCTCTCTTACCTGTTTCCCCATTCAGCTTCGGCTCAGCACAGCTCAGAGAAAATATGATTAAGGTGGTAACCTGAATCTCACTCCCCAACCAGACACCCTCCTCTCTGGGCCTGCTGGCGCGGAGCAGAGGGTTGGGGAGGGGTGAAGGCAGTAACAAAAGCAGATAAACGATTTTCAAAAGAAGAAAAGACTTTTAAGATGATATATGAGCACACCCTGTGTGTACGGAGGTGTGCATGCATGTAAACACAAGATGAGGAAGAGGACAAACATATCACGATTAATCACTGTCAAAAAGCGAGAGAGGGACGAAAGCAGCAGTCGTCCAAACCTGCACATCCTGTTTGTGTGTTCCCACCTCACTGATTTTCTAATGTATGCAGGGAACACAACACTCGAAAATTCAATTACGGGCTTTAAAGAATTAGACTGCTTTAATTGGTTTTCTAAGTGTCCCGTTTCTGAGATGAATAGAAGTGCATTCTAGGGACTTGCTTTTAATATTGCCACTTAATGAGGCCTGAACGCTGAGGTGATGGATCAGTATTTTATCTCACGCTTTATCTGTGTGTTAGATTGTGTAAGCACATGTATGTGTGTGTGCATTTTTATGTCTGGGACCCTGACTGAGTGATGGCGAATTAGTTTATTCATGTGCCCTGTGGTTAATTGATTTTCTCGCTAATTAACATTTTACAAATGCTGATCACCACAGTGTGTTTATTCTCATGGCTGTTTAGGGGGAATAAGTGCTCGCGTACACACATTCAGTATACACTGCAATTCAAATGCTTATTTTATAGATCATATGTAATCAAAATCAACACTATTAACTTTCTTCAGACTCGTTTCTGATTTTATTGTGTGTGATACATTTGTGCGTATTTTTAATTTGTCTTCATGATCTTTCATCAAAATGTTGCCAAGCCCTCTTATTTTTCATTTATTTTCATAGACTTTTCGATCTATTTAGTCAAGTCTCGTTTCAAAAACATCCACACATTTGTCCTGTCCAATTTTTTCTTGTTAAATTAAAGTAGTTTAAATGCACTGAAATTGATCATTTACATTTGAGATATACACTACTGTAAAAATGTACATAAAATGTCCAAATATTTAGTTCTGTCAATGATTTAACCTCCATTCTCCCTTCTTCTTTCCTCAGTAATATCTTCCGTGGATCGGCTATATGCATGTATAGTATGGCAGACATCCGAAGGGTATTTCTAGGTCCATATGCCCACAGGGACGGGCCAAACTACCAGTGGGTTCCCTTCCAGGGCAGAGTGCCATACCCCCGTCCTGGCACAGTGAGTACTGGCCAATATATCTGGCGTTATCACAAAACTGACAATCTACAGCTTCATATATGTGCACTTTTGTTAAAATACTTAATTGCATTATTTTTTCAGCAGGTCATATGCTGTTCTTTATTACCCTAACTGTTTGCTTGCACATTTAAAACTAAATTTGTCTAAAAATCAACCTTGCAAAAATGCATTGCTGCATTACTTTGAATGCATACAAAAATAACTAAAAACAGAGTTCAACATTAAATCTTGAACCTGTGCATCACTTAGCTTTTTTTAACCCTTAATCTTTCATTCTTCACCCATCATAGTGTCCCAGCAAAACGTTTGGAGGCTTTGACTCCACCAAAGACCTTCCTGATGATGTAATTACATTCGCACGTCTGCACCCAGCCATGTATAACCCTGTGCAACCCATGGGTGGGAAGCCCATTGTGGTGCGCACGAACGTGGAGTACCAGTTCACTCAGCTGGTGGTGGATCGTGTGGAAGCTGAGGATGGCCAGTACGATGTCATGTTCATCGGCACAGGTTAGTACAACCAACCAGGGTTGAAGAAATCACTCCACTTTTACACTTCAAGGCAGCAGTTTACAACCTTTTTGACTTATTTTTACAACAATATTAGAAGGCTCTATGACTTTTCCAGTTGTTAGTGATTTACAGACTGAGGATATGGATGTTTTACAAACTTTATTAGTTGTACAAATCACAGTTTTAAAATGTCTACATATATTCATGTTTTCTGAATTCTAGTACCTCAATGAAAAACAATTGTTTGTGGGTCAATATCTTGCTTTTTAAATGTTTTAGCTTATTTAGTGTTTTTGTCTTATTTTAAGTTATCTTTAGACCCCCTTGGAAGTTTCCCCACAGGTTCTTTACTGTCATCTGTGGTTTTATGATGTCAGTTTAAATTTTTTTTTTTTTTTTTTTATGTCATTCACACTAAAATAAGAATAATATTTGGGAGCCAAAAATAATCTTAGAACATGTTTTTTGAGTTTCACAAAAAAATAGTCTACATTTCGTTTCAAATCATATTCTCTCTCTTTCTATATCTATATATATATAGCACAAGAAAAAAATGTGTTACAATTACTGCGAAATATTGTACAAATAATAAATATTCAAAATTCTAATTCTGAACATGAATCAGATTTAGGAACTGTGCTGAAGGTGGTGACCATTCCCAGGGAAAGCTGGCATGATCTGGAGGAAGTGGTGCTGGAAGAGATGACGGTGTTCAGGGTATGAGCCAACTGTTCATTACCCAGAGAGCTGTGCGTTTCTGCTTGCTATTGGAATCGAAATCCTCCAACTATAATTTTCACCTTAGTACATTTAATTGCTCCCCCATAAATCTGTCTGCACAGCCACAGCATGTCATCAAAAAAATATCCTCGAATCTTAAAATGAGATTAAACTTGTTCTGTTTTCCCTTCTAGGAGCCAACACCTATTACTGCCATGGAGCTCTCCACTAAACAAGTATGTCTACTTGATATTACTCTTGACCGGCCATTAGCAGAGAGCAAACCATGCCCTAATAGACTTACATGTTCATCTGTCAACAGCAACAGCTGTACCTCGGGTCAGATTTAGGGATTTCCCAGATGCCCCTGCACCGCTGTGAGGTCTACGGGAAGGCCTGTGCCGAGTGCTGCCTGGCAAGAGATCCGTATTGTGCCTGGGACGGGACAGAGTGCTCTCGATATTTTCCAACTGCTAAGAGGTATATTTGCATATTTGATGAGGATCGTTTTATTCTTTAACTTTTTGAACAGCTTTATTTTGGAGTCTGGAACAAATTACATAAACCTAAAGGGACAACTCACCCAAAAATAAGTCACTTTCATGCTGTTCCAAATCATAAAGAATCAATACATTCATTTTTTTTTTGTCCATTGGAGTTAATTTGGACCACGTTCACTTTCATTGTTTGGACAAAAAACTATTTTGGGTGAACTATCCCTTTAAGTCAATGACATATTAACACAAATTATGGCACCATATTCACTGTTCAGGTGTTTAGTGCACTACGATTTCTGCATCTCAACACACGTGTAGACAAGCGCAAGTATTTCAGGCTGCTTTTAAACACGCTATAAACACATGCTCACAATATGCCACGTACCCACTGTTAACGCGCACACACACTCTGCATGTTTTACCTGCTACGCCTTCACAGAGGAAGAAGAGGGCCACGGCTTCGGTCTCGACACACCCTTATGGTCCACACACTAGGATGGTCCACACCACTCCAAATATTTTCAGTGTGCCTAAAATGCAAAACAGACGTCCTTACCGCACCTCCCGCACGTGCCGAGACAGCCAGAGTCGAGGAATGTGTGTGTGTGTGTGTGTGTGTGTGCACGCCTTAGCACAACATGTTATAGAAATAAGAAGACACAGAGAGCTATGCACTGAAATACAAGAAAAGAACAGGAAAGGAAAATGACAGGTCATGAAAAATGACAAAGTGGCTGTTTTGAACACGAGAATCTCAGCACATTTTCGTATTTCACTTATCGTTCCCTAAGATCTACTGCAGCTAAACCTCATTCCTCACACCAGATCCTGAATGTTCTCAGTCAAGAACAGGAAATCTTCTCAGTCTTTCAGCGCAGTTGTGAATGGATAAGAGTGCCTGGCCAATGTTAGCACTTAAGAGGTGAAGCTGCTCTCTTAAAGTGGAACAAAACTCTTCTGATGGAGACTGAAAGCTGAGAACAACGTGCAGAGCTGTTATTACAAGATATTTGAAGGTTATGGGGTTTGGAATTTGGAAAAGATCTCTCCATGAGTCACGTTTCTGAATTAAAACTAGGGCACCAGCACATTAAGCACATTATTTCCTACATGCACCTAAATGTGTGATGTGCAGTTTAGCAGAACCACATGGAATTATTTCCCTTTCTGGCTTTATGTGGACAAATAGTTTCTCCCCAATAAAGGAGTCAGCTTTGCTGTGCCGGGCAAAGTTGAAAGAGGCGCATTGTTTACACACATTGTTTAATCATGGTATAAAACTAAAGTATTTTACCATATAAAATCTCTATAATCCTCAAGTCTGGTACGATGTAGTTGTTTGATTGAAACAACAGTGCCCTCTAGTGGCCTGAGATAAGTAGTGTTGTAAATACTGTGGCAGATTTTTGTGTTTTAGAAGACACAACGTAATCTTTTTTTATTTAACAGGAGAACAAGGCGTCAGGACATCAGAAATGGGGATCCCCTTTCGCAGTGCTCTGATCTACACCACAATGGTAAGGATATTCAGACATAATGAATTTGTTGCCTGAGGACATGCACAGTTGTTGCAAGTCACATCATTTTAAGAATAAAATATGCATTAAAAATACGATTATCCAAAATACAGCATGTAATGTATTGTTTTGAATATTGTGCGATTGTGATCTACTTAAAAGCACCTCAAAAGCAACTTCCTGTAATTAAATGTTAATAGAGATAATGAATTACATTACAAATAACTCAGCATGCTTGAGAAGGACTGATGCATTATGATCTTTCATTTGTGTAGGCGCCACTGATACACTGTTCTATTTCAGTACTGAACATTACCTCCTTGTGTGTGTGTGTGTGTGTGTGTGTGTGTGTGTGTGTGTGTTAGATGATCTGGAAGGATACAGCAGTGTGGAGGAGAGAAGTGTGTATGGCGTAGAGAACAGCAGCATGTTTCTGGAATGCAGCCCGAAGTCTCAGAGAGCTCTAATCTACTGGCAGCTACAGAGACCCAATGATGAGCGTAAACACGAGGTACACACACACACACTCAAACGTAGAATTAAATAGTCGGCAAAGCATGCACTTAAATGATGTGCTGTATTTGTGATCAAAATCCATGCTGTAAAGACTGTAAAGAGCATAAATGGCTTAACGTATTTGAACCGTTTTTCTCAGTTCTCCTGCCGTGGACAGTTTCCAGATTCTTCACACATTAGATCAGCTAGAACAGTCTAACACTGATCTGAATTAATTTAAAGATTACTATTATTCAGTCTAAGCTGTCCAAAGTAGCAGTCTTTTTTTATGTGTTTTGTAATGTGTTTTTTGTTTGTTTGTTTGTTTTTTATGAAATCTGTTCAGTTGGGGAACAGTACTTTGTCTTTTTGATAGATTTTGATTGATTAACCTTTATTTAACATGGATGCTTTAAATTGAAAGTTTTTACATAAAAAAAAATATTTTCAAATAAATGCTTTCTTTAAAATACTTGTATAAAGGTTTATAAATTAAAATAAAAAGCGTTGTGTACACACAAGATTTAAAAATATATATTTATAGATACACTTAGTTATAGTTACATGTTTTAATAGTGATAAACAAATAATAGATTTCAGCACTAAGTAAAATGTAGCTGTTTTAGAAAAAAAAAAAAGAAGAAGAGGAATGTTATAACTAGTAAATGAAGGTATGTTATTGAACAGGATATAACATAATGACCCCCTTACCACCCACCATCACATACACCAGCTGTGTTTCTCTTTCAGATATGATCAGACAAAAAATAGCGCTAAAGTAACACCTCACCCCAGACGGTCATAATGTTAATGTAATAACGGTCAGATTTCAGCCTTCCTGCTGTGTAAGAAAATCCCCCAACTGTGCTGTAGTTTTCCTTGCACCCCTGATGTAACTTCAGCAGTTAAGTTTTAGTCCGGGACCGTCTTTGAGGTGGAAACCTATGTAAAAGTGTTAATAAACTCAATCTGTTTTTCTCCACGTCAGATTGCGATTGATGAAAGGCTGAGTCTCACCAGCCAGGGTCTGCTGATCCGAAGTCTAACCCAGGCCGATTCGGGAGTGTACCACTGCCACGCCGTCGAACACGGCTTCATCCAGCCCCTGCGGCGTATTAATCTCCAGGTCATCCCGTCTCAGCGCGTGGGCGAGCTGCTGCTCCGAGCGGGCGCCAATGATAAAGATCCCTCCCCCAAACACAAACTCTGGTACCGGGATTTCATGAGCTTGCTGGAGCACCCAGACCTAAACAGCGTGGACGAGTTCTGCGAGCGCGTTTGGAAGCGAGAGAAGAAGCCAAAGGGAAAGAAACCACCCAAAGTCAACCCAGTAGCTGCCGTCGGGACAAAAGCAGACAAGTTGCCAGCTCAGAGTTTGCAGAACCCAACTCAGAGGGCGCAAAATGCACCCAGAGTGCCAAACAACCCAACGGTTCAGATTCTCCCGAAGTCTACAGGTTTGCAAAGAAGTCAAATCCCAGGAAGTACAGTCAGCACGGAGAGCCAAAGCGTTAAACCGGACACTCAAAGCTCGCAGAAGGTCCAAAGCACTCCCGAGAACCAAAAAGCTCAGCCCAACCAGGGAAAAAGAGGTACCCAGACCGCACAGAAAGGACCTCCTAACACAGCCAAGTGGAAACAGCTTCAGGAGAACAAGAGGGGGCGCAATCGCAGGACCCACGAACAGCAAAGACCACCGCGCAGCGTGTGAGATACACTCACACACACACACACTCAACAGACACTTGTAAACATCTGCATCAGTCACTCATGCAACAGACAAGCGTGCGTAATCGATAGCACAGAACTCAAAAACGGTGAATCCTGCTCATGTCACTTGTTCACCAGGGAAAAGCACATTGACTTTGTTGTTGTGGTGTGACAGCGAAGACCCTTTACACTCCTAGTGTTACAGATCCCACGTCATACACGTGATGTTTTCATCAGAGGATGCGCGGCGGTCGTTTGCCAGATGTCCTTCGCATGGGATAGTGCCAATGGAAAAAGAAGATGAACTCTTTTGTCAAAATGACAAAATATGGGAAAAAAAACAAAACAAGAAAAAAAAGACATGGTGGAGTGATTTGGGCAGCTGGAAAACTGGAAGCCAGGTGCTTTGATTTGTAAAGACTGTAATATATAAGCAAGCATTGTACTGTACATAGAACAACACTAAGTCATTATGGACTCAACTGGTCAAAGGTGAAATTAAGGCATGCCTTAGTAACAGCTTGTCTAACCTCTGATCCTCAGAAGCGTTTTGATGTTCGTGTTAATTATGTTTCAGATAATCAAGTGGGCCTGACTGACTAAAAACACGTGGTCAATAACTGTGGTGACCATTTTTGCCAAAACGTAGTTTTCAAATACAACGTGCATGAGTTGAATGAATAAGCTCTTCCAAGCCACTATCTGCGGATTGCAGCCGTCTAGGTGATCGTTTGCGTAAAAATGAAAGGACGTCTTTTGAAAGATGTTTTTAGATATTTCCATAATGTCTGTAGTGTATTTCTAAATTATTATTACTCATATTTCATACGTTCGCGTCATTGATTTGCTAAATCAGTCTATGTTAGGCTGAATGCTGAGTGACCCTAGTATATGTACATATATATACAGCAGAACACCACTTGATTATTTATTGCTGGTTATTGTTTATTGTTCAAAGGGTTGCATTTATTTTTGATATCATTTTTTTCTATTCTGTTATGGCTTATGGGCCATGATTCACATAGGCGGACCAATTATTTGTTTTTAGCCTCAGATTCTTGTCGAGTGCTTGCCGATCTGTATTCAGTTTTACTTCATTTCAGTTCTTTCTTTTTTTTCCTGTGTCTTAAGCCAATCTTTATGTCTTGTTTTAACTTCATCGTGCAAAACTAACGCGAAATATTAAATCATCTCCAGTGATTAGCTGTGAATCTCCCTAAAAAAATGTGTGGGTTAGGACAGATTAGATGCCGTGGAGAACACACTGCATGTGAATTCTGCCTTTGTGCATCTTTTTTTTTTTTATTGTCAGTGTGTCGTGCGAGAGGTCATTTCTGTGCCATGCAAGATGTATGAGATGTGAATATTTTTGACATTTGCATCTAGACATACCCTGTCCCTTTTTATGTATTATAGGTCTATAGTCTTTTCAGGGCCCCCCCCCCATTCAATGCAATACAGAGGTATCTCCACCAGATGGCGCTCCCGTCCACTCCCTGACCCAGATGGAGTTGATTTGGAGCTGGCTGGTGCAACAAGGGAGGAGAAGGGAGCTGTCAGTTATGTAAAATTGGTGTTTCTGGCATGCATTTGGTTGTCTAAATAAATATTTCCTCTATAATTTCAGGGTGGTCGTGGGTGGATTATTTGTATATTCCTTTGATGTGTTCTTGGCAGCATTTGGAGGACACATGTAGTCTATCTGTGAATGTTGTGGACTCTCACATTGTGTTTGGTGAGAGGTAAAGTTATCACATCATGTAGTTTACGGTCTCATTTTTTAAATAGCCACTATAGTCAACTTTTGGGGCAATGGCAAGTTTTAAAAAAAAAACCTGGATTTGGAGGCATGCAACATGGGGTGAACTGGCTTGTAATGTGAAAATGCTACACATTTGTTAGTTATTTAGTCAGATGTTTTCCTAAAATACCTGCTGCTTGATAGGAGCTCAACTAATCCAACACTGACTAACCAATATCTCATTATAGCATTCCAAAATCTAGCTGTGTGTGTTTTGTCTTGAGCTGACATATACTGAAGGTTCTTCTGGCTCACGAACTAATATCTAAATATTTAATCTTTTAAAAGTCATTAGAAATTCTACAAAAAAACTGTGCAGCATTTGCCAGTATTTTCAAAATAAAACTGCAAGTGTCTTTAATGAACTGTTTTATGAAGAAATTGATTCAGACATTCAGAAAGCTTCATTTCTATCATCCAAGTCAAGCTTTTGAGACCATCAACACAGCTCAAAAAGATATCTTATGCACTTATGTGGATACAGCCGGAAGTTCAGCCCTATCAATGCCTTATCAGGAGGAGTTGGCGGAGCAGAAGAAACTCCACATAAAAAAGAGTTTGTGTGCACGTAAGTGACTCACCAGAGAGCAAGAGAAATGAAGCTGCCCTCGACGCATCCATCATCTCCCCCACATCAAAAGTGTCCTCAGTGTGTCATTCTGTATACTGAAGATCTGTGTGTGTGTGTGTGTGTGTGTGTGTCATAAGAACACTTATGAGAGCACAAGTCGTGTGTGCGTAAGTGTTTGCCTACTCATGAATCAGAGGTCTCTTCACATTGTCTGACTCACACACATACACCATGGCCCTAAGGATTCTGGGTAGAAAGGAGATTCAGGTCAGAGCCAAGGCAAAAAATCTCTCTTGCTCTCTGTAAACGGAATTCCTACAGTAATACATTTTTCTGATTACTTATTTGCACACACATGCAGTTGTCTGATTCAGTGTTGTTATTGTAAACTAAAACTGTTCAATATAAATTTAAGCAATTCAAAAATAAGTAAAATATAAATAATAGATTTTAAATAGAAATGTAATAATTAGAATTGTTGCCTTTGTAGCTGAACAAAAATGAACACTTTCTTGAAGCTTTTGTATGTAATTATTATAAAAAAAACTCAAAGCCTTGTAATACACCTTATAATGCATGTATGACATCATGAATAAGTGTTATCACAGTTATAATGCTTAACTATTTATTGTTGGACAAAGCATGGTGCATTAAAAAAAGATAATTTCAGATGTAACAATTAAATGTGCAAATATTAAAATGCATTTTAACTTTGCTTATGTTTATTCTTGAAAATGTATTATTGTAGATGCTTAATAATGAATGTATGCATTACACATTGGACATACAACCTATGCAAGGTTTCAAGTAAATTCCTTTTTAGTTTTAGTCATTTTAACCATACTTATTTCAGTTAATTTCCAAGCCAACTCTTATCATTTAATTTGCCTTTTTTAAATTTAAAACTTAAATTTACATTGTATTTAATCTTTATTTTATTTACCAAATAGTCAAAGCTTTTATTATAAGCTTATAAATAAATTAATAAACTAAAAGGTGAACAATATCATAATGAATCTACAATAAACATAACAAAATTAATCTTAACCAAAAAAAATCACTAAATTATTCTTAAAAAATATTGAGTAATTCTTGAATTGCAAAAATATCTTATAATAGCACATAAATAATACTAGTGCCTTGATTACAATCCCTCAGGTGGACAGAAATGAAGAATAACTATTTAAATGGCCTGATATTTGGCAATAGTCAGAACGGCAGCCGTGAAGCATTTCTGACAAGACTGTATATTTTTATTTTTAACAACATAATAGAAAAGAGTCCCAGCTGCCTTGGTAGAAAACAGTATGATTATATTTAGCATCACGGCACAAGTGATGAAGTCAGCAGTCAGTCACCCGGCACAACCCCCCTTAGCCCCTAATCTCAGGCTCATTATGGAGTTAAAATGAGCTCTGCCCTTGATGAGAATGGTACACTTCACCACACCTAATGAATTTCCTTCATTCCCTTCCTCCTTCCTTCCTTCACTCGCTCTTTCCGTCCCTTCCTTCCTCCGTGTATCCCTCTCTATTGCTCTCGTTTAGGGTTTCGAGGCATAACCCTTGGAGCATGATAGAGGCAATCTCACCTACAATTTGCATTTATTTCTACGTCTTCTAAACAGCTTGAATAAATTCAATTTCATCATTTTCTCAATCCCATTTGTAACAACCCTTAGGTCACAGTTTTCTAGAAATCCAAAAAAAAAAAAAAAATTAAGCTTTACTTACTCCGCCTCATGTTTGAGATCCTGTATAACTTTCATTATTCTCTGTTAATAAAAGGAGAAATGTTAAGGAATATTAATGCTGCTGTTTTCCATGCAGTGAAGGTATATAATAACTAGGGACTGAAAAGTACCCTGCATTACTTGCAACAAAATTAGTTAATGTTTCATTGTATTCAAAACTGCTTTGTAATATTCTTCTTTTGTGTTCCACAGAAAAAAAAAGAAAGTCATACAGGTTTGGAGTTACATGAGGGTGGGTGAGTAAAAGCCAAATATCAGACAACCTTCTTTGAAACAGGTGAAAACAACTAGCAGACATGAGCATCAGCATCTCAGAAGCAACCTGGAAAGCCACAGTGTGTCTTTCACAAACAATTGACTTTAACCTTTATCTGACTCTGGATTAAACGGAGCGCCCACCCCACCACTGTCCCACCGCTGTACCTCCACGCTCACACACAAGAGGCAAGAGATACTCTGAGCCTTATTATGTAACGCTTTGGCAAAGTTGTGTTGTTAAACTTAACCTTAAGCCTAGAGAGGTTAAACTGTCATTGATAATGTCTTTTACCAGTGTCAGCTGAATATTACAACAGATGACAGTTCTTGGAGACAAGTGTTCATTAATAACATGGCAATATTGCATTTAAAACAACTGCAGCTCATGCCTATATCATGGATGGAAGGTGAGACTTTTAAGGAATTTTATACTCAGCATAAAAAACACAGTAACCAATTTGAGTCTAATGACCTACATATATTGCAGCATTACAGTTTTCTTTATTCCTGGTACTAAACTCACGTTCCTTCACTCTAATAAACTTTATTTTCATCTTCAAATTATATTTAGATCCCCGGACTTTCAGTGTGGCCTTGACCTCAGTGCACACACATGTACTTGTAAGTGCATGTTCCCGTGTCTTCTTCTGTGAGTGTATCTTATCCCAGACCCCTGATTGGCCGATGGCTCGTAAGAAAGCTGATTAGAGTTGTGTGTGTGAATTAAAGGGGGTGTGCCTTGTGCCGAAGCAGATGCAGGGCGCAGCCAGAGAGGTGAGAGACACCTTCCCTTTAAGAGTGTATTTTTAGTCAGCCAGTTATTAGTGCTCATTGGGAGCGAAAACGGGGTGTTAAGGGAGGAATTAAGCACATGCAGACTGTCTAAGAAGGATGTGGAGATCAGGACGACTAATGTACCACAAATGAAACATCGTCTCTAGGGAACGAGGTGCACGAGGATCCGTCACCGGCGAGTAGTGCAGCCTACAGCAGACAGTCAGCTGGTGGGACAGGTATGTGACCCTTTACTGTATCCAGCTTTAAATCTCTGTCAGTTCTTTCTCACTTCCTCTTGCAACTCTGCAGCACTCATAACCACCTGTTTGATAGTTGTATGTGTTAGTGACCAGATACACTTGCACAGCCGCTTCTGAATCATCACCTTCTGGACAGAAATTGTATTTCGTTTACAGGTAACGTTAGATATCATTGTGCAAGTCTAGCACACTGCCCCGTTTTAAAGACTAGTCATGATTTAAGAGCTCACAGCTTGTGTTTAACTTTCAGAAGAATCTCTTAGTTCATCTGAAGGGTCATGCCAGCAATATTTTCTGTATTGAAGCCCATATTCAACTTTAATGAGCAACGCACTGTGTGTGTGATTAGGTTTCAGGCTTCAGTTACACTTCTCTGCTTCTCTGTGCGCTGTAAGTCACCCATACACACCTGCATACATGCATGTCGCACAGCAACACACACACACACTTACTGGCACATCGTGAAGCATTATTAGTGCAGACAGTGTATGTATACAAGTGTGTATGTGTATTTATTAAAGAGACAGGCCGCTACAGGAAGCAGAGGAGAGCATTTGTAGGTATAGAATATATAGAATATACAGCTCAGCGGTTTGGTTAACGGAAATTCATATTTTTATTCGGGAGTGAATAGTAAATACATTTATAATGTTGCTAAAGAGTTTTATTTCATATAAATACTGTTCGTTTGAACTTTCTATTCAGTAAATAATTGAGGGGGAAAAAATCTGCAAAACTGTTTCCAAATTGATTATATTTAGAAATGTTTCTTGAGCACCAAATAAGCATATTAGAATGATTTATGAATGATCATGTGACGCTGAAGACTGAATAATAGATGCTGAGAATTCAGCTTTGCCACCACAGGAAAAAATGACATGTTAAAATATATTAAAATAGGAAACTTTTCACAAATGTACAGTATTTTTGTTCGAATAAATGCAGCTCTGGAGAGAATAAGAGACATATTTCAGCAAAATAATAAAAAACTTACCCCCAAACTTTTGAATGGCTGTGTAAAAACAGTTTTCGTAGCTATATTTACAGTGGTGGTGTGTGTGTGTGTGTGTACTTCCGCTTCAGAGCATTAAGGTCATTAGCGTTCGCTCCAGCGGTCAGCCCTGTGCAGGGACGGCTATCTGTTCTGGGCCGCCGTTCATCACTGTAGATCTGAGGGAGAGGAAAAGAGGGGATAAGCAGGACAACCCCCTTGCAAAAATAATAGCAATCTTTGACTTTCCTGTCATTGTATTTATCCTGAACGTGGTGCCAACAGCAGATAGCCATGACAGAAATCTTAACTGAGCACTAATGCCATTTGATCTGGTTAATTGATGTGTGGAGATCGTTAGAGCATCTGTGGATCTTGATAAGAGTCCATCTCCTCGATATAGCCCAGGGACAACAGCTGGTCACGCAAGGACGAATTCCCCCTGGAGCTGTGGACTGGGCTGAATAAGCCTCCACTGTCACATCACACAGCCGTCACTCTGATGTTAACCAGGGTGGAGAGGATAACACGGAATAGTTAAAAGGAAGCCTGAAACTGCATTAGAGGAATCTGGGATCCTTATAGGTTTGAAATGCATGTAGAAGCATCGCTGGTGTCCGAGCCTTCAATGAAAAGGCCAGAGCTTGCTGAAGTGTGTGCAGCGGGCATAAAAGAGTGAAAACAGTGTTTTTTTGTTGTTGTTGTTTCAATTATTTTAACTAATTAAAATACGTTCAACTGCTAAAATTACTAAAAAATTCAATAAAATAATTGCGAAATAGAAATATTTGAATAAAAGAAGAAACAGTTATTTTAGTCTGTATAGGGTCAATTCTTACTATTGTTTTGAGAGACAACTTTATAGTGCAGTCTTTGCAGATTGTTTACATTCACATACATTTCACACTGCATAAAAGAAAAAAAAAGCATAATAAATCGAAATGGCATAATTACATTTCAAATATACATTTAAATAAAAAATATATAAAAATAAAAGCTAATTCAATATATGAATACATTTACATATATAATTTATACATGAACACTACAAATACATATACTGATGGTATAACCCTGTAAATGGACAACTTATGAATCAGATTCTGTTGTGGAGCTGTTCCATTGTTAAAACCATAGCTGAAGATAAAGCGGATGCTCAGTCGTGATCCTGGAGATCTTCCTTCCTGCCGCGTTTGGTTCCAACCCTGCTGTTACACACCTGTCTGTAATTTTCAAGAGATCCGGAAGACTTTAATTAGCTGGTTCAGGATTTTCCCTCTGGCCTTTTTTTGCCATTTTATTGATGGAACTCTATAGTAAAAGCATTTTAAACGATTGAGAGAAGAGGGGTCAACAGGATCAGAAAATCCCCACTGCCCAAAATGTCAGATGCATACGTGTTAACAGCTAGGCTATGGTTCAGACTTTTTTGTTTTTGTGAGAGAGAGAGAGAGAGAGAGAGAGAGAGACAGAGATAAAGCACCACTGGTTTTAGTTTCAGAAGAGATTCTAGCATTATCACATCTCCATATCAGATTATGCAAGGAAAATGGACACTTCCTGTAAAATCAGATTGGTTTTAGTCTATCCACGGGGTTCTAAGTTCAGAATGACTCACTAAATGTGTTTTTGCATTTAATTTGGCAACTGTTTATGAACATTAGGAAATGTATTCAGCCCTGGGTAACAAAATTTATCCAATATGTTTTGTTCAGAACTGGCTCAGTGATGAGTTGATCAGGTGAGAGTGGTCCTGCAGTCAGCTTCATCTCTGCACAAAAGTGGGAATCAATAAAGGTTGCTAATGGAGACAGGACTTTCTTCCATCAGACATAGTTATTAAGTTGCGTGTCTGCGGCTTTCTGGGTTTCAATTCGTGGAACATTGTTGGAGCATCTGAAAATCCCACAGCCTTCATACCTACTGTCTGCAATGTTGTTTCTCTGTGATTTTGAGGACAAACGGCACTGTCAGGACATACAGCTCTTTAAAGCAGGCGATGTGTCCGTGCAAATTCTCCCTCTGACTCTGTAGAAGTCATTGGTGACAAAGTCCTTCAGTGTCTCCTTCTGTCTCCAGGCCCTTGGCATAGCTATGAGCCAAGGACATATTGATGACTTATGGACATATTGATGCAGTGACTCATGATTTCTATTCAGCAGGAGATCTGTGAGCAAGATGACTGAGTCTGTGAATGGATGTGTTTGTGAATGTGGGATCTATGCAGTGGTTGGATGACTGAACCTAACGGCAAGTAATTCACTTTCACCAAAGCAGACAACTAGTGAAAGTTACAGCACTGTTTCATTTATTTTACAGTTTTAGCCATTATATTCTTCCTCAAAGCAGATTGAAAAGGGTGCAAATATCACCAAAGTAACAGCAGGGAGCTAAGAATAAATGTAAGCACTAAGAGCCAAGGGAACACTTATAATAATGCTACAATTTCAAATACAGTGCTGATAGAGTGGCCTAAAGTAAAAACTAATCATTTTAGACCATAAAATGTTACCCCCTGGTATTCTTATCTGATTGGTTACACTGTGTTCAGCTGCAAAGGCTGCAGTTTTGATTTCTTGTAGATTTTTTCACCTCAAAACAACTTAACATTTTAGTTTGGAGCCACCATGAAATAAATTTTTACTCACATTTGTTGAAAGTATTTGAGAAATTTCACATTACATCGCTTGCTCACCGGTGAATATGTCGCAATTAGAATCCAAACAACTGATAAAAGCATCACGATAATCCACACAACGGTATCATTTTAACATTTTTTGAACATTTAACCATTACTTTTGGCCAAAATACTGAATTAGTCCATAATCCATAAAACAAAGAAAACGCAAAAGATACAATGCTAAATCTCCAAATCTGTTTGATGCAGAAACAAACTAATCTGCACCTTGGATAAAGTTGCTTATAGGCGTAAATGTGTTATAACCTGGGGGTGACAACATTTTAGTAAGTTTAAATATTGTGTGAACTACTGTATTCCTTAAAAGGTAATGGGGTCTTGCATTTATAACAACTAGCCCAGGGTTTAACAAAAAAAATCTTGATATTGGAAAAAGAAAGTTAATTGATATGTAATCTACCTAATTAAATAGATGTAATGCAAAGAGTTCCCTTTCTCTTTACTGCAAAAACAGCTGCTCTCCACCAAATCGGTTCGCTAATTAGGGAATTATTGGCTCGGCTTGAAAGCAAAATAAACAGGGTAATTATGAAAAGATTTGTTAATTCTAAGGCGCTTTGTCCCTTTAATTCCGTTTTTTTCAACGGCGACGTCTTATGATCACCTGTGAGGGGCGGGACATGCGCGTTGGATGGATGGAAGAGGGAGGCGCACAACTCTAGACCTACACCCGCACGGAGAGGCTCTGCTCTCGGGATGCGCGTTATCGCCACAGAGACCCTCGACTGAAATGGAAAAATAAAACGACATGCATCCAAAACAACCGCGGATACCGACACCGTCGCCTTACTCCGGACATTAAGAGCCGCATCGCCGCGTAATTAGCTGCAGGGAGGGGAATTAAAAAGGAAAGGGGTCGATCATGGGGAACGAAGCGAGCCTAGAAGGCGGCGAAGGGGCGCTTGCTGGATTACCAGCAGGACTCGCACCTGATGGGAAGGGTGGCTTCATCCAGATGCCCGCTGGGGTAGAGGCAGACCTCAGTAATCTGTCTGAGGAGGAAAGAAAGCAGCTTGTGGCCGCTATGGCCAAAGCGCAGTCCAGGCAAGTTGAAGTGTCTATAAATGTATGCCGTAATCACGATGATGATGTCCGTCCCTCCAGTGCCCGAGCGCTCGTGTTGGACGGGTCTATGATGTGCTTGTGTTTTGATCAGAGCACTGCAGGTTGGCACATCACGACAGCAGCACCGATGCAAAACATGATCACACCCATTCACGCTCTTGCTTGTTTACGGCCGTTTTATATCGAGATATTTAATCCAGCCCAATTTTCAGCCATGCATATGATTGCAATTCAGTACCTCCTCAGTGCGCTTCTGTTTTATAGCTATACGTATGGGTAGAACTATCGCTGATCTGAACGAAACGCATTTTTTATAATTAGTGTCATCATCGTTAATATGGTGGGTCACTGTATGTGCACAGTGGATGTGCATAGTGTTTTAATGACTGTAGCTTTCTTTAAAACGCCTTATTCAATCCATTTAAGGCACCAGGGTAAAAGATTGAATTCAAAATAAGCATTTCCTTGAAAAATATGAATCCAAACTGTCAAATTTACGTTCTCTGTGTATCCAGATATCCGCTGCGTTCTCCATGCACACTCCATCTTCCTCCTATGGGCTGTGTAGGTGATGTCATGAGCAGCTTTGGAAAACACTGTCTGAGAATAACACAAGTCTATGAAAATTCGATCACTTGAAAGCACGCGATCGACGTTCCCTTTGACATGATCTCATTCGTAAGCTAATTGAATTGTGGCTTTAAAGTTGCTTAGGCTTAAATGTGTTATTTTTACCCAAGCGCAAATGGGGGGAGGGGGTATAAATATTAATATGACTAAATATAGCACCGCAAGCACAAATGCCATCATGCTCATTGATCGCTTTTGCTTATTTTTGGGGAGCGTGCGTGTAGTATTACACCTGAAAACAAGGACCGTGTTACAGTTAGTTATATTATAGGTTGTTCGCTGTCCGTGGTGCTGAAACGCTTGCAGTGATGCCTAAGTGAAAAGCGCCTCTCCACCAGAAACTATTGGACGTGGCGTGATGATCTTTTATGGGTGGACGCTCAAATATATGTAAAATAACGCCCATGGGAACCACTAACACGTTAGAATGCTGTGCTGAACAGCCATTGAGCTAACATTAGTGATGCATAGAAATTTAATTATAGTGAAATTGTGCCAAAAACTAAGGAATGTTATTTTGAATTAGCTATAATAAATACATTCTATTTAAATGAACATATTATGATAAGTAATTACACTTATTTGTCCTTCAGTTGGCATAACTATAATAACATAAAGGCTATAGAAACTTTACAGATGTAAAAACTGACATCAGGCTTTTGTAAGTAGATCTGTACATTGTTAGAAATAGAAAAGAATGGACAAAATTCACATTTTCTATCGCTAAAAGAAGGTGTCTTCTTACTTTAGAGATGGTTTCTCTCTGTATTGAGATGCGCTAAATTATAGCCCAAATACAGGAAAATTATTTATTAAAGCCCTAATCATTAGTATACAATTTGAGATGTTGGCCTTTTTTGTGGCTTTAAGATCAGGTGCATCCTTAGATAGCCTTTGTCACATTACGTTGTGAAAAAACATAGACAGTTAACTTTGTTTTTGACTTATTCTTATTTGTTTGTATTCTTATTTGTTTTTTCTTTCAGTTGTCTCTTAAAATGAATAAACTAGTTACATTATTCACATACAAGAGTAGTAAACTGCATATGTAATGTGGATCTCACATTTTGACATTTGGCCCATTTTAGATTCACATTTTTCTGCCGCATGAATTTTGCTTGATTGATTGTCTGAATAATTTGCAATGGCCTTTGAAATGTATTTTTGGAATTTATCCAGAATAGTTAATAAAATAAAAGTAAATAAAGTACATTTCAGTTAATCACAGATTTTCTAAATCTATGTTGACTTGAGGCTAATGAATGTGAAGTTGACCTTATGTCTGTTCACTCCACAGGCCACCAGAGACTCAAGCTGGCGGCACCAGAGTCCCAGCAGGTCTCAGTAAAAGTCGGACTGTAGATGCCTTTGGAGAGGGGCCGCCTCCCAAGCCAAAGCCTGGACGAAGCCCCTCCTCCCTCAGCCTCCTCGAGTCCCGTTTCCGGCAAGAGCCTAAAGATCCAGAACAACCACGAACTGGCATGTTCTCATCTGGCTTTTTGAGTGGGGCCAACCCCCTAAGTGCAGTCTCTTCTGCTGTCTCCTCTGCCAACATCCCAAAGTTTAGTTTGTTTGGTGATGATGAGGAAGAGGTGCCAGCCAAACCAGAAGGAAAGTCTCCTGGCCCACAGAGTGGAGCGGGGAAGGGTCCTCCGCAGCAAGGGGGTAAGTCACATCCGCAAGGTCCACCTAAAGGACAGGGACCTGAAGGTAAACCTGGAGGTCCTGGTCCCCAACAACAAGGACCCAAACCTGGTGGACCAGGACCCCAACAGCAGGGACCTAAACCTGGGGGACCTGGACCTGGACCCCAACAGGGACCCAAACCTGGTGGACCAGGACCCCAACAGCAGGGACCCAAACCTGGTGGACCAGGGC
Source organism: Enteromius afrohamiltoni (assembly GCA_034779775.1). Classification (NCBI taxonomy): domain Eukaryota; kingdom Metazoa; phylum Chordata; class Actinopteri; order Cypriniformes; family Cyprinidae; genus Enteromius; species Enteromius afrohamiltoni. Next base: position 5,918,519 of record JAUYWG010000034.1, read on the forward strand.
CTCAACAGGGACCCAAACCTGGTGGACCAGGACCCCAACAGCAGGGACCTAAACCTGGTGGACCAGGGCCTCAACAGGGACCCAAACCTGGGGGACCAGGCCCCCAGCAACAAGGACCTGGGAAGCCTGGTCCAGGAGTTGCAGCAAAACCCAGTGGACCTCAACAGCAGGGTAAACCTGGGCCAGGGGCTCAAGGGAAAGCAATGTGTCCTCTTTGTAATTCTACAGTGCTGAATCTGCAGGCTAAAGACCAGCCACCCAACTACAACACCTGCACTCAGTGCAAACAGCAGGTGTGCAGCCTGTGCGGCTTCAGTCCACCAGACTCAGCGGTAAGAGACAAATCTTCTGCCATTACTACATCACTCGCATAGATCTCACACTGGCCTTACTTTTTAGAGATTCAGATGTAGATAAGAGTGGCAAATATTGGCAGCTTTTCATACACAATCTACAAGTCTCTATTATTCTAGTCTTTATTTGAAGACATCAGCAAAATCAGTTCAGATTTGTTAATTAAAGCTTCAGGGTTTTGTTATAATAACCCTTCTTTAGTTCTGACTAAAATGCAGCTTGCACTAATTCTTCTCATCCATGAGTTTGGGAGGAAAATATTGGCACAGAAGGTGGAAGATTATCAAGGTCACTTACATCACCCAGACTGGAAGTGGAGGAAGTTGTTTTTCAATGTGTTTAGAAACCACATTCATCATTTATAAAGGCAGTGAATATACAGACGTTTGGCATTATTCCTAGTCTGTGTTCGAGAGAATAACAGTATTACTCACACAGTGATGAGTGTACAGTATTGGTGTTGTTTTTAAAAGGATTTTAAAATTAACTAACAATAAAGTAAATTAAATGTTATTCATATAATTTAATCAGAAATTCATGGCTTTCAGAGCTTACTAATCAATCCAATAAGAATAAAGGATTACATAGAATAAAGTTCTCCACAAATTGCATACTGAGTGTTTCCGGCTATGTAAATGAAAATTTTTTGATTGCTATTTTCTAATTCGCTTGAGGTAATGCAAATTCTAATCAATATTCTTACAGAAATGCTATTTGCTGCATCTGCTTTCATGTGCCTTGACATTCGCTGTTTGTTTCCACAGGGTAAGGAATGGTTGTGTCTGAACTGTCAGATGCAGCGGGCGGTGGGGGGCATGGAGCCTCCTGGACCTCCAATGATGAAACAGCCCCCCAAGCAGGTTTCTGCACCTCCCTCCCCACAAAGAAAAGAGCCACCGTCTGGGTCTCCCTCTAAGGGTGAGCCAGGGAAGAAGCCCCCAATGCTGACCAAACAACAGAGTATTGCTGATACAGGGAAAGGAAGTACACCTCCAACACCTGGACCACAGCAGGGACCTCAACCTGGACAACTAGGGGCCAAGCGTGGACAGCCTCCACCTCTTCAAAAACCTTCACAGAGCCCAAAAGGTAGTCCTCAGCCTTCTCCTGCAAAGACTACTCCTAAACAAGATGGAGGGGGATTTTTTGGAGGATTTGGTCTGGGAGGATTGACAGAGGTGACGAAACCCTCTCCAGGTGCCCAGGCTACTGAGTCAGTCACAGGAAAACTCTTTAGTGGTTTTGGTGGGTCATCCAAACCTCAGGCTGGCTCTGCTGCTCAGACAAGCGAGACGGTCACTGGAAAACTCTTCAGTGGATTCAGTGGTCTTACAGAGTCAGCTAAACCTACACCAGCAAGTTCTCAGTCTGCTGAGAGCATGTCTGGAAAGATGTTTGGTTTTGGCACTTCCATCCTGAGCTCTGCCACCAACCTCATTTCTGGGGAGGAATCAAAGTCTCCCCCAGAATCTCCTCCAGGATCGCCCCCCGATTCCCCCGTTGGGTCTGAAGCAGACTCCCCTCCTGGATCCCCCCCTGACTCAGGCTCAGAGTCACCTCCCGACACACCACCTGCTTATTCCAAAGACACAGCATCTCCAAAACCTAAAGCTGCTGAAGGAAAAACATCAGCGGAGGTGCCTCCTCCAAAATTGACAAAAGTAGAGGAGCCTCCAACTCCAGTTTCAGGCTCTGAGGCCCAGTCCTGCTGTCCACTCTGTAAAGTGAAGTTGAACGTGGGATCAGGGGAGTTTCCCAACTATAGCACCTGCACAGAGTGCCAGAAGACTGTGTGCAACCTGTGTGGATTCAACCCCACTCCACATCTCTCAGAGGTAAGAGTTCTGCTGCAGCTCTTTTGTAAAAGTGTTTTGGAGCAATTCATTATTGGTGTATTTCCTATTAAAACAGGAAGTCGGGCCGGAACACCTCAAAGGGCTTCTTTCTGTTTTTAGCTGCCTGTAGCTTTTAGTTTTTCATCACAGCCGGCAACACTAAAAGTCTATTTATGCAGCTTGCATTTGCTTGTTGTAGGCAGGTGGTATTTATAATTTAGGAGGATGGGACATGCTTATTCTAGAGGGCATTTTATTGGACGAGAATTTGTATATGTGCCTGTGAACAAGATGAGTCAACATGGTTTTTTTAGTCAATTTTCATAGTGTACACACTGTATGTGCTCTTTTTTTATGGTGATCAAAGGTGTGATTTACAATAGTGATCTACAGGTTATCTACAGTTCAAGCATTCTCTGGAGAAT
>JAUYWG010000034.1:5925192-6012314 GCA_034779775.1 Enteromius afrohamiltoni
ATAAACATAATAAATAAACACAGCATCAACACATATATTATGTAAAGAAAAACTTTTATTTTGGATGCGATTAATTGCGATTAATCATTTGACAGCACTAGTATAAAGCATTCTTAAGTATTATTAAAGGAGCTATATTGTGTTATAATTAATCAATACATTATATATTGACATAAATAATTATAACTTAATTTAAAATGCACAGCAAAATAATACATTGATCAGCGTTATAATGTATTAACTGGGGTTGCGATTATACTTTACATTTGATTGTACAATCCATTTTAAGGTGCATCAAATGGCATAATTAATGCATTAAAACTACTTTTATAATGCATTATATAAAAAGGCTTTAAGTAGAGTGTTGCCAAAAATGTTTCTTTCACTCTCTTCATCAAAAAAAAGGCATAAACATTTTCACTACCGCATTTCAAATTATGTGTTTTTATTTTATTCAGATTATGCAATATTATTGTGTTGAATAGCATTATGTGGAGGAAATACAAATTTTAACACATTTGGAATGCAATAACAGACTCCTCTGTCTTAGTTAAAAAGCAGTACTTCTTAAGTATTTTTATGTAAGCATATATGTATAATACACACACACACACACACAATTAAAAATAAAAAAAATAAATATGTACTGATCAGCTGGATTTGCAAATTTGCAAGTCTCTTGAAAGTCTCTTTGCCTAGAAATGAAAAGTTAAACTCTTTAATTCTTCCTAATACTTCAGCCTGAACACTTCATATCCTCTTTAAAGATCTGCTCAACCTTCCTCTGTCTACTTGTTCTGTTCCCATAGCTACAGTGCCATCTCCCAATCTGTCTATTTGATCACTTTTATATAATGTGTACAGACGTGTGTGTCTGTGTGCCTTCCATCGCCATGGAGATCTGTCCGCCTGTCTGTTTGATTGTGATGTTTGCTTTGTTTATCTTTAGCAATCTTCTGATTTCTAGCTTGCATTTCTGCATAACATCTCCAAGTCTCTTAATTGACAGGACGATGAGTTTCGGATACTCATTACTTATTGTTGGCTTAATCATACAGTATGACGTAAATTGTCCAGTCTATCTGTATTTTATTCTACCTGTCTGTAAGGCTCGCAGTCAAAACTGTGCCTCTCTCTTGTACGTTGAGGAAAAAATAGCCAGAGTGGTAGAGGCAGAGCCAAGAATGACTGCAGGACATTTTGGGAGATGTTCCTTGTTGTAGCAGCAAGCTTTTATTGCTGTGTATGTGACTGTGTGTGTTTCCTTTGAGCTCGAAAGGCTCTCTTTTAGATCAGACGCATTCCTGCAGTGTCCACCCGTGCCATCCTGTCCCTGATGTTTTGAAAGCGGTCGTATTTTTAGATGTTTTTAGAGGCGCCCTTTCTGTGCAAAGACGACAATCTCACCACTGAGAAACGCACATGTTTTGCTGACTCAAATTTTAATGTGTATGTGTTAACATCAAACACTTAGTATAATGAACACTGGCACATTTAAACCGTACACGCAGCACCAGGAAATCAGTATGGTGCCAGCTCAGAGTCTTACAGGAAGTTTGAACCCCACACAGACCTACTGTAGCTAGCTAATAAGGAGAGGAAGAGGGGTGGCGGATGTGAGAGGAGGAGAGGAAGAAAGAGCATTGAGAGTGCGAAAGGAGGTGGTGAATATTAGAATTTGGAGGAAGAGTGTGGAAAGGTTATTGAGAAAATATGACTTCCTATTTGTTTGCCTGTTGTGCATTTATGACAGAAAATGAAAACCGTTTGACTTGAATACTTAAATTGGACACATTTGTATTGATAAATTAAATAAAAAGCCTTATTATTTGTATCTAAATCTGAATAAGCATGCAGTATACTACTATTATAGTTTTGATAGTCCTACATTACTAGCCCTTTAAACAAAACGGTGGCAAATTTGACAGTAATGAAAAGGACAAAGATTTGCTAAGCATCTGAATGAAAGTATTGCCATAGTAATAACAATTGGTAAAGAACCCATAGATGGAAACTTCGATTGACATGGTAGGTTTGTATTGCATTAGCGAAATAAGTCTTTGTGCTTTTAGTAAATTTAGCTCAGTTTCACACCTTTATTGACAGATTTCACACAGGCACACATTCTGGCTTTGAGAGCAAGCACACCCATCTGTGCTCATTGGATAGGGATTGTAAAGCACTTTTCCTGACTGACAGAAATGGAAACTTAAATGCATAAATGTATGTAAGAAAACCTGTTTATTACACCGTTTGTAATCAATTCCATTTTGAAATGGTACCACAATAAAACGAGACATGATTTTCTTAGGAAGTAAGGATGGGATTTTTTTTTCCTACTGTGCTTTTTGGTATTTCCTTTTTCACAAATAATGCTTCTTTTTTTTTTAACTTCATGGGATATGCTTCCTTTGAAAAAGATACGAGATTCGGAATGGACTGTTTCCTTAACATGCATTTCCTTTTTTTTCCTATACATAAAAATGTTATATTTCAAATAATCTGTAATCAATCTCAGATAAAATCCCTAATCAGCATCCTGAGATGCTCTAAAGAAGTCTGGCATAGATTATATAGGCCCTCATAAAAAAACTTCATGTAGCTTTGTCTGATATTCCTATCTGCAAACTCAGCAGTATGAAAGAATGAGTGGTGAGAAGACAAGCGGTGGTTTCAGCCCAAGCCACAAATCATGTGACTGACTGGACTCTCGTTATTTCGCATCAGCTACAGTCTCTTCACCTCTGAGGCTGCTGAGTTTAATGCCTCTGTTTGTGAGACAAGTAAATCTTGGTAATCTTGGTGCTTTTTGAAATACATGAGTATGCCAACATGCAGAGGTGGTTAGCTGTTAGTAGCCAGAGATTGAATAAAAGGAATCAAAATTGTTAATGTTTCATACTATGATTGAAGTCAGTAACCTTTGAGTCAAATAGATTTGTTTTCATTCTCTGGCTGATCTTGTCATTTGTTATATGGCACATGGGCAGATCGGTTTGTTCCTGATGATTTGCATAAAAAGGAGTTGAGCGCAAGTAATGGCAGTAATGCGATTCAGGGAACTTTAGTGCAGTGTTTGACCAGACTGTTTGAAAGTCTTTACATATTTGCTTTCCTGATTTCCTTGATTTGTAGATGTCACTTTTTTCTAGATAGGTTAATATTTCCCTCTCTTCTGCTGTACCGTTCTGCATAATGTTGAAATACAAGTACCTTTCATAAGGTTACAAGTACATGACTCTTTCATCTTATAGGGTTTCATTAGGATTGTATGTCTTTGTCCTTGAACTCTGTCTTTGTACACCAAATACAGTAATGGGTCTTGCCATATAACTTGAGTATAGTACGAATTTTCTTATCTCAGAGTATCTCTGTCCTTGCATGGCACAGGGATCCCTGACCTCCTCTAGATTTAGACTAAACCCTGCAGCAATGCTACTGGAGAACCAAAACGTATCTAAGCATGCCTCAGCGCTGAAGCCTAACATAGATCGCTCTGAATTTACGTCAGCGAGTCGGGCATGATTCCCCATGAGAGGACTGCCTGCATGTGGCATCTGCATCCCCCACGAACATGTAATATTCATCTCTGACGTTACCATTTGTGGTGCATTCAGTGTCATGGAGTGCACTGCTTGACGTCACAAGGTTCAGTACGTTTCAGGTGTTGTTCTTTTTGTAGCTTTCACCAACTCCAGTGTTTTTCTTTGGAAAACACATATTTGAAATCTGTCTAAATAGATTCCTGCGGGCTGGAATATCGGGGAAACGGTTATAAACAGTTGTTAGTTTTAATCGAGCTGTGTTTAAATCTCAGTCACTGCTTAAGTGGGGGATGAAATTTTGTCCCATTTGGCCTCACAAGGAGATTATGATGAAAGGATGCTAGAACAACTATAGACAACATTTCCTTTATTGCATTTTCCGATGTGTTTGTTAGCAGATTTAATTGTCTGTAAAAAGATAATTTTGTGTAGCTTTTTAGCTTTTTTTAGTTGGAGGAATACCATACAGTATATCCATACAATATCCACACAGCTTAAAGTTGCTTAATCTTTTAGCTTGTTTTACTTCACTATTACTTCACTTCCACACATACAAATGTATATGCATTCACTCTACATATTCACTAGAATCTGTTAACTGTTGAGGTTCGGTTTTTGCTGAACAGGACACTGAACTGATAAAGGTTTATCCAATTACTATTAATAATAAATGAACAATCTCTTAAGCTACATACATTTAAAAAATACTCCAGAAATAGAGTGAGTTATCCTCTGCTGTAGTATTAAAGGTTTATTTGTTAAATGTATTGTGCAACATGGAAAAGTATCTGAATCGGGAGCAATAAATGTATTGGGCACCTAAAGTTTCAATACATCATCTCAAATCTGGTATTATTCCTTTTTTTTTTTTTTTACAGAAAGAATGGCTCTGCCTAAACTGCCAGACCCAAAGGGCTCTCTCTGGGCAACTTGGGGATATGCCACCTCCCCCTTCTCCATCCAAGCTACCAGCCAAACATGAACCCACCCCTCCCTCCTCCCCAGCCTGTGCTGCATCCTCCACTCCTTCCTCTCCTGCACCTACTGCCACTGCCACCCCTGCCAAAGGGCTAACACGGATGCCCAGCATAACTCAGGCCCCAGCTGACAAGTCTGAGCCAGTCTCAGCTAAAGTTGATGCTAAAGATGTCAAAAATACAGATGCAGAACAAGGGGTTACAGCAGAGCCAGTACCAACGAGTACACAGGTAGTACCAAAGGAGAGCAAAGATCAAGCACCTTGGACCCTAAATAAAAACACAGAGGGTGTAGCAACTATAACTGAGCAAATAGTTAAGGAAGATGACCCTCTTTCACCTCATACTTTAAAAGAGACAGCAGATGTTATTGGAGCAGATGTAGAAAAGCCTGAAACTGTAGAACAAATTGAGGACCATGCAGAGGTACAGAATACAGAGAAAAGTGAGCCAGAACCGTGCCCGGTCCAAAAGCGAGAATATGCTAATACGTTTGAAATGAAGCCTGAAAGCAGCCAGGAAGTACCTATAATTGATAATGTTATTCAGACCCTTCTGGTTAGTAACATGGAAGCCATTTCAGAAAAAGAAATAGAGGCACAATCCACTGAGACATCAGAGCCAGCCACAGAGATCAAAATGACAGAGTTCAATGCAGGCTCTCCTATAAGCAAGGAACCCCATAGTCAGACTACAGAGAAACAATCTGAAGAGCTTGCACTACCCTTAAATGTCGATACGGTAGATAACATGCCTGTAAAGGAAAGCTCTATCGAGACAGCAACTACTGATCCTGATCAAAGTAGCATAGGGGATGTGCCAGAGAAGAAACCTGAGGCCTCTGTGCAAATTGAGGCACCAGGGATTGAGTCCAGCGAGCACTGTCATGATCAGCCATCCTGTGATATTGCATATCAGGAAGAATCTACAGAGCCAGAAAATCAAGCAGATCAACTAAAAAATGGGGTCATAGCTCAGGCCATTTTAGATAATGAATTAACAGAAAAGCAGGTTACAGAAACAGCACAGTTAAACCCCAAAAATTATGTAAATGTATGTGACAAAGAAGAGCTTATAGTACAAATGACAGGGATGAAAGATCCGTTTGAAAACTCAGAAGTCACTAACAAAGATTCTAGTCTTATGGAAAATAATATTTATGTAGATAATAATGATGAGAATTCTGAAAAAAGTCTAACAGAAGATAAGATAAAAGACATATCACAGACACAATTAGATGAGCTCTCACCATCTCCAGTTACTGAACTCAACTTCACAGAAGAAGTATTGGAGGCAGGTGGAGATTTAGAGATCCTCGAGAACACCGAGCAAAAAGTCTCTCTCAAGACTTTGACTGACAACATAAAATTTAAATTTAGTTCTGAAAGCACTTTCTCTGAGCAAGAGATTACTCCAGATAAAAATATAGATGAGAAAAAGATGGGAGATACTAACCCTCTAGCCCTTCAAGAAGCTGCTCCTGAACCAGAAAAAAAAAAGTCAGAAACAGAGAAAGTATGTGAACAAAACACAGAGTCAGGTGATGTTTTAACAGAGAATGAGAAAGAATGTAAAGTCATTAAAGATGAACTGTCATCTGTTAATAATAATAATGCTTCACAGATTTTAGAAAAAAAAGTACCAGAAGAGAAGAAAATTCCAGACACTGTGACAGAAAAAGCTCTAGAACAGTCTGTTATCCCAAGTGGTTTTACTGAGCAGAAAATAGGGGTCCCCTCCTGCCCTGTTGTTAGTCAGAATGAAGACATAAAAGCCATAATTGAGATTAAGCCTGAAGAGATGCAGTCTACACAACAAGCCCATATTCCGGCTGTGAATGATATGGTAGAAAAAATATTGCCAGAGCAGAAGGATATTAGGCAGATTCCAGACTATGTGACAGAACAAGATCTAGAACAATCTGCCATGCCAAAGGGTCTTACTGACCAGAAAATGCAAGTCCCTCCATCCCCGGTGGTTGGTAAGCATGAAGATGAAAAATCAGTAATTGAGAATAAGCCTGAAGAGTTGCAGTGTAAACAACAAGCTCAGACACCTGCTGTAACATCTACTGCATCTAGTGTAAAAGATAAATTAGCCAGTGAGGAGCTTTTTGTAACTGACCTGGAAGTTAACAAAAACACTAAACTTGAATCTACAGCTAATTGTGTGCCCCGTAGCTCAGACCATAATGTAGAAGTAGTCTCCCCACCATTTACATGTAGCCAACAGGACAAAAACAAATCAGAGGAGAGGAAATTGACCTCTGAACCACAAGAAAAACTGGATGATGTGCTACAGCCATTGATAAAGTCTAATGAAATTGATGAATCCGGAGAGGTAACTGTAGATGTAGCTGTAGAGGTATAGATATATTGTAGATAAACTAGGTTCATTGTGTAGACACTTACAGTATCCTACAGTTGATCTCATGTAGAGGTATAGATAAATTATAGTAAAATTTGGTTCATTGTTTAGACACCTGAAAAAAACAATGTTTATCTTATGTAGTTCTTATTACTCTTAAATATAATGCATGTTTTTATTATGGTTGAAATCGTAGCTTGTAAAATTCTAATATTTTTTTCTGTTTTGTAGAATAAAGAAGAGGCTTCTGTTCCAGTGAAAGACAGTGAGCTACTGAGGAAGCCTGGTGAGCAAGATAAAGAAAGCAGCCCGACGAGTCCTTCAGACCTGGCCAAGTTGGAAAGCACCGTCCTTCCAATACTAGAGGCTCAGACAACATCTAAAGAAGATTCACAAACTGAAACTCCAAAGGCCAAGCGTCGACTGGAGGTGTTGCCAATGTCTCCAGAACTCAGCTCAGAGGAAGACCAACATGCAGAAACTCAAGAGCAAAAATCTGATGTACCAAAAAAAGAGCGGAAAAAACTTCTGGTTCCAACTGATATTCAAGGAGATTCTTTTGAGGACAGTAGTGAGGGAGAACCTTCACCTAAACTTCAAAGGAAAAAGACTGTTGGAGATAAGGAAGTAGAAATGGAGAGCCCTATAGATGAGGAGGATTTCATACGGAAGCAGATCATAGAGATGAGTGCAGATGAGGATGCATCTGATGAGGACAACATTGCCAGACGGAAAATTAAAGATCAAGAGAAGATTAAAATGGAACAAAATTCAAAGAAAGATGAAAAAGACAAAAGTGAATTGTCCAAAGGGAGACGCCTTCTCAAGAAAAGCAGTATCAGTCCAGAGGATGAGCCTGAACGAAAGAGTATTATCTCTGTAACTAAAATTGAAGAACTAGATAAAGGAGAACAACCTTCAGTAGACAGTGGATCTGGTATACGACATTTTAAAACAATTGAACTTAACAGTACAGCGACTGTACGTCAGACATCAGATGACGGTGAGCTAGAGAGCCTTACAGACTCTCCTGATGACAGGTCAAGAGGTGAAGGCTCTTCCAGTTTACATGCATCCAGTTTCACCCCAGGAACATCTCCAACATCTTTGTCTTCTCTTGATGAAGACAGTGATAGCAGCAGCTCAAGTCATGTTCGGTCGAGTGGTGAGGGCAAGCAACAGAGGAAAGCGAAGCACCGGTCCGGCCAGCTTCCTACCATTGAGGATTCATCAGAGGAAGAAGAGCTGCGAGAAGAAGAAGAGCTTCTGAGAGAACAGGAGAAACAAAAGGGAACAGGAAAAAAGTCTAAGAAAGACAAAGAAGAAATAAGGGCACAGAGAAGGAGAGAAAGGCCCAAAACTCCACCAAGCAACCTCTCACCAATTGAGGATGCATCTCCCACAGAAGAGCTACGACAAGAAGCAGAGATGGAGGAATTCCGCAGGTCTTCCTGCTCAGACCTCTCCCCAAGCATGGAGTCAGAACCAGAGAGCTTTGAAATTCTCCCAGAGAAGATTGTTGCTGTCCAAAAAGTGTATCAGTTACCAACATCAGTCTCACTGTACTCTCCAACAGATGAACAACACGCTGATAGTCAGTCCAAAGAAAAGAGAAAACATCAATTAAGAAGTGCTGATGAAGCATATGAAGAGATTATGCTCAAGGCCAAATCTCCAACTAATGATGGAAAGGAACATCCACCTGGTAAAGAATCTCTTTATGGGGGCATGCTGATAGAAGATTATGCATATGAGTCTCTTGTTGAGGATGCATCCCATGAGCAGAAATCAGATAAACTTTTTGTGTCAGAGAAACCCAAAAAACCACTGAGATCACCTGATGAAGTTTATGAGGACATGATGCAAAGAAAGAAAGAAATTATGCTTAAGGAACAGGAGATAACGCACAGTAAGTCAGTAGAAGATGTTCCTAAAGAAGAAACTGTGTTGACCGAAACTGACCCAAGCAAAGAGCAAAGCACTATGTCATCAAGCACCACAGGTCAGTCTGGAAAGGATGGAAGACCATTATTAGATGCAGAAGCAGCCTATGAGGAACTTATGAAAAAGCAAAGAGCAGTACTAACCCCAGGCACCAGTCCAACTCAAGCAGGTCCTGATATAAGTGGCACTCCACAAGATACAACAATAGCCCTAGTTGAAAAAGCCGAGCCAACACCCCTACGAAGAATACTGCATATTCCTGATCTAAGAGTGACACAGTGCTCATCAGGTGAAGAGGAATCTGGTGAAGAGAGCAGTGCTGATCAAGCACAGGACTCTGAGAAATCTACAGTTTCAGTTACAAAGACTGAACCAGAACAACTTGTGGATAAGGCTTTCCAGAAACCATCAGCCTCAGAGCCAGTCGCAGATGATTTGTCATTACAAAGAGAAGTAACATTGCCTGCAGTATCAAATGAATCACAGGAAGATGTAGGAATTGAGCAGACCGGTGTTGTTGACTTGTCCAAGTCATCAGCCCCTAGTCAAATTGATTCTTTTATAGTACCAGTTCCCAGTGTAACTTCTAGTACATCAGCCCCAGTAGTTGTAAGTGTATCACCTTTGCCCACAGTACCCCAGTATATAGTACCCTCTGTACCTAGTGTTGTATCAACTGCTCCACCAGTTCCTCCCAAACCAGTAGCACTACGCAGAGCTGCATCTCTGGAAAAAGCAGACATTCCAGTTCCACCACCCTTACCCCCTCCAACACTTCCCAAACCCTCTGTTTATCCCAAAAAGACTCCACCACAGGTTCCCCCAAGAACTACTCCAGTTGGTATGCCAACCACAGGCGACAGTGTACCAGTAAGACAGCCTCTTGCTTCAGGCTGTAAGCCCCATGTTCCTCCACCTGTACCACCTAAGCCATCCTCTATCCCTGCAGGCCTAACATTCAGTCACAAACCTGGGGAAACTGTTAAACCTCCCATAGCTCCCAAACCCATGGCTGGTGCTCAGCCACCCTTTACAGCCCAAACACCTGCAAGACCTACCATACTGAGTACAAGCACTGCAGATAGTGTCCTTAATCTGAGTCCTTCTGCCGAAAGTAAGACCACATCTCCTCTCAAGTCCCCTACATCACCCAGGTTTGGCAAAGTTTTACGTGACACATATGTTGTTATTACTTTGCCATCTCAGCCTGGTTCACCTACAGAAGGGATTACAACCCAAGCCTCAATACGTCCTAGCCAAGAATCACCTCATAAACCACCTCAACCACCTCCACCTTCACAAACAACTAGAGTACCATTGGCATTCACACGAATTACTGAATCTATTGAAAGTCAAGAAATATGTGGTCCTGAGAAGGTAGTTTCTAGCATGAGTCATGTCTACGAGGCTATTTCAGCATCAACACAGCCTCAGTCAATTATTCCAAATGTTGGTGTTCAGGTAGTTACCACTGAAGTCCAAAGAACCACTGTGTCTGTTGTGCATGAAAGAACACCACCTCCATGTCCTATTCCAAGAGCCACTGGCGTTTCTGTTGCTCAAGAAAACATAAAACCAGCTCAGGTGCAGAATGGTTATGCCTACCATCCTGGTGAGGTGGTGGATCTCCGTACTCCAAAGATAGATTCAGTGACATCCATGAAAGGTGTGGATCTGTCTTCCTCTGAGTCAAGACGACAGTCCCTTGCAATTGATAGTGGCGTACGTCAGCAAAGTGCTGTGCAGTCATCTGTAGTAAACCTAAGCACTGATACTTCCTCTGTGTCTGTGGTTACCGACAACATCACCATCCTCACGTGCACAGCCACTGTGGCTTATGGTAGTGATGCATCTCTATCTACATCAATGCCTCTCCAACTTACAACAGCTAAATCCTTTGAGCCTGTGTCTCAAATTATTTACAGACCTGTGGATTCTCAACCAGAGAAACCCATAAATCTCTCAACAACAATGGGTAAACCTGTTCCTGTAACAATGGCTCCTACAATTGCGGGCAATGGCATTTGTGCAACTATACCACCTCGTCTAGAAACTGGCTTATCCGGTGCAGTTGATCTCACCACAGTAAAACCTGCACAAACTGTGGTTACAATGAATGGGTCTGCTGCAGAGATGGTCACTGCTGTAATTGCAGAGGATGATGGAAAACCAGTAGATCTTACTGCTGGAAGAAGAGCAGTTTGCTGTGATGTAGTCTACAAGCTTCCTTTTGCAAGCAGCTGTACAACTCAACAGCCTTCAGCTCCATTACCAGAGGACCGTTTTGGCTACAGAGATGATCATTATCAATACGATCGTACTCCTTATGGTATGAGAGGTCTTGGTGGTATTAAACCCTCAATGTCAGACACAAACCTGGCAGAGGCTGGTCTCTTCTTATATAAAAGTAAGCATAGTTATGATTACAAGGAGGCCACTGAAGGTGCTGTAGACCTGACATCTGGAAAATTGTTGGTGGCAGGTCAGTTTGACATTGAAGATCTTTCTTCTCGATATCATTTTGAGTTACCTCTACTTATTCCAAGCTGATTTTTTTTGTATGCCTGCCTGTATTTCTTTTTTTGGAAGTCATTTTGCATGCTCTCAACATTAATATATATATCTTTTTTATATATATATTGTTATTAATTTTTATTTTATTTAATTTTTTTGCATGTCACAGCATGATATCTGGTTTTCTTTTTATTGTTTTATTTTTCCTTTGGAATGGTGCATGGTTATATCAATGCTGTTACCATTGCACTTTTTGTATGTGCTGAACTCTAATCTAACAAAATTAACTTTTAACAGGTGAGGCTGTAGACTATTCAAACAAGTCTACAGGAGTGTGCATTGGAATGACAGTTCCACAGTACACACAAGCCAGGATTACTTCAGCAGTTGGAACCCACTATGGTGTGTCTAGTGTCCTAAGATCTTCCAATGGTATTGTTTATTCTTCTGTAGCAGCACCAGTTCCTTCTACGTATGCCATAACCACCCAGCCTGGCTCTATCTTCTGCACATCCTACAATACTCTGTCAGGAATGCACACAAGTGATACTATGCCATCACTGTCAACTCAGAATCAACAGAATCAGCCGCTCACTAGGTCGCACAGCTTTCTTTCTACAATTACTGTAACCACAGCTGAAGAACAAAGTGACTTACCATTAAATCTGGAGACTGTTGTTTCAAAGGCTGGCCTTTCGACAGCTCTCTCAGATGTAGTTTCAACAGTCACTACAGTGGCAGCACTGGACACCTACACAAATGCTTCACTGGATGCAATTGCAGCCTCTTTAGAAGCTCTGTCTTCACCCTTGGTTCCAGGAGATGGACAGTACCAGATGGAGCGTGAGTTTCTTGAGCTAGAGAAGATGAAGCAGCAGCGCTTGGCTGAAGAACTTGAGTGGGAAAGACAGGAGATACAGCGGTTCCGTGAGCAAGAACAGATTCTTGTGCAGAAGGAGCTGGAAGAACTTCAGGCCATGAAACAGCAAATACTATGTCAGCAGGAAGAGGAGAGACAGGCCCACCTTTTAATGCAAAAGGAAACTTATGCTCAGCAACAGGAGCAGTTAGAGCAGATCCAGAGACTCCAAGAACAGCTCAGACAGCAGTTGGAAGAACAGAAGTTCAGGCAGATGTATCCAACTGAAGTCCTGCCAGAGGCTCTTGTTGTGGCAGGAGAAAGAAAAATGGACAGTGGCTGCCAGACCGATGAGGAGGATAATACTGAAAAGGTCTACACTGCAGGAAGGAAAAAGAAAAGTACAAAAAAAAGTGTTGATAGCTGTGTTCAGACAGATGATGAAGACCAAGATGAATGGGAGGTTCCCACTCGAGGCAGACGCAGTAGGTCACGTGGTGGTAAAAATGGCACAGGTGAAAGAGGAGCTGTTTCAGTTCAGGCCCTAACTGAAATCTCTGTACAAACAGACTCTGCAGGAACACTTAGGGGGCACTCTGTGCAGGTAGATACTAGATTAGATTATCCTGACTCTGATACAATGTCCTCTCCAAAAAGGCGTCCCACCCCACTTGATATAGGTCAGTCTCCTCACCTCAAAGCAGATGCCTCTACTCTTCAGGTTGGCCAAGGTCCTCCCAAATCACCCAAAGTACTGTACTCCCCAATTTCCCCCTGTGTATCCCCTAGCAAATCCCTTGAGTATTTGTCTTATGAGAAATCCCTTGGAGACACAAGCCCACAGAGAATGCACTCTGCCACTGATCTATCCAAAGGTCCACCAACAAGTCCTAGGGCTCCCAAGGTCATACAAAGGTCAATGTCTGACCCCAAACCCATGAGCCCAACTGCTGAAGAAAGGGCAGCAGCAAATTTCCAGTATTCTGAGAGTTACTCTGTGAGTATACAATACTTTTTTTTTTTTTTTTTTTTACTGTGTTTACGTTTTGTGAGAAGAATCAGCTTTGAATATGCTTATATATATGTCATGTCTTATTTAGATGTGTTTTTTACATAATTGTTTGCTAATATATGATTTCAAATTTATAATACCTTGAGACAGATATATTCAATTGTTTTTTTGTAATATCTTCATGGCATGGTTCAGCTTACATTGAATTTTAATCTTTTGTTTTTCAAATGTTTTCCTAGGCCTTGTAGCCATTGACATGTTAGATGTCCTTTTTAATATTTTCAGTGTTTGCGTCGTTAAAGTCAATGCAGCAGAACAGCAGATATAGAGTATGTGTTTGTATACTCATCCTCAAGGCATGTCTGACATGAGCAAACAAAATCTTCTAGAAACATTTTTTCTTTTTACCATTAAACTTTATTCTAATTCGAACTTGAAAACTTAGGTGGTGATTGCTTGTTTTTAAAGTTTCTTTTTTATGAAACCAACTTTAAAGCCTTAAATACACCACGGTCACTATGAATTAACAATTCTTTTTATTTGTCATTTAAAGGGAAAGGGATCTCCAAGTGGAACTCCATCTGGCACCCAAAAGAAAGTTAAGAGGACCCTTCCTAACCCACCTTCAGAGGAAGAAGCTGTTAATGCTGGCCAAGCAGCCTACAGCACTGGCTCAGCTCGTCGCCGTCTCTGCCGGAGCACTAACATGGCACGAGCAAAAATCCTGCAGGACATTGACCGTGAACTAGACCTGGTTGAGAGAGAGTCCTCCAAACTGCGTAAAAAACAAGCTGAACTAGATGAGGAAGAAAAGGAGATTGATGCCAAGCTGAGATACCTGGAGATGGGCATTAACCGAAGAAAGGAGGCATTGCTTAAAGAAAGGGAAAAGAGGGAAAGGGCCTATTTGCAGAGTGTTGCAGAGGACCGTGATTACATGTCTGACAGTGAGGTGAGTAACATTCGTGAAACAAGAGTTGGAGAGGAGGTCAGCGGACATGGGCTTGAGAGACCACGAACTGCACCACAGTCAGAACTTGATGAATTTGTTCCTCCACAGACTAAGCACGATCAGTATGGAAAATATTCCCAGTACCAGTACCCACAGTATCAGCAGTCCCTGTACCAGCCTCAGTCACCGTACCAATCCCAGTCCATCTACTCTTCGGTTCCTTCTTTAACTGCCTCACAACAACAGAGCTACCACCAAATGCTTTTGCTCCAGCAGAAAGCCAGACAACAAGCTGCTCTCCTCTCTGAATTAGATTCTACCAAAATTTCCACCAACTATGACACATCATCTTACTTAGGAGGAAAATATGGTAACCACCTTGACTTGCATAGCCTAGAAGAGCATGCTGGCAGCTTGGCAGTCAGTCCTATGTCAAATGTATCTGCTGATTCCTTCTATGCAGACTTAGAGCAACATCAAACGCCAAGGAGCTATATGCTTTTAGAAGATGCAGCAGAACTTGCAAAAAGCACTGGTAGCCTTTCATCTGCCAGCTATGGCATTGCTGAGAGGGAGCTAGCTAAAGCAGAGCGCCTTCTGAGACGCACTGCTGCAGATGTTGGGACAGACTACCTGGGCAGCTCCTCTAGACTTCACTCTTATGGTAAGGCTCAAGATGAAGAGGACCCAATGGAAGAGCCATTTGAACTAAAGCTTTTAAAACAACAACTGAAACAGGAGTTCCGGAGAAGCACAGGGGGCACTGAAAGCTTGGAGCAGCTTGCCGGACTCTCACATCACTATACCCCCAGCACTGGAGTGTCTAGTGGAGGCTACAGGGCCTTCCCCAAAACTGAAAAGTACAGCATCAGTAGACTTACCTTAGAGAAACAGGCTGCCAAGCAACTCCCTACATCTATGCTCTACCAGAAACACAAAAACACCAGCAACATAGGCAAGTACTCCTCCATCCAGGATAGCAGGGCTCTAGAAACAGACTATAGTAGCTACCTGGGGTCCAGTAGTGCTTCTCCCAGATCAAGCAGACTTATGCAGGATGAGATCACCTTTGGGCTACGCAAGAACATTGCAGAACAGCAGAAATACCTGGGCTCTACTCTTGGGGCCAATTTGGCAGGTTCACTCAATCTGGGCCAAAGCCTAAACCTGAGCCCAGGCATGAGGTCCTCTTTAGGAGAAGACTCTGCTTACCCTAGTGGAAGTAGGTCACGGCCTTCCTCTAGACCCTCCTCTGTGTATGGCCTTGACCTTTCCCTTAAAAGGGATACCTCAAGTTCATCTCTGAGGCTCAAAGCAGAAGGTGACACCTCGTCGGAAACCTCAGCTTTCCAGGCTCCATCAGGCAGGTCAAAACCTACAAGCCTGCCCATTGTACAAAGTGGGCGTGGACGTATTCCTATTGTGGCACAGAACTCAGAGGAAGAGAGCCCACTGAGTCCAGTGGGTCAGCCAATGGGTATGGCACGGGCATCAGCGGGTCCACTCCCGCCCATATCTGCTGATTCCCGTGATCAGTTTGGATCATGTTTGTCCCTCCAAGACCCTCAACAGCAACATCTCAGAGAAGATCCTTCTAGAGGGCGTGGCTATGTGCTAATGGATGATCTGCAGGGCACCTTGTCTGATAGTGAAGGTAATTTGTTTGTCCACAAACTGTCCTGTTGGATTGACTCTTTATACACAGTTCCAGATATTTATTTATCTATGTCTCATCTTGTAAGTGCTCATTCCTGTCTATATGAAGGCATCGTTTCTCTGCTAATAACTGCTTTTCTGTCTTGTTTAAGCTTTCTTGTCCTATGCTTAAATAATGAAAGAATCACACTGTCCCAGTTGTCTTTCTACATTAACATTTCTGAGGCCTGGTTACAGTTGGAGTTAAACATTTTTGCATATGATTTCTTCATAGACTGACTTTTTATTTCTCTGTGAACTCTTATAGTGCATGCTTTCAGTCTTTGTATTTTCATTTGATGTAAATATGTGCTGTCTAAGGATAAATGAGAAAAAGTTACACTTATAATGACGAGACATACTATAAATCTCTTTCATTAGCATAAAAACAGCTTTATAGCCCTTAAAAAAATTGTTAAGCTGCTTGTAAACTAGAGCTGCATGTGTTTTTGATTACATAATGTGTTTTGTTATATTTTAGTTATGTAGTTATCTATTATCTAAGTGCCTTACAGCAAAAAAGTCATAGTATAACTACACACATTATCTCTTCATTTAGTTCTTTTGTAATGCTTTATAGATATGTTGAATTATTTGTAAAACCTCATCCACAACAAACTGTATTAATAAGATATTTTATTCCTTATGAAAGTTTGTTTTAAAAATTATTAATTATTATTAATTATTAAAATAAGTTTTAATTTTGCTTTTAATCAGAAAATGTTATAACACACAGTATATGCAAAATGTCATAGTTCATACAAACTTCAATCTCTCAGATGCTCTTCATGCATGTTGCTAGCATGTACCAGAGTAAAAAAGAAAGTTTGTGTTTGCATGTTAAATAGTACAAGTGATGTGCATGTCTTTTCATGTCTGGTTTTGAATAAACTATCACTTTCTTGCATGTTCATCTGTTTTCTTTTTCACTTGGGAACTAATAAATGCCTTCAAATAGAAAGGGCTATGTTTTTTTCTCAGCTGTTTGTTAATGTTTATCTTTTTATTTATGAAACCATTTAAAGTATAGCTTTCAGACTGACGTTTTTCGATTGCATGTCTCTTCTTCTCATGATCTGTGAAATGCATGAAATTACATTAACTTCACTGTACAATATAAAAAAATAACATGAATATTGTAATTGTTACACAATATAGAGTTAAAGAATCTCAACCACAAAAGGTGAAGCTCAAACCCAAAATTCTCACCAATTTTAACATTCTTTTTTCATTGATCTGTAAAGTAACTGACCCCATACATTTAACAGCATATGATGTGTTGTTCATCATATGTGTCATCTGGAAGTAAATGCATTTGCCTTGGTTGCAGCACTAAGTGAATCCCTGGTGGGTTTGAGCAGAGACGATCCAGGAAACTCACATGAGAATGTCACAAACGGTAGAGTATAACCACCTTAGACTCCTGCACGTCTCCTGTCTCCCCCTACACCCCTGCTACCATGATCACCCACCTGCCAATCACCCATGAGCTGTTAGGCAACCAAATCGACCGCAAATTCATCTCCATAACAACATGTTGCAGGAAGTATGACGAATTTTCACACTAATGTAATGCTTTGCTAGTGAATGCAGCTTTTGCATCTGTGATTAAATTGGAGTTTCACACTCCTTTCTCTCTAAAAATAACATTCATCTTCTCAGTTTAAGCTGCTGGAATTTCACAGATTAACAAGAAATCATTCATAGAATACTAATAATAGTTTTGCATATCAAATCTGTTGAAAGTAATGATTTCCTGGTAAGATTAGTCACACTTATAAAGCTATTGACAATAATAGTAGTCCATGTCAGTGAGTGCTTCACCATGTAATAGGATCTACATCTGTCATATCATTTAACATCAAAGTGTCAGGTCTATAAACACTAAAATTGTCTTCCGTTAAATGTTGATGGCCTGAGGTCAAATCTAAAATTGCCTTTGAATGTAAAGCCCTCCAACCCCCTGCCCCTTTCCACATTGTAGCTGAAAACCTATACCAACACTAATACAAGATAGTATGCCAAAATATTTCCTACCTACCTCTGTCTGTCATTAACCCCTGTCTTATTTATGAAAACCAGATTTTTAGGGAAAGGTACAGTAGTAAACAGACTTGCTCTAAATCTTCTTCTAAAGAATTCCAGTGGAGAATTAAATACAGAAAAAAATTGAATCTGAAGAATTGTATCCTCAGGGTTTGTTTTAGTTTTAGGTTTGCATGCAAAAATAACTGCTCTACTTTATATAACCATTTCCTTTTCTGTCCCAGATGGCTCTATATTGTTTGAATTTGAGACTGCATATGTACCTTAGCTGTCTCTACCCGATGTTACCAGAGAACCCTTAGGGGTTTGTTTTAACAGACCGGCAAGCAAGACTTTAACGTTTTAATTTCCATCTGTTTTTTCTGAAGCGTACCACCTGCGACGGGAAGAAACTGATTGGTTTGATAAACCACGAGATGGGCGCGCAGAGAACGGACAAGGAGATAGAAGACAGGTGATACATAATATTTCAGCCCAGTGAATATACACTGCAAGGAACCTCAAAAACGTTTATAGAGAGCTGGTTATCAGACCAAACTTATTTCTCCATGTTACAGTGTCTGATTCTGCTTATTTAATGTCTCTTTAGGGAAGGTCCGCACACTACCCATTTCCTCATGCCAGAATAAAATTACAGAGGGACCCTAAAGATCGTAGTGTATCAGGTAAGTGCAACCTGTCACCTACTCAGTGCTGTGCTGATTGGCTTCCTAATAGCTCCAACAATGTAGACAGACGTTTAGGACAGCTGCCCCTGATAAAAGAGGATCTGTTTGCCATCATGGAAAGATGCCTGAGGCTTATGTCTATGCAAACATTAGTTTCACCATGCTGAGATTGCATTGGCACAGTTTTATTTTATGCCTACTACTAAACAACAACATTACATTACAACAACATCAGCTCTTCTCCAATTTCCCTTTAGCGTCCTCTTGTGGCACTCCATTTTGCCACATCATTGCACACCAAATGTCAACAGACACGAAAACCTCTGAGAAAAAGCACAACAGCGGTCTATCCCCT
Source organism: Enteromius afrohamiltoni (assembly GCA_034779775.1). Taxonomy (NCBI): domain Eukaryota; kingdom Metazoa; phylum Chordata; class Actinopteri; order Cypriniformes; family Cyprinidae; genus Enteromius; species Enteromius afrohamiltoni. The sequence goes on from JAUYWG010000034.1 coordinate 5,944,127, forward strand.
CCTCATGCTTTGGCATGTCATGTGCTGTAGGTGTGGTTGATTCCCCTTGATCTCCTGTGTCAATGTTCTTTAAGCTCTAGAATGGGGCAGACATTATTCAGCAATGTGGCAGATTGGCATCCCTCCAGTTTCATCTGTCATCAAAGCTCAAAATGGTGTGTAATGCACAAATTGGATTATCCTCGTAATTAGAAACTGATGAACAAACAAGTGCCTTAAAAAGGCAATAAATAAGGTTATAGTAAATGTCCTGTGCTGTGACTGGTGCATTTGTTGCAATGTAATTAACGTAAAGGAAAGATCTGTGTACTATAATTCTGAATGACAGGATGTCTTTATACACACCTAAACATCTAGACTACAAAAATGCCTGAGCATTTCCTTGTTATTGCCCAAGGATAATATACAGTTTATTGAACACACTTATCCCCCACTAAAAAGCCTATTATAGATTTGGCAACTTGCTTCCTGATATTTATAGAAATAGGTCTGGCAAAACAATTCAACCTTTCTATCTACAGTTGATTCTTGTCTGAATGTTTTTATTTATTTTTTGTTTTTAACTTTTTATAACCCAACAGCTATATAAAATGTGATGGTATTATCATTTTAGTTTAATAGCTAAGAAAAACTCTTCATTGAAAGGTTCTTTGGGGAACCCACAATGGTTCTTCTGTGACATCACTGAGAAAACCTTTGCTTTTGTAAAGTGTAATATAAATTGCTTTTAAATATGAAAAACCAAATGCAAAACCACTGTTAGTTTGGGCTTCTATTAAAACCTTTTGTCTCAAAATCCAAAAAAAAAAACATATTTTAAGCTTGGTGCCATCTTGTGCAGGTTTTGGACCACCTTTATATGTATGCACTACTATTTTCTCACAGGAAATGGATTGGGCATCCGTGTGGTTGGAGGAAAAGAGGTCCCAGGCAGCAATGGGGACATTGGTGCGTATGTTGCCAAAGTGTTACCTGGAGGAGCTGCGGAACAGACGGGGAAGATTGTGGAAGGTAGGCACCTTAGTGAAGGGTGGTCACTCTTTTAAAACAGTCACTGTGTAAGTTCAATGTTCGCTGTCTCTTAGAGCAGGGAGAGAAGCGCATCTGTTGACATTAAGGGCCACAACGTGACGTGATATTTCAAAGAGAGAGACAGGAAAAACAAATGATGCTAATCCGCGTGATTCTTCACCTCCAGGTTCCAGGAATGACTCACTCTTGATGTGAGAGATAAAGATAGAGCATCAGAAAATGAATTTGAAGTTTCAGGTTCATGACTGTGTTTCCTCTCCTGTGTACATTGGCGGCATAGGTGTTGTGCAGATCAGATGAGAGTTGAGTGTTAAATTTATATCAAAACTTTGACTGAAATGTCTCTTGAGAGTTCCTCTGAAAAGAGTTTGAGGTTTTACTGCTTTGACACTGTGTTTTGTACAATGCCGTTATGTAAATGTGCACTTTATAAAATCAGAATTGACCTCATTGTGACAGATTCGCCCAATGATAGCTGGCGGCTAGAGTTTCTCTGACTTGGAAGAATCTTAACAGACTTTTGGAGTGAAATTTGGATTTCATGACTGCTTTGGATTGTCTTGATGGACTATTTCAGCCATTTTGATGGAGCTGAATTTTACAAGCTCTATTGATCACGGTTGTGACGGAGAAGTTAATGCGCTCTCTTTCTCCGGGGGATGAGGTTGAGCATGGAGTGCTGTAAATTAGGTCTGCTTGGGCTCCGGCCTTTGTGCTGCTTTCTCTCGGTCATAATTTACGAGGGGCCGGACTAGGTGGCGAGGGGAAAGTGAAGCTGGAGGGAGTGGATCTGTCCGTGCGCAGTCTTATTTATGAGGCTATCTACAACAGCTGGGCTTTGTGAGAGAACATACTGAGCTTTGACTGGGACTGACACTTCACATCTGTCTTCTACTCTCTATCAAATATCACTTTGTATTTAGACATTTGATTCCTTAGCTGTGTCCTCTCCCCTGCTTCTCATTTTCTGTTCTGTTCTGTTCTATTCTAATCTATACTCTCCCATCTCATTGAATCTTATGTTGTCTCTTCTATTATCATTTTGTCTCTCCTCATATCTTCTCTTCTTTATTCTTGTCTCATTTATCTTCTTTATTTTGTCTCGCCTTGTCTTATCATTTATTGTCTCTTCTATTTTCTTGTCTAAATTCTCATATAGTCTCATCTTTTCTCACATCCTCTTTTGCCTACTCTTTAAGTCTTTTCTCACGTCTACTCTTAACTCTTCTCGTCTTGTTCTCATGTCTGCTCTTCCTATCAGTTCGCATTGTCTCGACTCTTCTCCTGTGATCTGTTTTTTTCTTGTTTCACTGAATCTTATCTGGTCTTCTCTTTACCCTTTCCTTTCCTTGTCTCGTCTCACCTTTTCCCATCTCGTCTTGTTCATTCCTTTCTCTTTTGGTCTTTTCTCTTCTCATATTTACTTATGTCTCATCTCCTCTTGCTTTGTCTACAACCCAGCATTTTTAGTGTTCTTTTATGTATCTGCTCTCTCATTTCACTTTGCCTCATCTCTTCTTATCTCTCTTATTCAGTCTCTTCTAGTACCTTCTTCTTGTCTCGTCTCTCTCCCACATATTGTCCCAGCAGCGGTTGAAGCTTCTTAAGGGTAAAATGTCAAATGTTTCTACTTGCTTTAAGTATGATTATGCATGCAGTCGGCATGGTTACAACAGTCATGTGACTCATGTATATTATCAAGCTGGTGTTAAGCAGTGGAGTAATATGAGCCGGCTGTTCAGTCTCTCACATTAAACTATAAAACATGTGAGTGTGTAGATATACAGTACATGACACGAGTACACATTCACCTCCAGGGACCCCAAGCATCCACCGTAACATGGGAGCTTCATCCAAACGTCCAAAGCGGGCCTACCTGGCCTACCTGAAGACACGTTTTCATCTGTGTAAGTGCACTAAGAGTGGTTTCAGTTTGCTGTGACTTGGAGTGAATCTGCTGCACGTTTTTCCCTCCGCTTTCTCACAGGGTTTCTACAGCACCGTTCGTTTAATTGAAAGACATCCCATGTGGTGTTGCAGTGCTTTTCACAGCATGTTTGATCTTCCAGAGAAGACCGTACCTAATGAAGAATGTATCTAATGGCTGCTTTTATGTGTGTGTGTTTGAATAGGAATGCAAGTTCTGGAATGGAACAGCATTTGTTTGACTGGTAAGACGTACGAGGAGGTGCAGGGTCTGGTTGGTCACCAGGTCGGAGAGGCGGAGATATGTATCAGACTGTGAGTGCTAGATTTGTATTCCTACTTATTATTTAAATGTGCTTTAGGTCAAATTTACTTGTACCTTCTGCCTGTTTACTATAAAAGTAGTACAGCTAAAGAAATTATTAATACTTGTCTGGAAAAATCAGTGCAAAATGAAATATCATTTTTATTCCATATTTTGGTGCATTTCTTAATAAAACATGATGTTTAATAAGAATGTAGGGGAGGAATAAAACTGACGTTACAAATTTTTGTTGTAAGTTAAAGGGGCTAAAAAAGTAAAAGGGATTTGTGACTTTAACCAAATAGCAAAGTCGTTTGAGAGCCAAAGGAAGTACATTTTGTACAAAAAGCCCATTAAAAGCAGAAAAATACATTTAAGCGAGCAAATAATGTGCATTTTGATTTCATGTTGGCTTAAATTAACTTTTTGTCTCTCAACCATTATTTATCTCCAGTGATATAAATATGCTGTCTGATTCTGAAAGCTCTCACCTAGATCCGAAAGACCAGACCAAAGGTGAGAGCATCCAGTCAGTGGAGTCGAATGACTGTGTCCTAATTACCCTCAATGCTTCTTTACCACTAACTTCTGACTTGCATTTATAATTATACAGGAGACAGACCTCCGCGGTCACCAGGTGTGGACCCTAAGCAGCTGGCTGCCGAGCTGCAGAAAGTGTCCCAGCAGCAGGTGCCGTCCTCCTCTGTGTCAGCACTGGATAAAGCCTCAGCGTCCGCTGGCTCCAGTGCAGTTCCCAGCCCAGGCCAACCTGGTTCACCCTCTGTCAGCAAGAAGCGTCACAGCAAGGTATGCATATGCCATGCACACTCATTTGATGCCTTTTTGTGTATAAAGAGTCAAATGCATAACTAAGTATTTTCTTTCTGCTGATGTTTTGTTTCTTAGACCTCTGAAGCTGCAAAAACTCAGTCCCATCCAGTGTCAGGAGAGATCCAGGTAGGTTTTAGCTCTCATTAATGCAGCTATAAACATAGCTTATTTAGACTCTTCTAGTTATGCTTACCTTTTAAAATGTTCCTTCACCTAGTGCAATCACGTAAAGTGAATTAATTGGTCAGAACATTGCTTTTAATCAACAGAATGTATTTATGCCATTTTCATTAATATTTTTAGAAGTAGAGAGGGGGAAAAAAAATCTTTCTCTTTTCAACTTTACAGCTTCAAATAAATTATGACAAACAGCTGGGAAATCTCATTGTCCATGTTCTTCAAGCGCGAAATCTGGCACCCCGGGACAATAACGGCTACTCTGATCCGTTCGTTAAGGTTTACTTGCTGCCGGGTAGAGGGTAAGTACCTAAAGTAAAAGTCAACTGACTGGAACTGAATTGTGTCTTAAGGTTTCAACCTCTAGTATAAAGTTAGTCTGAACAACCAGCTGTGGTTGGACACTTTACATGTCCAGCCTCTTCCTTCTAAACCGCCCTGCCAAATAGCTAGCTAAAAAGATTTTAGTATAATTTAATATCTGGTTTCTTGACTTAAAAAAAAAAATCCACCTGTTTCACCCTTGGCACTGGAAATTAAGACTCCCAGAGCTGTTATTCAATCCTAGCTGCTTCTTTCCATGAGTTAACGAAACAGAAAATCACTTATCCAGCTGTAATTAGCACCAGGTCTGTGGGAAAGACCTGGAGAGGATTATGCATATTGTGCAAGACTTATGTGCAAGACTTATGTGTATGATTGTGTGTGTGTGTGTGTGAGTGTGTGTTTCTCCATGCTTTTATATGTGCAGTAAGTGAGTCAGCAAAAGAGGAAAATCAATGCCAGTTCAGTTTGTGTGTAAAATTATAGCACTGATTGATGTTTGTAGGTTGGTGTGTATGTTTGTGTATGTGTGTTGGATCATTTCTGGCTCTCATCTGATCATGCAGTATTTGGATTGAACCTACAGAAACAGGAGCTCTCCATTTCTCTGCTCCATATGGGCATGAATGCATGGGCTACTACAAACACACACACACACACACACACACACACACAAACACACACACACCCCCCCTTTGCAGTTTCCCACTCATCACTGATTGTTGTCTGTTTTTGCTGCATGCTGGATCTTCACAGTCAGGTCATGGTTGTGCAGAATGCCAGGTATGTGATTCTTTCCTACAGTACCAGCACATTATACAAGACTTGGCCATGCTTGGACACGAATGGCTTAAAGATGTAGTGTTTTGCTCTTTTTATCATTGTTTCACATTTGATCATTTCTCAATGTAGTATATGGTCACTGCAGCAACTCAAGTGGGCCTATACTGGATGTCCTTCATTGTGCAAACCATTTTCCACCAGTGTGGGGTGTTTCTTGGTTAGGTTTGTGCCAAACTCAATTTCCACCTGGAAGTCAAGGTGACCTCTTGTGGTATGTTATCTAATTGCAGTGCTGAAAACAAAAGAAGGTCCAAACATGTTCAGAAGAGCCTGAACCCAGAGTGGAACCAGACTGTCATCTACAAAAATATCCATCTGGAACAGGTGAACTACAAGCTCGCAATCATTTGCACGTCTAGGTTGCCGGTGTCTAGAAAAAAACAAAAGAAAAATCTGATTTCACTTTGATGGAATATGCTTTTTTTTTTGTTTGGGCATTTCGTGTCAGTTTTGAGATTTCAATTATCTGAAAGCTCTTCAGAGAGAATCTCAAGCTTTTGGTGTAAACAGGGGAAAGTCTGTTGTCTCCCAGAAGTGCTTTAGTCTAATTAAGACCAAAGATCTTCCTCAGTCTGTTGAGCTCTCTAAAGCTGCTGCTGACAGATGTGATTGATATGTTGTTACTGGACTATTGAAGCGAGGCGAACGACTCTTAATTGAGAGAGAAAGACAGAATGCAGGTAGGTGAGGCTTGTATTGAAAACCATCTGGATTTAATGCTCCAGTGCTGCTTATCGTGTTGGAGATATTTGCTGGAATAACAGAAAGAATATTTTTGTTAATCAGCTTTGTCTTGCATTTTAGTAAAAGTATCTAAAAACAAGATAATTTTACTTTAGAGGAGGTTCAGAATGGCTCAAAAAGTCTATTTTGAAATATGTCTATTTTGTTTTGTTTTTTTACTGGAAAACAAGAAAAGTACTGAGGAATAGTTTTTTTCTGCTTATAAGATGTTTGTTACCCCTCATTTAGAGATTAGCCATTAAAATAGTTCAGTTGAAGTTATTTACAGTGACAACAATAAAATAATGTGCAGTAGTAGAGTCAAAAAGTAAATCATCTTGGCGTTGAATACACTGTTTTTGTGTGGTGTGTGTTTAGCTAAGAAAGAAGACACTGGAGGTCAGCGTGTGGGACTACGACAAGAGCTCTGCCAATGACTTCTTGGGAGAGGTGAGAAGCTACAAGCTGTAAACACACTTTGAAAGATTAAACACCTAGTCCAAAGTGTGCTAAACGTTACAAAAGTGTGTGTGTGTATATAAACACATCTAAAGTACTATCAATGAATAGCAATTAAATATAATGCATATAATGAAATTGTGCATGTATGGGGCTTTGTAGGTACTAATCGACCTGTCCAACACGGCCCAACTGGACAATGTCCCACGCTGGCTGTCTCTGAAGGAACAGAGTGAGGGCGAGCATCACCGGCGTTCTCACTCTGGACAGGGCCGCCAGCACTCGCCCAAACCCCCCGGAGGACAAGGGAGCCAGCATTCTCCAAAGACTTCCAGTCACAGCAAGGAGGACTCACCCAAATCCTCGGTCATCAAGAGCCGTAGTCACGGAATCTTCCCTGACCCTGCCAAGGGTAGGACCGAAAGTCGCATGGCGCTTCTGCCACTTCACCTTTCACATTTCCAGTTGTGATGTCTTTCTCTTATCCATCCTTCTATTGCTGTCATTTCTATGCATACTGTCTTCTCTTCCTCTCTCTGTATTGTTCTTGCCTTCACTGGATCTCTCTATCCCGTATTTCTCAAGCTTCCTAGCTTTGGCTTCTAGCTTTCCATATATGTGTGTTCAGTTCACAACGGCGCTGAGCTCACCAGCGCTTCACTCCAGCCACCTCACACAGGGTGTGACAGGGCCGCTCTGACAGGAAGCAGCCTGCTTAGATGCTAACTAGGGCACAATAGTTGAACCATAAGTATCACATCAGTTCTGTCAGATGGAGACTCGATCATTTCAAACAACTTAATAATTGTAGACCATAAATAAGAATGACTTTTTGAAGGATTAAAATAAATAAATAGGCAAAAGTAGGGAATGAAAGCCCTTGTGGTAATTTGGTTCTGGTTGTTTTAGACACGCAGGTCCCTACTATTGAGAAATCTCACAGTAGCCCTGGCACATCGAAGCCGTCCCTCTCCGAGGGCCAAGCTCGCCCCCACGGAGGCCCCCGTGCTCATGGCAAAAGTGGCACGGCCCGGGCACACCTTGACGATGCCGCGGCACCGGCCGAAGCTGCCGGCCAGCAGCCCCGTCTCCAACCAAGTAAACGACGCAAATAAAACCTCCACAGCATGGCTGCCTTCGCACTCATCTGTTCCTCCTCCTGTTCTTTTTCACTGCCCTCTTTTGTTTTTTTTTCCCTTCCCTGTAGTTGTTTTCTGGTTTCTCCCGTTTTACTTCCTCTGGTCCCCCTGTGGTCACAGTCTGTCACTTCACTTCCAATTCGCCTGTGTGTTCTCACCGATGTGTTGGGTACACGTCACGTTTGCAAACACACAAGAACAGTATTATTTTTCCCCCCCAACATTTTCAACTATTTTAATAATCATAACAATTTAAGAAGTCAAGCTAAAATGGCCAATAAATAATTTATTTGAAAAAGTATATCACTATATCTTTTATATTTTGAAGTGATAGGGCTAAACTTTGAATTTATCTATTGGTAATTATTTGAGATGAAACTATCCCTTAACCTTTCTGTTCCTGTAGTGCAGCTAGCATGACATTAGCCACGATCATGGGTATGATTTCCAAGGAATCAGGGGAGTCCAGCCTAAAAAAATCAATTTTCGACCTAGTCAGGCACTTTGCTGTCTTCCACAGGATGTTAACTAATACTAAGACCTGTCAATCACTGTGAGGAGGTTTGACTGCACATGTCAGGCACCTAGTCAGCATTCATGTCCTTTTACCCCACAGGGACGTGTTATTTTAGGAAAAAGCTGCTCAGGTTACCATTTTATTGAATTTACCAAACGACCATCCCTGATCAGCACACAACACATACAGTAGTGCCACGTTTTACTCACTTGAGCCCTTCACGACAGCCCTGACAACCTTTCTTTTAACTTTTCTTTTATTTGTCCCATTGAGTTGTTTTCTGTCCCAGACGGCCGGCTTTTCAGCAGCTTCCCCACTCCACCGAGATGGCCGTGCATGTGGCCGCCTGCTCCTTAAAACACCATCCCACCCTGCCTCCACTCTCTCTGCGGCTCTCGCTGGCCTACACTGCACCTCAGTCGACGCTGTTAAGCGTACTGTGGCTGCATGTGACTATGACCTACAGTAAAAGCTGGTGGTGTCCATGTTGTGACGAGTTCATACTCTGAGTCTCCATCTCGCCCCCTTCTCCCCTCTCCAAACTTCCCCTCCTTCTCACCTCCCACCCCACGGCTGATATATGGCCCCAGCCCAAAATGGCCGCCTCGACCCGAGGCACCACAGGCACAGCGTAGTCGGTGTGCTCACCATTCAGAGAGCCCCATCCGAGTCGCCGGCCAATGAGATCCCTGACGGCCGTCACCTGACCCTCAGGAAAGCCATGTCTGAAGAGAGGCCGCAGCCGGACGGAGGTGAGAGTTGAACGAGACGTATGATTGCTGATGACAGCAAGAGAGAGAGAGCGAGAGGATGTTGAATTACTAACGCACATCTAACTAGCGGGACTAGCTGAGGACTGTTTTGCAAAGAGTGTTTTGTGCCCACGAAGGGAACTGTGGGAATGGGACGCTATCCGAAGGGTCTTTCCAAACGAAAGTGAGCAACTGGTTTCCTTTACACAAAACCGCCAAGGAAGTATGCAGGTATGATGACTTGATCCCGTGTGTCGAATCTTCACAATTTGTTTTAAAACCTGAAGTGATTTGTTCCTCCCAGTACTAAATATTCTTTTGCCTTTTTACATAAGTAGAAGTTTAACAGCAAATAAGTTGAAATAATTTTGAATTAAAGACACAAAACAAGATTTTAGCATTCATTAGCAGGATGTTTTTAGCATATAAAAGGCCTGTTTAGACCAAAATAAAGTTTGGCGCAAAAATACAAATTTAAATTTGATTTAAATTTAATTTAATTTGAATGAATGTCAGTTATTACTTATGCCGTCTAATTGAATGACTTTTTTTAAAAGAAGTGTTCTAATCTCTTTTGCACTGTGAAGAAAACTGGCTAACCAATAAGAATTGTGCTTTTGGTCATGTGTCTGGAGACATGCTTTTGCTGTTACAAAAAAGCAACAACTTGGTGGTGCTCACAAAAAGTATTCTTATCGCTTCATAAAATTAAGGCTGATGTCACATGGACTATTTTAACATATTCTTACTATCATTCTGGGTCTTGAATCTGGTAGTTACACTGCTGTCTATGCAGAGTGAGAAAGTCTCTTGAAAGTCATCATAAATATCTTAATTTGTGTTCTGAAGAAGAACAAATGTCTTACAGGTTTGGAACAACATGAGGGTGAGTAATTAATGAAAGAACTTACATTTTTTGGGGTGAATCTCTTTAATTAATTAAAAAAAAAAAAACTTCTGTAAGCGCCATCTTCTGATAGAGCAAAATTGCATTTTGAAATTGGTATGAACATACAAATCACATGTAGGCATGTAGACCAGGCCTTCATTTTGCTGATTCACAGTGATGGCAGTGATGCTTGTGGCTTAAATATGTGCATTGCAAGCTTCAAAGTCCTTGGTTTTCGGAGTGATTAGGATCTAATGATGCTCACTTTCGACTGGAATCCACCCTCTGCCACTTCACAGGAAATTCATGCAGCGAGTCTCAGTCTGGTTCAACAGTCCAGCAACATGCTTCCCTAAAAACAAGGGACAAAACAGTAGCGCTCAACAGCAACAAACTCTAGGAAGGAGCGCTGACCCACTGGCCATCCTGAGAGAGTCATTAGCGTTACAGTTGCTGAATCTGTTTGGAAAAGACTGTGTGCATGAATTATGTGCCGAAATCATGCATCCCACATCACACCATCACCATCACTCTCAGTCAAAAAATGCATCAACATAAAAAAAAAATACAAGTAAAATATTGTTAATCATAATTAACCACAGTTAAAATAAATTTAGCCTAATGCTAACAGAATTAGCATAATGGAATAACTTAATGCACAAAACTCAAACACACAGTTTACTAATGAAAAGTTTAATTTGTTGTGTCTGTGCTTTTGCTTCTGTCATCTGATGTCTGCTTAGCATATCTCTGTCTGTGATATTTCCTTTCATTTATTGAGTGCTGTCATGCTTTCTTTAAATGTTGCCAGCAATATCTATTTGCGTGTATGCGTGTGCGAGTGGGTTTTGGGAGTGGATATGTGAATATCTACCCCTAAAATGAATAGTCACCGGTTGCAAACTAGTAGTAGTTTATGTAACTCATGCAACTGACATAGTCCACTTCAAAAACAGCATCCCGCAGCCATAGATCTGGTGATGCTCCTGTTACTGCAGCCTCATTGGACAGCGGCCTGAGTGGCAGTGCCTTTAGCCTATTGGATGAAGAGGGCGGGACCAATGCGGTGGACAGCGCTATCTTCCAGGTTCCCAGATTGTGAGTGCTTTCCATATGACTCCCATGATATTTCCTAATCGGTCATATTTTGTTTAAATAATTTACAATTTTGTGATTTTATTTGGTAGCATCTAGACTGCTTTTTAGTTTATTTATTCAAATCCCTACATTTTCTTGCCACTCTCATTCTCTGACCTGATGTTGTTTATTATTCAGTGGAAAGATTCCAAACGGCACAGAAGCTGTGAAATCCGCTCATGGAGATACAGAGGGTAATGTTTGCATGGGATGTTGTGTGGTTTTCTGATTATTTGTGCATGTTTGTGTCAATAGCAGGGTATTTGGGAGTGCAATGTTGCACCAAAGACATTCAATTCAGTATACAATATTGTATAATTTGTACAAACTTTTGAATAATGTTAGAATATATGATCACACTTTTATCTATGACTTCAGTAAGACTGTAATAAGTTCTTCCTGGATCTATCTATTTCCTGTGCCATCTTATTTATCACTGTATGTATGCTCCTTTTGCCCAGAGATAGAACAGATAGAAAGAGAATTGCAATATTGACATGTCTGTGTCTGCCTGTTTAGGTAAGACTCAGGTGATGGGGGAAATAAAGATTGCCCTGAAGAAGGAGATGAAGACAGAGGGAGAACACCTGGTGCTTGAGATCCTACAGTGCAGAAACATAACCTACAAATTCAAGTCTCCAGACCACCTCCCAGGTAACAAGACACGAATGCAAACATGTTCACTCACGCTAATTATAACATGCGCCTATTTGTGACCCTGGACCGCAAAACTTAAACTGAGAGTTATATAATCTCAGCTGAATAAATAAGCTTTCCATTGATGTATGTATGGTTTGTTAGGATAGGACAACATTTGGAAAATCTTGATGGTGCAAAAACTTATAAATAGATAGAAAATTGTCCAAATGAAGTCCTAAGCATTGCATATTACATACGTTTTAATATATTTACAGTAGGAAAATTACAAAATATCTTCATGGAACACGATCTTACTGATTTTAGGCATGATATTCATATTATCTTATTAATGTGAGCTTCCCATAAGTTCTTACATAAATGCTGTTTTTAACAGGATTGGAGAGAAAAGCTAAATGCTTGCTTTTGGTGTTGTTTTACAGACCTGTATGTGAAGCTGTATGTGGTAAATGTGGCCACTCAGAAAAGAATCATCAAGAAGAAAACCAGAGTGTGCCGTCATGACCGCGAACCGTCTTTCAATGAAACTTTCCGCTTCTGCATGAACCCCACAGGCCATTCCATTCAGGTACGGCAGAAATGGACACACTAGAGTGCTAAAATGTGACCCGACTTGAAGTCATGTGATTCCTATTTATTCCAACCCTTGCAGCTCTTTCTTGTTTCAAACGGAGGCAAGTTCGTGAAGAAGACCCTGATCGGCGAAGCCTACGTGTGGCTGGATAAGGTAGACCTGCGGAAACGGGTGGTGAGCTGGCACAAGCTACTGGCCAGCACAGCTCAGATCCACTCCTAAAGACGGCGGTCAGATGAGGCGCAAGGACAGACCAGGCAGCGGAGTCGTACATCTCTGCCGCACTCTTTGGGACTAAACTGAGCTGACACAGGGAGCTTCCCGATTGCGCTGGCACGTGTGATTGTGTTAACCCAAGCCATGGAGAAACAGGTGTATAATGGTGTTTACAGAAAGGATCTGACCCTTATTGACAAGATGCAGATCTTTACATTGGGAAATGCTCAAAAAATTGAGCCTGGAGATTCACAAAATGTTCATACGTATATGTGTACATGCACTTTCACAATCACTTACAATTATCGACACATATTCATACCGATGTATGTATAATTAATATGTGTACATTGGGCCACAACAGACAGTTAGATGATAGAGTGAAAGTTTATTTATCCCGTTTGTGCATTATTCATATGAGAACATTATGATTATTTACAGATAGAGACCGATATCATATACATTATTTTTGTATGATAGAGACAAATTCAGTTTTGGATATTTATCGTTATTTTACATTCCCTCTCAGATGTTATTATGTGTTGAAAGAACTGATATTTAAAGCATATTATCAATAGATTAGAAGAGTATTTTATGGTATATTATAGACAGATTTAAATGAATGAAATATGATTTATTGGGTGTTGTGATGACTCGTTGTGTCAGTATGGATATTTCCTCTCACAGAAGTAACACTTTCATCTTTCGCTGTGTGATACTAAATTCATCAAAGTCAGAGATACACATCCAGAACTCTAGAAATCAAGAAGCAGGTAATTACCAAGAATTTCAGCGTTTAAGAAAACTGCCGGTCTAATATGACTCACAGAAATGAATGGGAAATTGAATAGTTGTGTTCGCTGATTGTTATGATTTGCTATCTCATTCGATGAATGTGACAGACGAAATATATCCGATATGCAGCAGCATCAGTTGGAAATGTCAAATCCAGCACTGTTATATGATTTGCACTTTGTGTCTAGCATTTTACGAATGTAGGTTGGGTAGCTTTTTCGTCCAAAAAAAACAAACATCCTGCCATTTAAAAAAAGTCAACACTGTCAATCCCCCACGCAAACTCGTACGCATCTGTCTCTCTTAAATACTCAAGGATCAGAGTTTGAATGGGTCAGTGTAGTGTCTGTCTGCATCATATTGCTGATATACAATGTTGATATTATGTTTTATTAAAAAACTTACTCCTAAACACTCAGGTTTCGATGAAAAAGCCTTGCTTAAAAGTTACTGGCTGATCTTTGATCTAAGCAGGTTCGGCTTAGAGGCGACAACAGTGGATCAGGACGATCACAATGTGTTCATTTTTTATTTAACAGATTACTAACTTTTTTTTTTTTCAGTTTACACATCTGAAAGGACACGTTTAGACGCTGAGTGCACCATTTCATTCTTTCAGAAAAAGTGTGGCCACTTCGCAATGCAGACACTTGAAATCAAATGCCATTAATGTTATGTTTCTTGCGTTGGTTTTTATGCTTTTAAACTTGGGATGTGTGGATTCAAACTTTACAACACATAACCCAGCCATTATACAGCTCAAGCACTTACTGATATTTACCTTTGCCAAACTACCAAAATCCGCAGGTTCTGTGTGTGTTATTCTATGCAACTGAATATACATCTGATGTACTTATTGTTTAGTGGTCGCAGGACAGATAAAGCATTACGAATGAGGATTTTTTTTTATTTTTGTATGTATGTTTTTTTCCACGTGGTATATATGTTTGCTTTTATATATACATTCGGTTGTCTTTTTTGCTTGATGCTTGTTTAATTAATTTTATATTGCTATTTTGGGGTAACAATGTGTTTGCAAAAACGTAGGGTTGATTAACCTACTCAACTATTTAACTGCTAGCTTTGAGAATTCAAATGTACATAACAAAATGTGTTTACAGGATCATAGCAGACTGGTCATCTAATATGTTCATCATTCAGTGTCTGGAAACAACATCTCGCTGCACTCAGCTTTATATCAGTGCTCAGCTTTCACTATAAATTCTGATCTCCCAGAATGTGTTATCATTTTTTTATGTTTACACATTAGATGAGGGGAAAAGGCGTCATATAACAACTCGTCACGTTAATTCATCGTAACCAACGCAGCCTCCTTTGAATAACCCGCGCATGCTCCAATTTCACTTCGCCACACAAACTCTTTCACATCTGCAAAAATGATTAAAGACGTGTAAATAAAAAAAATAATAATTTTCTTTTTGTACAAATAGGATCTTGTATTAGTTTTCTGGTTCAGCGAAAGGCATGTGTGAGGGAAAGGAGCAGAGCGACTGTGTTTTGATCTGTGTGTTACATGTTGTACATGCACTAGGGTAAAAGCTTTCCTCATGCTTGCCTCTGATGGACTGGACTTGACCTGCACAACAGACACCGATTTAACCCTGTATAATAAAGAGCAGATGTTGACCTTACTGACTCCAAGTAGAATCAGGAAACGTATGGTGTTTTCACTTTGGATGTTGCATGTTTTGTTGGTGGTTTGTTCATACTATTTTTGTGTCCAGATTCTATTTGCAAAAAGAGAAAAAGATTATGAAAAATTAATCAGATCTAAATATGTATGCTGACTGTACAAAGATATGCTTGTATAATCCGTCTGGTTTTCCACTTAATGTAAAAAAATCCAGCTGTCATGGTTTTTGTGGTTGTACACAAACGGTATTGATAAATTATGCAAATTGTGCTGTAATAAAAGGCTAATGCCCCAAGTCTAAATATTAAATGATGTATGTAAAATTCTCCCTGAAGTGAATTCATTTGTACGCCACTTTTAAATCTGTTTACAACTTTTATCTATCTGTCTATTGCTTATAGACTCTATGTTTATCTATCTATTCTATCTATCTCTCTGTCTATATCTGTTTATCTATCTGACAGGTAATGTCGTTGTACTTTGTTTTTACTTATTTTATAATTTTATTAGAATGTCATATTTTGCAACGATAAAAAGGCGGACTAATTAGTGGGACCTTTATTTTGAAGTAAGCGGTGGTGTCGTCAACACATTATGTCCGACCATGCAGTAAAAACATTGGAGGTTTCTGATGATATTTTACTAGTAATGCGTCGCTGTTGTGTGTATTTATTTTCCTTTCAGCAGTCTACTTAGAAGAATTTAACTGGGCTAAATGGAGGAAGAAACCACATTAAAGCAATTAGTTAAAGCAGTTCAACATGGAGAGCTGTGCACAGTCAGACAGCAACTCAATGAGCACGTCAACAGCCAGGCTGTCATCTATACTCATTTTGGGAAATCTGGAGATACTTTACTGCATTATGCTAGCAGACACGGTCACATAGACATTTTGCGTTGTTTAGTTGAGGAGCTCAATATGGACATTGAGGTGTATAACAACGACTACAAGAGAGCGCTGCACGAGGCTTCTTCCATGAGTCATTATGAATGTGTGCGGTACCTTATTGCCAGGGGAGCGAAAATAGACAGTTTGAAGAAAGCAGACTGGTGAGTTATACTTGCTGTTTAAAACCAAATAACGTGCATTCAGTAGATGGTACATGGGACCCGGAAGAGGAGTAGACCTCAACGCCTTCGATAGCTCAGTTGGTAGAGCGGAGGACTGTAGAGGCTCAACACTGTAATCCTTAGGTCGCTGGTTCGAATCCGGCTCGAAGGAGACTTTTTAACTGAATTTAATACCTTTTGCTTATATCATACGCCATTTAAAGTGTCCCTATTATGCCATTTTAAAGGTTGCTACTATTGCTTTATGAGTCTCTTAAAACAGGTTTGCATGTATACAAGGTCAAAAAACTTTAGTTTTCTCCAAAAATAGATTTAATTTTATTTATTTCTTAATGATTCGTAAACGACTCGTGTGAAGCAGTTCGAAGAATAAGTCTGTGTAAACCCCGCCTCTCCGTGAGCCCTCACTGCTGTGAATGGTCAAATAGCGCAGTCCTTTATGATTGGTCTACCGCTACAGCGTGTGTCGGAAAACGAAACGCCCATTGCTATAATTGAATGACAGCGCGGGATACAGCGCCTTGACTTGATGTTATCCATACGGAAATTGTACTGTTTGTGGGCGTTCATCTTCGGAACACAATTTAAGATATTTTTAATGAAAACCGGGAGACCTTTGGAGACAGTTGCCAATGTCAGTGTAGAAAGCATGACAGACGTCGATTGCTCCATCTGCCATCAGTGGTTCAACTGAAATATTGTGAAGCTACGAGAATACTTTTTGTATGGAAAGAAAAGTTCATTTTTGCATTCAGCATTTATTTTGTTCACTTACTTATTTTGTTCACTTTGTTTTACGTTTTTCACCTTATATTTAAATTTAATTTTATTTCTGCTTTTCTTCAGTTAACGGTTAGTTACTTTTAGTTAATACCAATACTGTCATTTGTTCTCAAACAGTTTTTCTGCATTTGAACAAAAAAGACTTCTATCCTATCTAGGACCCCTCTTATGATGGCCTGTACCCATCGAAACATTGAGGTAATTTTGGAGCTGCTGAATCACGGTGCTGACCCAATGCTGCAGAACAAGGATGGATGGAACTCATTCCACATTGCATGCAGAGAAGGAGATCCAGCCGTCATACACCACCTCCTACTGGCCAAACCCGAGGTCTGGAAGACAAAGAGCAAGACTGGAAGAACGCCGCTCCACACTGCTGGTATAGAAGTACATGATTTTCCCCCCAAAAAATCCCAAATTTGCATTAATCTTTCCTTTTTTTACCCAAGCTATGCACGGCTGTGAGGATACAGTGAAGATTTTGTTTCAGAGGTAACATATTTTGAGTATGCGTGTGTATAACACAATGCCTTCTTATTTTGCTCACATGGTTTGCATGTTAATTCAGTTGTAGCTATGACCCCGATGAGAAGGATAGTTGTGGAGTCACTCCATTTATGGATGCTATAAGGAATGGACACATAGCTATTGCTAAACTGCTTCTTGAGAATCACCAAGTAAGCTTATATTTGCATTGTAATTCATTTAAAGTGTCTTTCTCATACTATAAATGAGCATGTCCATGTTTATCTGGTTTAGGCATCTCCCTCAGCTGTAGATATTCTCGGTGCACAGCCCCTACACCAGGCCTCTGTAACTGCTCAGGAAGAAGCACTTTCTTTCCTCGTGCGTAATCTTGGTATCAATATAAATTCAAGAGCCACGAAACTGGAACTGACTGCATTGCACTACGCTGCTAAGGTTGTATCTATTGCATTAAACATGAAGCACAGTTAAGATAAACACACTTCCCCTTCTAATCTGGCTTTGATCTCAATTCTCATTTTTCAGGAAGGTCACACAAGAACAATAAAAACACTGCTCGCCCTGGGCGCTGATCTACATGCAAGAGACACAAAAGGAAGATCAGGTAGGATTGCAATTTACGGTGTATTTCACTGCTTGCCACCCTAGTAGGATGCCATAATTGGGATCATTTTATTAGAACACAATGTGAAAATATTTTTTTATGGTTTGCAGCTCTACATATGGCATGCATTGGGCAACATGTGGACGCTGTCAGGATGCTGCTACAACTGGGACTCACAGATACTGAAGACAATACTGGCAATACAGCAAGAGAGTATGCCCGAAAAACTCACATTAAAGAATTGTTTGAAAGTCTTGAAATGTAATATCTGCGTCAAAAGAATAAAACATTGCTTTTAATGAATATTAAGCAAAAGTGGAGACACAAAGTTACAAAATAAATGCTTTTTATGAAAGTCATGTGGTATAATTTGGGCCTTTTAAAGAGTGTGACATGAAACCTTGGCTTGGCAGTTGTTTTAGTAATTGTCTGCAAAGAGGTGACTCGTAAACAAATTGGTGCTTTTCACTCATTTCAATTTACGTTCCCTTTATTAAATGAACTGACTTGTAGTTTTAATTAAATAAATGGTTAGTTAGTAAATTAGTTAATTGTTTGTTAGATGAAGCAATACTATTGTTAATTGTTTCGGTGAATGATTTGTTCCATAATGCAAAAATGCTAACTGGGCGCCAGCTACTGGTATAATGATGTAACCTATAGAAAAAAGTCACTTTAGTCACTGAACCAGTTATGCCTACAGAACAAAACATCCATAATCTATGTACTTATTTCTAATATGATGCATCTTCTTAGCTTTACTTCTTTATAGAAAAAAAACAGTAGTTAACAGTCTAATACTTAATTTCTGATATGTGATATTTTCGTGAAAGAAAGGATTCGAGTCACTTGGATGAATAAAAATCCCCACCACATCAAGCAGGTGAGGGTTTCTGGTGATCGGGGGCGGAGTCTTCGCTCACTGTGATTGATAACTCAGTCCTCCAATCGCAGCTGAGAACTCGCACGCCCTGCCCACTTCAGCCACACCTACTGGGGGGTGACGTGACAGCGCACTTCTTTCATTTCCAGCTTTGCAAGATCTCCATTTTCTTCGGGCCGACGCGTAGGAAAAGGGGATTAAAGACGAGGAAAAATGAATGAAGAATACGACGTTATCGTGTTGGGAACCGGGCTGACGGTATTCGAATATTATTCAATACAAATACGCTCGTGTACATGATGTAAAAAACCTTACGAAAAACCACAACCAGAGGCTGTTTCGATCTTGGTAGGCGGTGCTGACACTGTACGTTACCGCTCAGTTTAGGAAGCTAATTACTAACGTGCTAGTTTTAGCATCATGCTAATCAGCAGCCAGTCAAACACTATCGGATAACGTTATGCTAATTAGCAACATTGCTAGCGTTAGCCCCAGGCTAATCGGCGTTCATTCTTACTGTACGGCCGTGCTATGCTAACTTTAGCATCTGTTATAGTTATCCATTGGCGCTCAGATGCGCGGCTAACGCTGCTTCACAGGCCTCGTTTGCAAATTTGACGGTGTTTTGTGACTACACAGAACTAATTCATAATGCATTTCCGTGTTGTTTAATATTTGGATAATAACGAATCCTTTCGTGTTTTATTATTTTAGTGTGATATGTTTGATAGCTCGCTCGTAATGAGGCTTTCATATTTTGACAGTACCAACTAACCTAACACGGCTTGCGTTCTGTGTTTACGTAACGTTAATAAATGTACTCTAATTATTAATGATAAATAATTTTATTTCATTTTAAACATCTTAAATTCATTAGCCTGCATTTTTTTATCTGATTTTTCAAAAAACGTAGTCTGTAATGTTTTCTGTGGCTTCTTCAATGTTGAGGTGTTATTTTTATTCTATTTTTGACAAGAGGTTGACTTCATAGTTATTGTAAGGGTTAAGAGTTTCATATATATTTTTAATTAAAATGAAATTATCAATTTTGAGATTACTTATTGCGTCAACATGGGTCAGTAAACAACCACACCCTCAAGTGAAACAGAAAACCTTCATTACATATTCCGTTGCAATGCTTTATTTGCCTTTTCTTTCAGTCAGGAAGTTGTTTTATTCTTATAATACAGATTAAACGTCATAAACCACATCCTCCGCTCATTTACCTGTAAAATTGCACCGTTCATAGTATGCTATGTTGTAAATATTTACCTTTTAAATTAAGCATAGGACAACCCCATGATGAAAATTATTCTTGACGGCTACTCAAATTCATTTGTTTGGTTGGACAGTCCCTGAAAACTTTGCTTCCTTGCTGTCTAAACAGGATGTTTATTTCTCATTTTAAAATAAAAAAAAAAAAACGCACACCCAAATCTTCATAAACCTGCATTAGTAGTTTCATAAAGTTTTAAACGGTGATGCATACTCACCATGCGGAACATCAAGTGTGCATTAAAACCAATGTTGCATTTTATTGATGGTGGCTATCCATTATTCATATTTCATTGCTTTTACCAAAGGCCTGGGTAAAAGCTGTAAAGAAACCTATGCAAAGTGGTTTCTTTAAAACAGGAAGTATGGGACTCAAACATAGGTCGTTTTTGTGCAGAGGTGAATTAGGCTATCAGTAGAGGACCAGAAAGGCGTTGGTCCGCTTTGTAGAGGAACCGAGACTGACATTTTCTGTTTAGTTCTGCAAATCAGACAAGAATGGCAAGCCGATGCAAGTGGCATGCAAGTAAGAAATTAGCAACAGTGTTTCTGTCTTGGCTGTTTTATGAGGAATTCCTCACAGTTTCTGAGGCTACGGTCTCCCTGAGCATAGTTAGACTCTGGTATTACATGGCTTATTGCATAATCCCTTTAGCCTGAGCACAACAGTGTAAAGTGGCTGGAAGTTAGGAACGTTGATGCTTAAACTCCTCTGAGGGCCTTTCCTGTTTTAAAACATGCTATAATAGGTATTCTTACAATGGATTGTTGTTATATAGTTACACACTTGTTACTTTCACCACTGTCTTTACATTGTCTCGTATTGTGTAGACGCCTCTTTCTCCACATAATGTGATGAATCATCATCTACAGTGGATTGATGGGAAAATGCGACAAACAAAAGAAACATCAAATAGTGGATGATTGAGCTTTCAGAACAGAGAGAGAAATGTTTTACTGGAGCGTGATGATTTCTGTCGCTGATAGAGTCATCTGAAACCAGAACGCCATGAAAGAGGGAGACAAATGTCCGGAGCATTTCTTAGGACCTTTCATGTGACTGCAGCCTGATTCTTTAGTAAGGAGAAGCAGGTGGTGTTCAGCCGTGTAGATCTGCTGGATGCTTTACAGCGAATGTTAACGTTTAACCCTAATTGCAGCTAAAAAAGATCTTTGGATTTAGTACGCGATCATTTTGCTTCAAGATTTTTCCTTGAGTTATAAAAGAACTCATCCTTTGAGCTGAAAGCAAATGAGTCACGGACATTTGAGGTGAGGACATTGATTATGTGGGCGTGACAAATTGACTGTTGATGTGTAAAACAGCATTTTTGTTATCCTCCAAGACCAAACATTTTGGTAACCACCACCTTGGCTTGAGCTGATCTGGTGACGTCCATAGTGATTTGTTTCCTTAGTCGTGAGGGGTTCGTTCGGTCGTACTCCTTCCACAAAACACAATGAATAATAACACAAACTTTTTCTGCTTGTAGTAATACAGTGCCACATATTCAGCAGCTTTGATCAGCTGAGAAGTAGGTTTTATGTTGGTATCCCACCCTGACCTGTTCTAGCTTAGCAGTGTGATGCAAAGCAGGCGTTGTCTTGTTTAGATATTTTCTTACATATTTGTAATGCTAAGGACTTGGCTCATCTCCACTCGCATGGGTTTTGTTACTTTTGTGTCTCATCTTAAAATTTGCAGTGCAATGATTTGTGGGCCCGTAATAAAGAAAACAATGTCATTGCTGCCCAAAAGTGAGTTACTGTTGTTTGATGGCTTCTATTGCGTGTAAAGTCCACTCCATCACATGATCCGTAGGTTTGCTGTTTCTAATCATTTGTTATGGCCTGTGAGAGGACAGTGTTTCAGCTATTCTTTAAACGTCCATGCTTGTCTTTTTTCATAGCTTTCTCCTAAACAAATCTGTCATAAGGGTTGTAAAAATGTTTTGATAGTGATATGCGTACGTGTGTATGAAGCACGAAACCAAAGGGGAAAAAAAGGTAATACTAAAGATAAAATAACACTAGTTATGACCCTTATATGGGTTGAATGTTCAGTTCATGTCTACACTGTGTGTAGTTTATACAGGTGTAACTGGGTTAAGTTGTTTTTGCTGCAATGATAGATGATGACTTTTATGATGAGTAGAGAGCTGTTTTGGCATTCTTGTAAAGCATACTTCAAGTGGACCGCAATGTATAATTTTTTAACACAGAGAATCAACCTGCTTCAAATCACAAAATAACTAGAATTTATTTTACTATACAAACCACAACTTGTGTTTTGAATGGCCTGGGGTCATCATGGTCACATGTCTGAGAGTTATTGTACTGAATATGCATTTCTGTGTTTTCTCAAGGAATGCATCCTGTCTGGAATCATGTCCGTGAAGGGGAAGAAGGTTCTGCACATGGACAGGAACTCGTACTATGGAGGGGATAGTGCCTCCATCACCCCATTGGAGGATGTAAGTCACCATTTGACACCACAGGTATTTTTTAATCTCCAGAGGCACTAATATTGTTTCTTTGTTTGCTGACAGTTGTTCAAGCGTTTCAGTCTTCCTGGCAGCCCTCCTGAGTCCATGGGAAAGGGCCGTGACTGGAACGTAGACCTCATTCCCAAGTTTCTAATGGCCAACGGTAGGAAGCAACAACATGAAACTTTACATTTTCATTTCAGTCATCACTTGTTGTTAATCTCAGCCAAATATGCAGCACGTTCTGGATCGCTCTGCACCAGGCGCTGCTGAATCCTTCAATCACACTTATCCTGTTGCTTAGCAATTTTCTGTCATGCCTCAAGAATACGATGGATGATGGTTGTGTCCTTTTCGCATTTATAGGTCAGCTGGTTCGTATGCTGCTGATCACACAGGTGACACGTTACCTGGACTTCAAAGTGATTGAGGGCAGCTTCGTCTACAAAAAGGGCAGCATCTACAAAGTGCCCTCCACTGAGACTGAAGCTCTGGCATCCAGTGAGTGACATTTTTACAATTCAGATAATCTAAAGATAGGAACAAACACGAGGTCTTGCAAATGCAGCAGAGAATTTTCTTATCCTGGCAAAAGGATCAGCTTGAAACTGCTGATTTAAAGCCAGCTTTTGCCATTTTCAACCGAATTGTTCATCAGATGGTCAGTGAGCAGGCTGTGGGTGGCCCATGGTCTATAGCCAAGGAGGTTGGAGTGTTTTATTGCCTGAATCGGGGTTAGCTAAAACATTTTTGTTAATTGGAAAAAATCAAATCAAAATATTATACTAAAACTATAAGTTGCAGCAGTATTAAAATCTGGAAATAAAAAATTTGAACTAAATAAATTCTAGTTTCTCTCCTGACTTACATTTTCTGCCTTTTTAGAGAGTATCGCAACGCATACGCTTTCCCCTAGGCATATACATCCCTGCGCACGCTTTCCCAAGGATGTAAACAAGGCTGATTACGTCAGATGCACTAAAGCTTGCATATGCGCTGAATAGAAGACAATTACAGTAAAGAGATGATTATGGATGTCTCGCCCTACTTCCCTTTTGATTAATTTTGCAACATAATGAAATTGTGTGTAAAGTAGTTCCTCTTGTCTTGTGGACTACATAAGAGATTATGGTTTGTTTTGTTCCTAAAATACATTCCATCAAACAAAGTACACGTTGTCATAGCTGGTGGGGAAAAAACTTAATTTTTTAACATGTAACAATTATCCTTTAGGCCTCATGGGACTTTTTGAGAAAAGACGGTTCAGGAAGTTCCTCGTGTTTGTTGCCAACTTTGATGAAAATGACCCAAAGACCTTGGAGGGAGTGGATCCAAAAAAGACCACCATGCGAGATGTGTATAAAAAATTCGACCTCGGGCAGGATGTTGTCGACTTCACCGGCCACGCTCTCGCACTCTACCGCACAGATGAGTGAGTCAAAAACCTCATCTACTTTTTGGAGAAAGTTCACCTAAAACACAAAGTTGTATGAGGTAGGCTTGTTTGCTTCATGAAGGTAAACCTGTTTGTGTTGTCTATCCGTCCAGCTATCTGGATCAGCCCTGCATAGAGACGATAAACAGGATTAAGTTGTACAGTGAGTCTTTGGCGAGGTATGGAAAGAGTCCATATCTGTACCCTCTCTATGGCCTGGGAGAGCTCCCCCAAGGCTTCGCTAGGTGAGTTTTCCCATCTACTTCCTTTGCAACTCACCCTGTCTGTGTGTAGTGTGCTTAGATTGCAGTACTCTGTATGTACACTAGCAGTTTATTTTTGTCACTCGCAGATTAAGTGCCATTTATGGAGGAACCTACATGCTGAACAAGCCCATTGAGGAGATTATTGTAGAGAACGGCAAAGTGGTGGGCGTCAAGTCTGAGGGAGAGGTGAGTTTCTTGTTGCAAGGCTGTTTGAAATCTGATTTATCTTTAAACTATGCTGTGACTTAAATGCTGTTTATGCTTCATGGCCAGATCGCTCGTTGCAAGCAGCTGATTTGCGACCCCAGTTATGTCATGGACCGAGTCAACAAGGTGGGTCAGGTGATCCGGGTCATCTGCATCATGAGCCACCCCATCAAGAACACCAGCGATGCCAACTCCTGCCAGATCATCATCCCTCAGAACCAGGTCAACAGGAAGCATGGTTAGTTTGACAGGAAACCACAGCACTTGCATGTGTAATCTCATTTTGTATTTGGTGTCTTTTAGGGTTGACGGCAACTAATGGTGCTTTTCCACTGCGTGGTATGAGTCGGCACGGCTCAGTTCGGCTCGGTTTGCATTTCCACTGCAGTCTAGTAGCGCTTTAGAGTGGGTGGGATTATTCACGTGTCGTTATAGTTGCGCCGCCTCTACTGCCGTGACATCATCGTAAATGCGGCACAAACAAACACACAACAATGGAGCATACCGACAGAATGGTGTTTTTCATTCTCGGCATGTGGATGTTTTTAACAGCAAGATGAAGGAGTTTGTTTTAAAAGAGACTGACGGCAGCCAAAGAAAACACAGCTAAAAAAGACAAGAGAGTTTAGGAACGTTTCTTCAAACAAAAAAGTTGCGTCCGATCCTTGGCTGGCTGTGCTGATTTAAATCTAGCGGGTCTGTTGTGTCTCGTGTCGCAAGTTCAGTGATGCAGTAATGACAATTTTCTCCGGCCAATCAGTGACCAACAGAGTGTACACGTCACGTTTTGGTAACGGTTCTGAGGTAGTACTAAAAAAAGGACCAGGTACTGTTCCTAGTGGAAAACCCCCCAGAAGTGAGCTGTACTGAACCGTACAGTACTATGCAGTGGAAATTAAGTGAAATTACAGGACTTTTGAAACCGTTATTGTTTTTTGTAATAAAGTTGCATTTATAAATATGAATAGAAAGGAATGTAGCTTTCCAATATAATAAAATACAATGTGTAATTATGTAATTAAATTTTTATATTCATAAAAGGCCCCACATCTGAGATATTGGCATTTATCAGTTTTTTGCCATATATAATTGCGTATATAAATTACAAATGTATATACAACGATTTCATAATTATACACAGCAAATCAAACGTTTGAGGTCATTTAGACCTTAAAAAGTTGATACTTTTATTTAGTATGGACACATTCAGTTGGTTTAAAAGACACCGTAAAAAAAAAAAAAAAAATATTTCTGTTATGTTCTTTTCATTTCCACAAAAATGTTAATAAGAAATGTTTTGATGATCACCAAATTTACATTTTACAATGATTTTTAAAGAATCAGGTTACACTGGAGTAATGGCTGCTTACAATTCCGCTTTGCTATCACAGGAATAAACTACATTTTAAAATGTATTCAAGTGGAAATGCCATTTTAAATGGTAATAATACTTCTCAATATTCTTGTTTTTACTGAAGTCGTGATTAAATAAATGCAGCCTTGGTGAGCATTGAATTGGTCAAAAGCATTAAAAATATTACCAGCCTCCGAATTATTAAAATGTGCATTTTTGAACATTACAATTTTCTTTTTCTTTTAGATATCTATGTGTGCATGATCTCTTACGCACACAATGTGGCGGCCCAGGGTAAATACATTGCCATAGTCAGCACCACTGTGGAGACCAACGACCCTGAGAAAGAGATCAAACCAGCCTTGGACCTTTTGGAACCGGTTGAGCAGAAGTACGTTTTTGTGCACTCGCTGATATCTACAACTTACTTTGACATGCATGCAATCAGATAAATAAGATCATTTCTCTCTGCAGATTTGTGAGCATTAGCGATCAGTATAAGCCAACCGATGTGGGATCTGACAGCCAGGTAAACGTTTACACTGAGCTTACTTGATCTACAAAGAGTAACTACAGTACTAAGTTTGTTTTTATCTGCACCTAGATCTTTATCTCTCGCTCCTATGATGCCACGACCCACTTTGAGACAACCTGCGACGATATCAAAGACATCTACAAGCGAATGACGGGCACAGAGTTTGACTTTGCCGAAATGGAACGCAAGAAGAACGACATCTTCGGAGACGGTGCTGACCAGTAAACTAGCTCCAGCTGCTCTTGAATATCAGATATTCAGACGATCATAATCTTAACATTTAAAGAAAAAATAAGAAAAAAAATGGCAACCAAACTGGGCAAGCTGGCTGTCCTAGCATATGTTTTGCCCTTAATGGAATTTCATGTAAACCGTTATACAAATTTAGCATTTTTTGGGGGGGGGAGAAGGGGAGAAAGTTCTGCCAGTCTGCTTTTTATAATCAGGAAACGAGATCCATTTTGCACTGATTGTTTGTCAACGGCCTGTATTCGGTTTCCATCATGTGATCTTTATCTCAACCTGCTTAGACATGGGATGTGAAAGTCCAAAGATGCCAAATAAGATGTATTCAAGTGATATGAAGAAATGCATATTTTTAAAATGTGTTGGTCGTCAGGGGGAGGGGGATCTGGTTTTGCAGAATTGCGTAAAGATCTGTTTTGAGTTTGGCCAGGTTTAACAGCACACGTTTTTATTTTTAAAAGAAACTATCTACTTCTAAGATAACTTCCAGGGATTACTCATTATTCTATTTTCCTACAAATAACAGCTGGTGCTTCTAACTAGTATCCTTAATATTAAGTTTGCAATATTTCTCCAGTTTCATTGCGTTTACAGATTGAAGGGAAGTATCAAGCACACAGTGTAGATAATCTTTTATGTAATCCGTGTCCAACCACACAGTATTCCTTTTGCAATATGCTCATGTGATTTGACATAACTGACCCCCAATTAGCTGTAAATTGTGCTACTTATCGGAAGGGGAGGGGTTTCTTTCAGCTTTGCCTTGCATCTCTTTTTCTGATGGGTTATGCGTGATTGGAAGGCTACTACGCAGAGGTTATCACACGTCAGTGGGAAAAGCTGCTTTACTGTAAGTCTGGAATCTGCTTGTCTAGTGTGTGTGTTAGGGAGCTCTCCTTCTCCCTCACCTCAGAGCAGAGAGAGGAGCAGCCAGCGTCTCCTCAATGGCTCTGATGTGTTAGCAAGGACCAAAATGTCTATGGCAGTATTGACTTGACCGGGGCCCTGTGCAAAATGTCACCAATGTTTTAAAAAAAACGACGAAAACAAATGCTGAACGAATGGGGCTCAAATGATTTCTGTACTGCAAAGTAAAAATGTTAACTTGTGGAAAACTGACTTTGTGTTTTTATTTATGGTATTAGCTACAAAAGACCCAGTATCACTCCAGAATTCTCTTTTTATTTGATTATTAATTGGAAGAAATATATTGGTGGACTGCATATCTACATAACAAAGACAAAGCAGTTTAATGTAATTTTGTAAAGGGGTATTAAGTATGTATCACATGTGCTACTTAAATATAAAAGTTTTGTTTTGACTCTAATAAAGTTTATTAAACCGTTATAGCAGTGAGCGCTCTTAAGGAACTACATCTCCCAGAATCCTTTGATTCGTAAGTGCCGTATTCAATTCGTAGTGTCGCAAATGATAACAAACCGCAAAGGCTGCTTCTCTAAATATAGAACAAGTTTACTTAATCAGCAAGTTGTTTGCATGCTATGTGAGAAATATTTGTTAAATGTCAAATAGGTTTAATTATGGAACTCACCGCTGCCAGATCAACGTTTTATGGTGACATCGGTAAGTGTTTGCATTCTATGCATAACGGGCTTATGTCTTTGCATTGCTTAACATTGCTTTATAATCGACGTTGGAAATGGGTTTTAGAAACGAAATAAATGACTGCATCTGTAGGTCACTGGGCTGACCGCACGCCGGTTCATGAGGCCGCGTCTCTAGGTCGAGCTCTGCAGTTAAAACAGCTGATAGAAGCAGGAGCATCAGTTAATATCGTGTCTGTGGATAACTTCACCCCTCTGCATGATGCCTGCATCCAAGCACATCCCAAGTGTGTTCAAATACTGCTGGAGGCTGGAGCTCAGGTGGGTTTTTGCTGCAGGTGTATTGTAATGAGGGCTTTTTTTTCCCAGTGATATTTACGTATACATCTATGCATATAGAAGACTGTCTGTTTACCTAGTTACAGAGAAAAAAATTGTAATTAGTTATTTATGAAAATGTTAACGATTACAATCTAAATACATCCTGTGTAATTACCAATTTCCCAACAATGTTGACTAACAGTAAAGGAGCATAAGCAAATTATCATATCAAATCATCAGGATATGCAGGAGGAACAAGGCACTGAAAAATATAAAATAAAATTAATATATAACACACATTCCCCCCTGCAAAACTCATTCAAGCCTTGCCCTAGATTAAAAGGTAAAACTGAGCTGCTTCAACTGAAAGAAACTTTCACCAGATGCACACCAGTAATGCTATTTCTAAGGCATGTTTATAAAAAAATATGTAAATGTCCTTACCTGACTATGAAACCGGGCATATACGTCTAAGTTATAAACCCTTTATGTGCGCGCAGGTGGATGTGCGCACCATCCATGGCAGTACTCCTCTCTGTCACGCCTGTGCTGCTGGCAGCATAGAAAGTGTGAAGCTGCTGGTGGATCATGGAGCTTCAGTCAACCCTTCCCTGACCGCCCTCACGGCTTCACCCCTCCATGAGGCCTGCATACGAGGTGAAAGAGCCAGGAGAGGGAATGCTTTGTGTTTGGATTTCTGTGTTTTCTCATAATCTCTGTGCAGGTAACCCAGACTGTGTGAAGCTTATGATAGACAAGGGAGCGCTGCTGGAAGCCTTTGACATTTACTTTGGGACGCCATTGCATGCTGCTTGTGCTAAAGCTCACTTAGACTGTGCCCTGCTTCTTCTTAATGCAGGTGAGCCACTTTTTTATTGATGTAGTTTATATGTTTTATTTTACACCTCTTTTTTTTCTTATTTTCAAAGGTGCAAAGGTGAATGCCACCAAGTTCCATGAGACGGCACTGCATCATGCAGCGAGGGCCGAGAGAGTGGACCTGGTGGAGCTGCTGGTGGAGTTTGGTGGGAATGTCAACTTAAGTGATAACTTGGGTCACAAACCTAGAGACTATACAAAACCTGAATCTCCTGCCAGTCTCTGTCTGCTGCACTATGAGAGTATGTTACAGTCTGCATAGGTGCTATACAGTATTATAAAAGATTTTTGAGAATAATTTCATCTGTTTTTCTACAGGTAACCCTCTGTCTCTGCAGCAGCTGTGCCGGATCGTCCTGAGGACTGTGTTGGGCACCAGAGCTCTGGAGCTGATCCCTAAACTGGACCTTTCACAGCGCATCATTGATTACCTCATTTATACATCATACATTTATAAATCATTTCCCTAGAGTCTTATTTTGTTAGAAACCATTAATGGACTGCGGTTTGTAAAGTTTATAACCCTTGTGTTGAATTAGTGTCAATTACAATGTAAAAATACAAATAATATAACCATTTGTGTTACTATTGCCCCTGTACAACTCAAGATGTCTTTTTACATGTTAATGTTTGTCAACCAGAAAGTGTCTAAATACCTTTTGTCTAAAGGTATTGTTTTATAATTTAAAAGTCTAACTTTTCTTGCTTGAAAATAGTTTGTGATATTCTTCTGGGGTCTGTTGAGAAGATATATAAAACATATAGCACTTAACTTTTCATGACATGCTTAACTATTCATGACCGCTATTTAACTTGAAAATGTCTGTCTATTAATCATTACGTATTGTTGATTGTTTGTAATTAAATGTTGAAAACCATTGATTTAATGCATTCATGTTCCTACATATGGGTCCAAATGTATCCAAATTCCTATTTTTAAGTGTGTATATTTATATATCAGTATTTTATTGACCCCTGTACATTAGCGGTAAACTACAACTCCCAGCATTCACAGCAACACGTCATAACTAGTGCCTAAACGGAAAAGACCACGTGATGTACACACCGCGTTTCTAAACACAGCAGAATTTTTGCTTTTAGTTAGTTAATTAGCGACAGTGTATGTTTTAAATAACATTTTACTATATCAGCGATGGAAGTGGAAACGGCACGACCTTATTTTTTCGGCGACATCGGTAAGTCCACGCGTATTTCCGCTATGTCGCTACTCCCCTATTTTGAATATCATATTTCACACCATAGTGTCATGCAACTGTCAACAATCAAGGAACATGTTTACTATAGCCTTATAAGTATTTCATATAGCCAACCATCATCATATATAAGCTATACAAATAATAATCATTAACACATGAATAGCTCATTTGAATCTAATACATGATTTATGAGACACGACACAACTTGTCTGTATTATTATTTATTTTTTTATAACGCCAAGGCTTGTGTGACCAATATTTTATGCTTAATCATTGATTTTATCGCATGTGCCAAAAATAATAGTGTAACACATCATCCATTAATAGGCCAATACAGTAGTAGTGAATTGTTACGTGTGACGCTTGAGGTTATGGTCTTACTATTTATTAGGTTTCTGGGCAGAGAGGACAGAGGTTCATAAGGCTGCGTGTCAGGGTCAGGTGTCAGAGCTGCAGAGTTTGATCCAGAGTGGAGCTTCAGTGAATATTGTGGCTGTGGACTCCATCACTCCCCTCCACGAGGCATCTGCGCGCGGACAGACGCAGTGTGTGAGATTGCTGCTGGACGCAGGGGCTCAGGTGCACGCCACTAAAACACCCCAGACGACAGAAGTGTATTCTCACTACTGACTTTGGCTTTGGTTTTGTGTTGCAGGTTGATGCAAGGAATGTGGACGGCAGCACTCCACTGTGTGAAGCGTGCTCTATTGGGAACTTTGAGTGTGTGAGGCTTCTTTTGGAGTATGGAGCAAAAGTCAATCCCATGCTTACCTCACGTACCACCTCCCCTCTACATGAGGCCTGCATGGGAGGTGAGCTGGTTTGGTGGACACTTTAGAAGTGTATTTTCTTTTCTTTATTGATTTAAAATGTGTAATTTACATTTTAATAATTTTATAATATAATTTGTTGACTTTTAGTTAATATCTGTGAGGTATTTTTTTTTCATTTACCTTACTAAATATTATTTTGATGACAAGTGGATGTTTTTTTGTTTGTTTGTTTTATTTGTAAATCACTTTTTAAATATACAAAGTTTAAAAATAATTTAGAGAATAAATGTAGGAGTAAGATTTTTTTTTAGATGTTTTCTTTATTTGTACATTTTATTTTTATTTACATTTGTGTTAAAAAATGTAATCAGTATTAGTATAAAAAATCATTTTATCTTAGGTTTCGTAGATTTTTTTTCTGTGTTACAGAATATATAAGGTATTTAATTTTTAATTCATAGAGTATGAATTCTTTTCATGATGTTTACAATTTGTTAAAAAAATACACTATATAGATTTTTTTAAATAATTATTTTATAGTGTGTTTAATTGGCATTTTATTACTAAAGCTGGTTTATTTAAAGGTTAAAAGTAATTTTATAAATGCATAGGCTAAAAAATATGTATATGATTATTTTACATTCACATTTTATTTTATTATTTTTAATTATTGAGAACAATAATTATTTTAATTATTTAGAAAGCTATATTTGGTTTTGGTGTCTTTTCTTTTATTGTTCATTATTTTAATGATTCTTTTTTTTCATTGTTTTAAAATATAATTATCAAAAGGGAAAAAAAGTGTTTTATCATGCATTTCTGTAATATTACCAAATGTGTATAAAATGTGTTTTATACATACATAGAGTAATAATTATTTTGATGAACTGAACGTTTTGAGTGAAATACTTGTCTGTCCTTCACATGAGATATATTCTGTTATGCAGGTAATGCTGATTGTGTGAGGTTAGTGATTGCTAAAGGAGCCAGTCTGGAGGCCTATGACCTGTACTACGGTACTCCTCTACATGTTGCATGTGCCAGCCGACACCTAGAGTGTGTTAAAGTGCTACTAAATGCAGGTAAAACTGGATTCCATGAGCCATGAGGTTGTAAAATATTCTGTCAGCCATGCAAACCCTGAAAAGTGTGCCTCTAAAGAAGGTCGTTTAGATCTGAAATCAGCACAGTAAAGCTTTAATCAAGAATCACTGTGTGCAGGTGTGCAAGTAAATGCCACTCGGCTACACGAGACGCCTTTACATCATGCTGCCAAGTCCAACAATGTGGATATGATTGAGCTGCTGGTGGAGTTTGGGGCCAACATTTACGCCCTAGACAAATATGACAGGAAGCCAGTCGACTACACAAGGCCAGATACGCCCTCAGCACACTATCTTCAGTTTTATGAGAGTGAGTTCAAAACTAAACAGCCGTCTAAGGAAATTCAATTATATGACTTCATTTGTACTTTGAAATGGTTTGCATTCATTATAGTGTGTGTTATATTGTACATGTACAGTAGTCAAAATGTGATTTAAATCTGAAAAGGTTTAAAAATTTTGAAAGTATTACATTTCAAGGACAAATATCAGTTAAAATTAAATTAAATATTTAATATTCTGCAATGTTGTGGTCTCTTGTCAAATATACATAAAGTCATAATAAATAAATAAATAAAGTCATAATATTTGATGATTAAAAAATGCACTAATAAAAGATTACAAAGTATCAAAGTATAAAATAAAATATATACATAAATAAAAAAAATATGTTTGTTTATATACACATATATATTCTGCAATATTTTGGAAACTAATAAAAAACATGTTTCACACATATATATGTCACCTAAGCGAAATTCATACATAAATGTCATTTTGTAGAATAAAAAATAAAAAAGTGTCCAGCAGATGGTGCTCATGGCTTAATGTAAAAGCTGTTGTGGCAAACCTACCGTTTGTTTATATGGTATATTGTTTAGAATGAGGAAGAATCAGTTCAAAGATCAGTTTAGTATGTACTCTGTGCTCTCACCGAGATTTAAAATGTTAAAAAAATAAGATACATCATGTTAATGTTCAGTGTTGTGCTTGTAGCTCTGCTGCCTAGGTACTGCTCAGGATGTTTTGGGTGTGATGTTATAAACAATTACATGAAGTTTATGATGATGAGTTAAAAAGTTTGATTCTGGTGTAGGTCTGGAATCCATCATTAGTCTCATCCAAGGTACACTCTCGACCCACTGAGTCCAAACACAACACACCAGTGCCCCTCTTCAGAATGTAAACCAGATTCATGCGAATCCGTGGCCTAGGAGCATATAAATATTTTCCTGATAATGGTGTTTAGATTCTAAAAAAATAATACGAGAATGCAAACATTTTGATTTTGTGTATCAAATGATATTATAGGAGGTCATGATCTTGAACGCTCATATTTTACATTTTATCTCCTGGAATGTTCACTTGTATTTGTTTTTATTTGGTTGCTATGGAAGGCTAAATGTATTAAAATGTTGCCACATTTGTCATCATTTTTCACGTTCTTTCCTCTCTTCAGCTAAATGCAATCTAAATGAACATTGAAATGTTATTGCAGTGTCTAATGTTGCATTATATTGTGTTTTTGCAGGTAACCCTCTGTCTCTGCAGCAGCTGAGCCGTATCACCCTGAGGATGCTGTTGGGCACCCGAGCTGTGGAGGTGGTTGCCAAATTGGATATTCCCAATCGTATTATCAGTTACCTCTTATACCAATGAACTTTTTCTTTAGAAGTCCACAGATTCTGTGGAAAGACTTTTTTACCTCAGATGCACCAACACTTGAAGCACAAATACTAGTTATATTGGCACTTTAGAGCATTAAAGATGAACTATAGCATAGAAACTGCACACTTCGCCTTTAAAAGAATAGTTTGCTTGTAAATGAAAACTCTGTTATTATTAAAGTGCCCCTATTATGGGTTATGAAAGGTATATATTTTGCTGTGCCAAACAACAGGTTGACATTCATGCAAGGTTAAAAAAAAAACCACTATGAATTTAGAAACAATTCGTTCTATGATTTATTATTGAAAAACTCCTCCAGTGATTGGTCGATTTCATTTAAAGCAGTGTTTGTGAGCTTTTAACGCTCTTAAAGTGACACCTAGTGGCAAAGAATGAATTTGCATTTTCATTCAGACCAAGGCAAAAAAGCCCAGCAATTGGGCAGGCAATATGCTAATGTTTCATTTTGACATCTGCATGAAACGTCTTGGGACTTGTTTTAAAAACAACTCATTTGAATGATTTAGAGTCCTCTTTTTTTGAGAGAGATAGAGACATAATATAGATGCACTTTCAGATTTAAAGCTTTGCAGGATGTTTTCTTTCTCTTAGAGCTGTATTACACACTGCATGAAAGGTCATTTACAAAACTCCATAATAGGGGCACTTTAACTCAGTTTCATGACTTTATCCCAGTGGGGTCCAAAATAACACTTAATCCCCACTGTATAGACAAAAAGCGCTGAGATATTTTACAAAATACTTTAAATAGAGAGAGCAAATGGCAGAATTTTCCATTTTAGGCAGACTGTGCTTCTAAGGTAACAGAAGCATAACAGATTTCATAAGTAGGAAGCAATTCTTAATATCACTTCCAGCAGAACAGTCTGGCTTTTGCTGTAAAATATGTTGTCCTAATGTGTCTGAGGTGAATTTAGGGGCTGACTGAAACCATTATATGTAAGCTAAATATTGCCGGAACGACTGAGCATGAGATAGAGACACACAAAAAAAGAGGAAGCACTTAATCTGGCAGCTGTCTACATTCAGGAACTCCTCTAACCACTAAATGAAATCCAGAGAAACTTCAGCACAGTAGTCGCTCGGACGACAGACACTGCACAACACACAGCATTGCTGGAAATGAGCATGTTAACATCATTACAGATTCATTATAGGAGATCACAAAGTGTTATTGCACAGGCCAGAGGGACACACTGGCATTCGCATTGAGTTATACCACCGTTTTGCCAGATTCATTGTTAGTGTTGCGCTATAGTGACGCCACGCTGACACAGACAGAAACCAGTTTACAGCAGTGTTTTATTGTAGCACTGTTGTGTTAGCACACCGGCTGTAATATTTTACAATTCCAGTGATTTAATATACTCTGTATGTATGTTTCCTCATCATTTTTTTTGAGTTGAGGAAAAGACTACTTGAATTTAACTGCTGTAATCTAACTTATTCGAGTTCATCAGAATATTCTGCAGGAAAATTCATCATATCGTTTATCTTCTATTTAGAAGTCTCGACAAAAATAAAAGCATTTTCAAATGTAAACAAAGTAATATTTGAAAGATGGTAAACTTAAATCGCATATGCTTATGAATTGCACATGCAGATAAATGACAGCATGCACACTACTGTTTGGGGTCAGTAATGTTTTGTTTTTGAACGAAATTATTACTTTTATTTAGCTAGAATGCATTAAATTGATAACAATTGACAGTAAAAAACATTGGCACAAAATGACATCTGTATGAAAATAGTGTGGTTCTTATACTTTTATCAACCAAATCTTTCTGTGTATATACATATATATAGGCTATTTGCATATTTCGATATATGTTATGTATACATAATAAATATATACAGTACACACACATATATAATGTAAACAACTTTTATTTTGTATGCGATTAATCACGATCAATCATTTGACAGCACTCGTTTATACATAGTTACCAACCCCAAATTTTTGAACACTAGTGAATGTATGTAACGAAAAAGGAAATCTTTAACTCCAAGCAGCTTCTATTTATCAATAGAAAACTCTTATATATTTTAAGTCAAAGTTCAAACTATTTGCTTTGATGATTTGTTTCATTCACTTCTAAGCTGCCTGTATTCCTTCCCTTAATGAATTAAAAGGGTGTCAGGATTAGTTTTGTGGGTTTGACTCGCAGTTCTCCAAGTTCTCTTTATCCATCTGATCCTTCTACTTCCTGGGTTCCTCCTTCGGTCGCTCTTATAAAGTACAGAATGTTCTATAAATAGCAGCTAGACCACAAATAGAATGAAGTCCAAGTGCTTGTGTTCTCACTGAGCTGGAGAAATGAGTTCCTCTTCCTGTGCATATATCCATGAGCG
Organism: Enteromius afrohamiltoni; assembly: GCA_034779775.1. Lineage (NCBI taxonomy): Eukaryota > Metazoa > Chordata > Actinopteri > Cypriniformes > Cyprinidae > Enteromius > Enteromius afrohamiltoni. The sequence goes on from JAUYWG010000034.1 coordinate 5,980,606, forward strand.
CTGGATCTGACCTGAAGCTGAGCAGCAGGGAGGGCAGGAATGTTGTTATTAGAGCGCTAACCCTCTTCTGATATCAAGCTTACAGAGCCACGACAGCTGCTATTGAAAGAATGCTGGCGTCTTATCTAACTCTCATCTTAAAACAGCCTTTAAAGGATTGTTGTTTTATCTTTAACAGTCTTAATTGTTTAAAGCGGATTGTGGAGTTCATGGATGTTCTGTACAAGATATCCTAAAAGTTTTGGACATGCCAGTGTCGGCTGGATTTTTGTTATTCCAAGGCATGAACACTTTTCACACAGGCTTAAAGTATTTGGTGCTATAAGGTTTATTGTTATACTGTTCAGAAATCTCTTGCTTGATGCTCGTTATGTTTATTAAAGGTAATTAAGTTATTGTGAAGTACTGACAGTTATTACTGACAATTCTGACTGTTTTATTTGTCTGCCATTACCCAGCAGGAGCCATAAAACAATTAGTATTCTTCCTCAATGAGAAAAGCACTGAACTGACAAGGATATTGCTTGAATCCTATCGTAATATGATTCTCATTATGATTTTGCCAATGTTTTTTTTGCCAGTGATTTTTCCTGTGAACTCTATATTGAGTTTCCTTTTTTTAATTAGATTTTACATTACAATTTTATTTTATATATTCCTACTCATTTTAGTGACAATTCAGTTGTGTAGCTGTTTTTAGCTATTTTATACTACTTATTAACTGTTTAAAATGACCAGTATGTTAACTCCTTTTTTTTTTTCTTTAAGGATTTATGTATATATATTTAAGTATACTATATATTGACATATAAAGCTACTAATTAACCTGTATTACCCCCCACAGGCCTATAATTCCTCCAGTGCCATTTCTCTTCATTGCCACAAGGGGGCTCTGCAGATTTTATTTTTGAGCCATTACTACTCTTTTCTTTGTTTGTAGACTGTCTGACCCAAAGTAGGCCTCTTTATTTTATTTAAGTCACCTCACCACATTCTGGCTATCGTCCCACTGACCTATGACCGAGCATCAAGGTAGAAAAAGAGACTGATTATATTACAGCAGCTTGTGGTCCAAAACAGTAGACTTTCATCCAACGGTGTTTACATCTCCATCCACTCTTCGTAATCATTCTTTCTCCTGCTTTCTGCTGTTTTGCTACTGCATGTTGACGCTCAACCTGGTCATGCAAGAAAAATAGCACACCTGATTACACAACCGAACGCCTTTTGTGCTGGAACAAAGGACTACCATCAGAGAAAGGCTTTAGAACACTTTGCTTGCAGAAAAAGACTGGGACCCAAGGTTAGAGGAAGCAGATTCTGGTTCTGAGATTGTCCGCTTCTTGTCTTTAGAGGCTCCCAGGCACAAATCACCTCAGATCCACTCAGGAATTCTGACTCAATGAGAAACAGATGTGTGTTTATGAAGCGCAGCCATGAAAGCCAAGCTCAGCTCAAAAACTGTGTGCTTCTCTCTCTCACACACACACTAAATTCTCAGTTAAGACCAAGTTCTAGTTGTGATATGTTCTAGTTCTAGAAATGTTTACATGACCTAGTTTTGACCCTTATTATTTTATCACTGTTTTATTATAAGGCATCTTTCATAAAACTAGTTACAGATTCAAACTTTGTGCTTTGTTTAGGAGGTTACTGCATCTTTTGTGCCACAGAAGGGAGTAAATTACATGGTGGGCTAATTTGTAGGATGACAAAAGGCTACAGGACAGAAAAGGCTGCCTGAATCTTTTCATCTGGGTTGCTTGTCATTTAGCAAAAAGTGACTTAAAAGTCAGTAATTGCAGACACGGCCCCCCAGGAGCAATGCTGGGTAAAGTGCTTCACCCTGGAGTTTGTCTCGGTCCTATCTAAAATCAAACTTTAACCACTAGGCTGTTCATCTGTTTTTATGGACTCTCTGTGGAACAGTCTAGAGTTGAGACAACAGACAAGACTCAATCAAAAGGTTTCTGTAGCTGTCTAGTCAGAAAAATGTGTTTGTGTCCAGCTGAGAGCAGAAGCAGGACAGACTACACACACATACACATCATCTGTCTTTGTTTCCCCTTCTCTCCTAAACGATCGTACCATCTGTTTGTGTGACTTTTTTTTTTCTAAAGGGACTCCCTCTATTGGATATTGAAGTAACACACCACATACTGACCTCAGCAACTTTCCATTTTAGCACCTTTCTGTCAATAAATGATTGAATGATGAACAAAATGTCCATTCTTTGAAGAAAAGTAAGTATTTAAATATACATATTTCCCTTTTCATGACAGCAGTCTTGTTATTTTTATTTTATTCATAAGGACTGCCTTTCTTTTTCATGGCTGTTGGTTGGTTTTATAGATTGTATGTCAACAATATATTGACTTCCACATCAACTCAGTTTTATTTCATTTCATTTTTCACTGGTGATTGCATGGCTGATTCGATGAATATCCAGTGATTCAATGATGGCATTTTAACAGTGCACATATTGTTGGTTATGATGTGGTTATGATGTCGTTTGAAAGAAAAACCCTTTGGCTCCAAAACGTAAATCTGATTTAGCGTTTCCTCATGTCTTCATGGATCACAGCGCATATCACACTGAGAACAAAGGCCTCACATAGACACGTGCGCATGATTTCTCTTTTGATCTTTTCCTGAAAATGAATTAAGCTGGTTAAAATAATTTGAGGGCACCACTCTCCTGACAGCACATTCTTATTTGACCTTAAATTCAATTTATGTGTTATTTGCCATAGTGTACTCTTCATACATTCCGCCCCACTTGTTTACATCTTCATGACTTTTGTCTGTGCTCTTGTTTACTCTGTGGCCCAAATCTCAGTCTATCATTTTTGGATCAACCCTCAATTACAAGCTTGCTTTGTAGTCAGCATATTTTGGGGGATTTCTCGAGGCATGAAAAGGCAACGCTACAAAGGCATGCCTCACCACTTACATGTTGTACATTTCATTCTCCATGCACGCAAGGTGAATTAGCACACATTAAAATGTAAACAAGGGTACAGGCTTTCTAACCATATGCAGTAATTTGAACTGCTTGAGTTTGGGTGCTTGGAAGCAAATTTTTGTGCGTGATATCTAAGGAATGATATCGGACTATATTAGTGCACTGGTGCCACTGTGGAGTAAAACTATTTGGTTGTATAATCAGCTTTGAGGTATTGAAGGTATTCATCACAGGCTCCGCTACTGTGAATATTTTATTGTGAATAACATGCCGAAAAACAAAACAAGAACAGTATGTGCTCCAGGTAGCTTCTTCTCACTCCTTCAAACTGACAATTTGGCCTCATCGGTAATGACAAGGTGTGTCAGCAGGTTGAGTAGTTTTGAGGTTTGAGACAGTGTTCTACCGCTCTCGCCCCGAGCCATCTGTCCTCCAAATCTGGCTTTTCAAGTTGTCTCTCCTGTCTCTTTTTGTCAATGGGATGAAGCGGAGCTGTTTGGGAGGTCTGGAGACTTATAAAGAGCTGAAGAGTTATACAACACATTGTTATCCGTTACGAAATAGGTGACACAAATACTTTTATTGGCTTGTTTAACTTTTAGATGTTCAAGATCGTGCAATGGGAATGTGATGCGCTGTAAATCTGCTTCTAATTGAATGGTGACACTAGGCAGTCATTCATGGGGATCATAATAACATACAATAATAATGTTTTTGCTTTGAACATATACCTTAAAAGACCTCGTAGGATTTGCTTAAATGTGCAGGACATAACAGAGCATGTTACAAAGGATTGTGTCTTCAAAATGCAATTCAGTTAATATTACCTTCCATTTCAGGTGAGATGAATGAACAAATGACTGTTATGTCATGTAACTAGATTAAGTAACAGGTAGACAAATGCAATGCCATCCAAAGTGAAATAATGAAGCATGTTGCTGTTGAAATGTTGCATAATGTTACTATTTTTCCAATAGTGTTCAGTTTTACATGGTCTGCAGGCCTTCTGATTAGCAGGGACATGGTCATTTGAAAGAGGTGTTGTGTTGTCTAATGCAGGGGTCACCAAGTTCCAAGTTCCTCCAGTCCTGGAGGGCAGGTGTCCTGCAGAGTTTAGCTCCAACCTTAATCAAACACACCTGATGTAGCTAATCAAGGTATACTCGAAACTTCCATGCAGATGTGTTGAGGTAAGTTGGAGCTAAACTCTGCAATACACCGGCCCTACAGGATCAAGTTTAAAGACCCTTGGGAAATAGATTTGCTGCAAGCTGTTTGTTTCTCCTCTTCAGCGATCTCCATCTGATGAAGTTTGGCATGCAAATGTTACCATTTCAGCTCAAGGTAATCATTACCAGACTTACCAGGCTAGACGTTTTATGTTGATGTGGATATATTTTATTCTAAAACACATAACATGAAAATAAGTAGACCCTTTGGCGTTCTCACTGAAACTGTTCATGATTTAAAGAGATAGAGAAAGCTATCTTGCAGTGTTTGTGTTATATTTAAACCGTGCATGCCCGCCTTAAACATGCACACCAACAAGTTGATTTAAGATAAACCAAATCGACATGAATCAAAGTCGTGTCTTGTTCGTGGCACAGGTTTGTTTAAAAGCTGGATTAACATGGAGATAAGAGACCTCTATAAAATGTTGCTTACTGCCAAGTTGGCAAGAATTAAGTCCACCTGAGAAAGGCCATGTTGCTCAGTCTGGATCTCTTTATATGAGCTAATAGGCCCGCATTATACACTAGCAGAGTTTATATGTGCGTGTATTTTAGTGTTTTGTGCATAAGCTACTTGATGTATTCAGAGATGGTAATTCCAGATTTCATTGCATGCATTCTTCCCCTTACAGCTCACCACCTTTCTGTGGCTCAGGTCAGCTAAATCAAAGCATTAACTAGTGGGCAGGCAAATAAAGCATTTGTGTCCTTTGGCTGCTTTATGAGAGCATGTCGGTGCTGTCCAGGTTTGTTAGAATCAGGAGGCACGTGTTTGCTCCGTGTGCTTTTTATATTAAGTGCTGCATGTGCATTAATGGAATCATTTGTCTCTACTTTTGTTTGCATTGTGGGTTTTAACATGGCTTTTAGTGCTACGTTAAGGCTCTGTGGATCTGTTCTGTCTCAAAACTGACCCAGAACGGACCGTACACCTCATGTTTCCTCCATCCTTGCCAATTTCACGAATCCCATATCAGTTTAACTGCACTCCTGGCCTCCTGTCTGTGCTTTTGCACCTCTGAAAAATTTATTATTGTTTGGATTGAAATCATCGATGTGCATTGACAAATGCAGCGTGTCAAGCTATCTTAAAAGATGGGACGGTTGCTTGACGCAGCTGCTGGGTCCATCCCGTCACGCTATAAGACACCACCCCACATTCTTTTAATTTCTGAAGTCACACAATGCCCCAGAGGTCACCCAGAACATACCGTGGGGACATGACCCTTGTAAACCTGCTTTCCCCATGTGTTAGCCCTTTAGCATTAGCATTCGTGCACACTGAGATCAATACAAAACCTTCTCGTAAAGGCGGTCATATGGTACGATCAAACCGTGGCTTTCCTTCTTGCTTTGAACATAGATTCCCCTCTGTAATATAATCTTCAAAGAGTTACTGTTAAACAGTCTCAAGATCCTTATAAAAACTAAGCTGTTTATGATGGTGATTGTAAATTAAAGGATTTTTTTTGTATTGTTCAAGATTAAAAGTGCAAATGTGTAGCCAGTAGTTTACTTAAAAAGCATTAGCTTGTTAGCCGTAAATACATTACTGCAGCAAAACTGGTCATAAGCATTTAGCATGAGATGCTAATGTGCTTGAAAATGAATACAAGTAATGAAAATGAACCATGGTCCCTGCTGAAAAAAACAGCATGCTGGTTAGGTATGTTTTGATGCTGGTTTTTGCTGGTCCTTTGCCAGCACATGACCAGCAAACAACCAGAATTCCAGCCTCAAAACATACCTAACCAGCATATGCTGTTTTTTTTTATTTATTTTTTTTTTTAGCAGGGTTTTTACTAGTAAAAGTGTTTTAATCTTGTTTTTTGTCATATTGTTAACCGCAACAAAAGTTTTACTACAAATACCAAAAACTATGGTTAGTGTAGCAAACCATGGTTAATTTGTGGTTCCCAAAGCTCAACTGTAGTAACCATGGATTCTTGGTTTTATTTGTGGTAAAAGTTAATTTTCGTAAGCCAGAGCAAGTAAATAATAGTTAGTTTTTAACAAAAGCAAGCACACAGTAGTCAGAAATTAAAAAGATTCCTTGCACTTAATAAACTTTTCCATATTAATATGCTAAAAAGATGAATATGTTTCAGGCTAATGGCCTGACTGACATGTTGGCTGATTTACAACATGGCTCCTTTTGGTTTCAAGGCCCGCACTTGCGTAATGTCTGGGCTCTTCCATTGTGGTTGGGAAGAAAATGTACATATGCTGCCTCTGTGAAAATAAATGTCATATTAGTGAGAGGAATCATATTCTCGGGATCCAAAGTGTGAAATTATAAAAGAGGATTCTCCTTTTTCCACAGCAGGCACTTTGCTTGCATCGACTCAGCATGTCAGCAAACCAGACAACTGTAAGTAGATATCCTGTTAAATGAGTGTGTTTGTGTGGACTTAAATATATAGTTTTAAGTCCCGCCTGCTGTCTTAAATGTTAGCTTGAGGGTTCCCAGCTTAATCTCAGTTTTAGGTGGGATGCTTCAAGTGAATATTTTACAGAGGCTGTTAAAGTATTCCTGATAGACTGCTATTCAATGCATGTGTCCATCTGAGCAGTCAGAGAGTCTTTTTCTGGTTTCACCTTAATTCTTTACACACTCAGTCCCACAATACTGATGACAAACATAGTTTGTGTGTGTGTGAGCTCATGCGGGTGGGCGAATGGCCTTGAAAGGGGGGCAGGTGTGACTCTTTATGCTTTCTGAAATGGTAAACCGAGGTCAGAGGATGAGCTGTGAATGAAGTGGTCAGGTGTGTGGCATTTTCAGCAGCAGGATTTAAGGTGCAAACGTGGCACTTTCTGTATTAACCTCTGACCATTAAGTTTTGATAACTTAACCTTAAGGCCCAAGATGAATGCTCTATTCTCTTAACATGTTCATATTTAATGAGGTCACTGTTATGGAAAAGTGTATTAAACTACACTACCATTAAAGTTTTGGGAGTTGAAACACTTTAAAAAATGTTTGTCTTGTTTCCAGCCAAAACAAGTCAAAATTAAGTGACTTTTTGCTTAGAACAAGCTAAATAATCTGCCAGTGGGGTAAGGAAAATATTCCTATTTTAAACGGAAAACAAGATTATTTTGCTTACCCTTTTGGCAGATTATTTTCCTTGTTTCCTAGCTTGTTTTTCTGAAAACAAGAATTTTTTTTTTCTTGTCTAGAAAATCCTCCTTGATTTGAACATTTTTAGATATTTTGACCGGAAACGAGACACAAAATATAGTCTTAGAAAGCATTTTTTGCAGTGTAAGATTTTTACATATAAAAGTTCACCAAGGATACATTAATTTGTGAACATATTTTAAACTGTAATATTATTTCACAATATTACTGTTTTCCTGTAAGTTTGATTTGAAAATATAATTATTTTTGTGATGGCAAAGGTGAATTTTCAGCATCATTACTACAGTCTTCAGTGTCACAGGATCTTTCAGAAGTCATTCTAATTTGCTAATTTTTTTTAAAAATCCTTTATAAGATTTAATTTTGGGACTTAAAGATTTAAACTGTACTTTTTAAGGAGAGATATTTATATCTAAATGTATAACTATAATCTGATGATACAATATATAGTTTAATACATTATCTAAGATAAAAACAAGTGATTTTGAGTGAATGTTAAGTGGTGGGGGGGGGCATCAACTAAAAGACTACAATATGTCCTCATTTGAAATGTAATAACCATAAGGATTTAGATAAATATTTTACATTTAAAAAAGACACCATGGCACTCATTGCACTCATATTCATTCATCACTCATTCATATTTTTTATGAGTTTATTTAGATTGTGAGCTGACTCTCTAGAATGAGCCGTGTTTTCCATGAAAAAGGGCAGAACACAGTTGTCTCAATGTACTTTTGACAATTAAACTTATCTTGACGTGGGGTCTTGAAAACACACAGCTCATGCCGGGATACTCAAAAAAACAGGGGCAGTCTAGACTAGGTCTAATCTCCAGGAAACAATCTTTTACCATGGCTCCTAATATCTTTACAGTCTGTTAGCATCAGTGAAGTACTGCGTTTATGTATGTAAGGCTCTATAAGCGAAGCCAATGAATCTTACTTCCCACTCATCATTGTTCTCCTCTGTTCTTTAAGATCGTAATCATTTTTGACGCTCTGATCTCATATTTCAACACTGATGAGACTGCCACGTTGTTTTCCCATTGACTTCAACTCTTCTGGTTGTCTTATGTAACCCCCTGTTTCCACTTCTTCAAACCTCCTTGATTTCAGGTCCAACCTAGAAAGTGGGTACTTAATCAACATGTCCAGGCTCTTAGTGTGATGAACATACTTGGTGTCAGGCAGTTGCAGATTTTGTAGAGTCTACTGTTGGAGTGATGTTTCACCTGATACTTTACATGAGCTGCGCAGATGTTGTTTTGGTTGAAATAATTCAATTTATACAGCGTAATTAGATTGCTGCAAGTCATGCTGGCTGTAGATCTCTGTTGACAGCCAGCCACTCTGTAAAAAAAATATAATTACATTTTATCTAACACAGGATCAACAAAAGGTTTTTTTTTAAGGTATAATACAATATGCCCTACATTTTTGGCGTAACGAACAATTTCACATTGGAGTAGATGGCTTATTTATGTATATACAGTAAATTATCTTTAATTATTGCAAGTTTATATTTAGGAGGTTTATCATTACAGTAAGCCACTGTGTTCCTCCCCCTTGTTTTCTTCTCATTAATATAATATATTTTTTTTATTTTCATTCTTTCATCTTCTCTCCCAGTCTGTTACCAGCTTGCATTGGCCTGAATTAAATGGCACTAGTTTTTCTACAATAATAGGAGGTCTGTATTTTGTCTTTAAAATGTCATTTGAGGAGGGAGTGACCTAATCACATGACTGACTGTTGAACTATTGATACACATTGAGTAGATATGTAGCCTATTGCTCCAACCAAATCTAGACCCGATCATACAGATCGTGATTGATTAACCCAGAGCGTGATAGTTCATGTTTTGCCGACTGTTTATATTTAATTATGTAACCCGACTGGCAAAGAAAAAAGACTTGTGTTCATAAACTGTAGTTGGCATTATAACTTGCAGTTGTATATTTTCTCCTTTCATCAAGGCTAAATGGGTAATGAGACCAATTAACAATCACAAAAACATGTGCACTGCTTCTGACGTGGTGAGGACTTGATGTAGCATAAATGTAGACTCTAATTTGTTTGATTTATAGCTGGCCTGCCTTTGCTTTACTACTGACATCTGCTGTGGCTAGACATTCAATTTCAGCTGTTGCGTCACACACACATGCTCTCAGACCAAACTCTGTGTCCGGGATCCTACGTCGGCAACTTTCAGACAAAGAAGCCTTTCACTGTGACATCAGTTTTCAATTCTGACTGCCAGACGGTCTTTGGTCCTATAAACAAAAATCAGCACAGACTTACAGACCTGCTGTAAAGCTTTCTCGGGGCCAGTCTGACTTTGTTCCTTGGCTCTTCTGTGTAAGTTTTGCAAGTGAGAATTACTTTTTAGGAAGGAAAACCAGTAAATGGTAATAAGTGCTAAACACTAGTACGTGGTGTACTCTGCAATTTAGGAGGAGGTCATTGTTCTTTCATTAAACTATATCTGACCTACAATCCATTTTACAGTAAAAATGTATTGCTGTAGAGGTGTGTTTGTCTCTTATCTGTATGAAGAAACTTTGAGACAAAACACATGCTGATTTAGGACATGAGCATTTGCATGGACGTTTGCTAACTAGCCGAGCACAGAAAAGAGCATGTGAGGCCTTGAGGGTTTGCATCCAAGCTGCTCAAAGGAAGAGAGATTTCAGGGCCAAGTGACTGGGGTTAACCGCTTCTCGGAAAAAAGTAATCATGAGGGCCGCTGTTATAGGAGCGAGCCGGTCTGCATGCTTGATGTGCCAGCGCACGGAGCCCCATTACACGTCTATGCCTGTACCAAGGAGCGAGCCAACAGATGGAAAACCGAGCATTTCCTAAAAAAAAAAAAAAAATTGCTCTTTAATGTCTGCCTGTAAGCCCAAACCATCTGCGGCTGGCCTCGCTGACAATTTTAAAAACGTCTGGTAGAAGCATTACAGACATCAACCAGAGTGCTGCCACGGACGTTCAGTGTGTAGATATACACTTTATTTAGTCCCAATAAGAATTTAATTAAGATTAATACAATTAGGTCTTCATTAAAACAATATTTATCATTAAATTAACATTCAAATAATAAATGTTGTTTTATGTTAAATTTTGTTTTAGTAATAATGAAACTGTCACAAATGAGTGGAGGAGTTTTATTACACACAGAGTCAGGGCAAACAGGATAGAACACCGGTAATCAGGAATAGTGAAGGCAGAGACAGTGGGCGAAGGAGGTACCCTGTCGGTACCCGTCCCATTGCTTGTAGCGCCGTATGAAATCCACACGGTGTCCAGTCAACCTCTGTCGGGTCCGAGCCCCAAGTTATCATGGCCTGAGCCTCCTGAGTCCGTCATTGAATATGACATCCCGTGGCCTGATTCACTGGAGACCTGCTTGGACTCTGATTTGCTGTGGCCCTCGCTACCTGAACCTGTTTGTGACATTAATGTCTCTGAGGACCCGCCAATGGCTGCACATACCCCGGAGAAGTCGACTACGGTCTTAGATTCTCCGGAGGTTCCACTGGTGACTGCACCACCTCCGAGTCAGTCAATTCAGGTGGTTCAGGAGCTTTCACCCCTGGAGGCCATCAATAAACTGTCACCCTGTCACCTGTCACTCTGACCCAGACCCAGAGGCCGCCGAGTCTTCTCCCGGACATGCTCTGACTGTTGGGACCATTCAACCTGAGCCAGAGGCAGGTGAGAGCTCGGCTGAAGAGGCCGTTAATAATCTCTCTGTGTTCTTTTCAGCAGTCCAGTATGCTGGTGCCCAGGAGGGCATCTTCGCTGCCTAGTCGGCCCAGGGGGCTCTCTTGTCGACCCAGGAAGGCTTCGTCACTGCATGGTGAACCCAGGTGGGCTTCACCGCCACCCGCTCCGCCCTGGAGGGCGCCGTCACTGAGTGTTCGACCCCGGGGGTCATTCCCACAATCTGGTCAGCCCCCGAGAGTGCCCTTTGTCTTGTGTTTTGTTGGATGTTAACGTTTTGTGTTGGTATGTTGGAGAAGCTGATGACTCGCTTCACGACAGCCGGCTCATCTCGACAGAAACTATGAATGAATAATAAATGTTTTTTCATTTTAATTTTGTTGTTCATTTGATGAGTGAGTTTTTTTTTTTTTAATTATTATTATTTATTTTTTTTATTATTATTATTATTATATTGCATTTAATTTAATTTAATAGTCTTAATTATTATACATTACAATTATTTATTGCTGATGTTATCAATAATACAAAATTATTAAAGAGACAATTTTGTCTTCATTGAAATACTACTACTACTACCATTACTACTAATACAATTATGTTGTTCTTAATTAATGATAATTTAATGACTAATGTTTTTATCTAATATTCAGTCTTAATTTAATGAAGAATAAGAATTGTTATAAATAATATAAAAATATATTTTTTATTAATAAATAATAAAATGAATAATAAAGTTTAATTTTAATTTAACTTAATTTAACCTAATGTAAATAATAAAAAAATATTAAGGTTATATTTGTCTTAATTGAAACAACAACACTTAATGTATGATATTATTAAGTATTATTTTTTTTTATTAGGTTGGGTCTTAATTTTAATTTTCATTTAATGATGACTTATTGTTTTGATCTAATATTCTAATAGTCTTAATTTAGTTAATAATAATAAAAATAATAATTGTTGTTGTTATTATTATTATTAATGTTATTATTAATGTTATTATTATTATTAATGTTATTAAGAGATTTTTCTCTTAATTTTAATAATAATTGTTAATTGATTTAAAGATATAATATGAAAAAAAAATTGTCATTTGTGTCTTTTTGCTAAAAAAAATTTGTAAATGGCTCCTTACAGTATTACTACAGCTCTTTGGTTGACTTTGCAAAAACAGTCTTACATCTGTGTAGGCACGTAATGCAATGTATAATTAAATTAATTTATGAGTTAAACCAATCTTGGGTCTAGATCTAGACCTCAGTTTGCTAATTGGTGACCTCTGCTTTATGGTTTGGGTGTTGTTGTTATAACTTGTTTAATTTAAGCAGAAACCAAGCCCACAGGAACAATTTATTGCTCAGAAATTTTGCTTTCATAGCTTGGTAGACAGAATTGTTATGGACGGGCTTTGTGATAGTTCTCCTTAAATTCTTGCAGGATGAGTTTAGCGACAATAAACGTATATGTTCTGGGTAATTTAGTTTTGGCAGTATTTGAGGAAAAAAAATGTTACGCTAATCCAATGCAGATAAAACGACTGAGAGCTACATTCTGATTTTCTTTTTTATATGGGAAGTCTATTTAGAGGTTCTCAAATGTGTGCAAGTTTCAGTGCGTGTGCTTATAAATTGGTATAATCATCTGTTTTGTGAGGCAGCAAAGGAAATAAAGAATAATTAAAGTGGGCCATTTTAGTGTTGTTTGCACAGCGAATGACACAGTGCTAAAGAAAACAAAGAGCGCTGGAAAAACTGCAACCATCAGCAGCAAACTGGGACCAGCACTCAGGCAAAGCGCCAATCCAACCAAGCAGCCCGGTACCCACAGTACTGAACTTAACATGCATACTCACGTGCACGCTAGTTCATGATGTTATGATTTAAGACATTTTCAAAACAAAATTCAGCGCTAATTGGCTCTTTTTTTTTTTTTTTTTTTTTTCCTTTCTGTTGAGGTGTTTGTCCTGCCCAAGAGCAATAAAGCCTGGAGTGTGAATTCCATGCCGGCGTGATCACAATGCTCGTTAGCATTGGCCATGACAGCAGGAGGCTGTTGGACCATTTTTCCATTCATTTCGCCCCATATCTCCCGTTTCCTGCCTAGTAAACAGTAGTCAGCTGGGAGCGTTTAGAAACACGTTTCACCTACTGTTAGCACGATGTCCTACAAACTAGAGCAGAATCGATGGGCTCCAGATATTGTCGTTTCTTCCATGAGCAGTTCTTGTTGTGCTGCAGGGGGCAGGAATCAGGCCAACAGTAGCTGAGCGGACTTTTTACTGCTGTGTTTCTGTGGCTGTGAAGAATGAAGTAAAATCGCAGAGAAGCTAATGGAGAGGGAACCTCTAGTTATGCATTTCCTAAAGGACCAGCACTTGCAAAGAAGCAAACAAATAGTTTTGGAAGTCTGTGTTCAGCAGTTTAGCCTGAATAATTGCAAATAAAACGCAGTTAAAAATATGCACTGCAGAGTTTAGCTCTAACCCTATCAAACACACCTGAGCATGTTAATCAGTATCTTAAGGATCATTACAAAATAATAGGTAGGTGTGTTTTATCAGGGTTAGAGCTAAATTCTGCTGTGCACTGGACCTCCAGGGTATGATTTTGACAAACCCTGGTATAGGCCTTTATTTGTAAGTTACTCAAATTTAGCTAGCACACTGCTCGTAAAATAAAATCTAACCTGATTGCAGTTTACTTCATGTTTTCATTTGTTAAAATACAGTGTCTTATTAGGATTGGGGGAAAATTGTACATGTACAGTAGTTGTTCACATCTGGTTAGGACCACTGCTTTATGGGATAGCTGATCCTATTGTTTCTATATAAATAGTTTTACTTATGAACACATGTATGCATTATAATCATAAAAATATGACACAGTTTTTAAATATTTGTATTGTGAATTGTCTGAACGATTCTGAATAGTGAACTAATTTTGACTTTTATTTGACCAATTCACTGAAAAGAACCAACTCAGAAATTGAACCTCATAAATGAAGTATTCCCAGGGACTATTTAAAGTAGCAAGTGATAACCGATAACTTTATAAAATGTCTTTAGCTTGACTTCAAAAAAAAAAAATTGCTTCTCTACCTTGCTACTTAAACTGGCTTTGCTCTGTGGCCACAGTGACCGTGGGATGACACCTTTTGTCCCTAGGCACAAAGTCTTTCTCATTAGTGTGTCTGACGTATGATTTGTACTTGCTTGGAGTCAAATAGATTGCCGCCAAGTTTGACAGTTAAATGCTAAGATAGAATGATAATAAGCAAGAGATAAACTGTTTATGATGCAAGACCAGGGTGTAATCTAACGCGTATTGATCTGATAAGAAAAGTGGACTGATGGAGACACTTGCTCAATATCACAAGCATTGCATTTGCACACACACACATACACTCTTCAAGCCACAAACCTCTTCCTTTCACCATTTCACCCTTTCCATCAAAAACTAGAGCAGGGCTTATGAGTAATAGAGAGAGATTTAGCGAGGCTGAGCAGAGTCTGGCATTTGATGACAGGTAATTACACTTAAGCCTAGCGGAGCGGAGGATGACGTTATATGATCAAACTATAAGTTCCAGTTTTACAGGTCTGGTAGGCCCTGCTATGCCCAAGGAACCTTGTTCTTCTGTGTTTTGTAATTGCACCGTTTAAGACTTGTATTACTCTGAATGGTGTCTGAGATAAATCAGAGACCATTGAAAGAGTTCACAACCTTGACTCCACAAATGAAGTAATAGGTAAAATGCTGATTGCAACACCTTGTTGATGGTGTGATTTTGGGGGCAGTAGGTCTAACCAATGGTAAATGGTCAAAAAGCGGTCAAATTTAGATTTTTTTTTTTTTTTTTTTGTGCTGCTTAATATTTTTATGAAAGGTTCTGTGGTTTTGGGAGTCAAGCTGACATACATGGCTGATCAAAAAACACTTTTGTTTTTGCACTAATTTTGCATCTCAAGAAATTAGAATGTCGTGGAAAAGTTATTTTATTCCACTAATTCCATTTTAAGATGTGAAACTCTATTAAATAAATTCAGTGCGCACAAACTAAAGTAGTTTAAGTCTTTGGTTTGTGATGATTTAGGCTCATATCTAACACCCACCAATTCACAATTCATCTCAACAATTTAGAATACTAATAAAAAAACATTTTTAGTGAATTGTTGACCTTCTGGAAACTATGTTCATTTACTGTATATGTGCGCAATACTTGTAAGCGGCTCCTTTTGCTTTAATTACTGCCTCAATTCGGCATGGCATGGAGGTGATCAGTTTGTGGCACTGCTGAGGGGGTACAGAAGCCTAGGTTTCCCAGGCTGACTTCGGCTCAGTTGGTTGTGCGTCTTTGTCCTCCCACGCTTTTTTCCTTGTACCTTAAGGGTTCATTTTGGTAACTAAAAAGTGCATATCAGTATTTTAAAGTGTACATATAAGTGTACCACCCTGGTGATGGATTTTGTACATTTTGTTTCTGAGAGTATAGGATTGGTGATGAAGAATATGGTCATGCAGAAAATGTGCTTTATATAACGTGCTATAATAAACAGCCAATTTGTTAATAATAGACATGCTAATAAGCAAGCAGTTAATAGTGAGAATTGGTCCCTATACTAAAGTGTAAAATATAAAAATATCAGTAATTCTAGAATTTTGAGTTATCTTAGTATTTATTTATTAAAAAATGAGTGAGAAAAACACATCGTATGCATTTTAGACTTGTTTCTCAGTCTCTAGCGTATTGAAAGAAACTGGTCTGGCCAGTGCTCGTTCTGTCTGGAACCGTGAAATCCAAGAAGAGTCCTGGGCCTCATATAGTCTCATTAACATGTGTCAGGAAAAAAAACCCTCCTCGCCCCTCCTTTCCTGAGGAAACGGCTCAGTTGAGGGAAAAATCGAATGAGGGAGTGAAAGAACGAGGGCAATGGACACCGATGAAGTGTTAATAGTGACCATGACAGATGGGTTGCAGAGGGACCAGCCTATCCTCATGAACGCCCATCAAAGACTTCGTCGGCTCATGCTTTTTGCAAATGAACCTTGTGGTGAGCGATCCCAGCCCACAGGTTACTCCCCATCTAACAGCTTCTGCAAGCCTATGAGGAGACTCCCTCTTACAGATAGAAGAGTGTGAGAAAACAGGATAGAGAAATAGTGCTGGGGTTGAGTTTATTTCATTTAGAGTCAGCAAGTTTATAATTTCATCTGGCAAGGGATTTTTATGTGACCTAGATTCGTAAATATGGTTATGTGCTCTAAAAATTTACAAAACAACAAACTGTGTCCTAACCAGATACATTGTAATGTATCACAAGTCATATTTAACAAGCATTGTGTTTTGGGTCTCTTTAGGTTTTTACAGTGAGTTACAAAAAAAGGACTCTTCAGGGTCAGGTTGAATCTTCCATGAGTTTGCATTTGGTTAGAACTGCTGAACACAGGACATCTGATCATTTGCAGGGGGCTAATGATATAATATTATTTAAATGACAACATTTGGTAACACTTGTTAACTATTAACTATGACTTTTCCCCTCATTAAGTTCTTAATGTGCTGCTTATTAATAGTCAGGAAGGTAGTTAAGTTTAAGTATTGGATAGGATTAGGGATGTTGAATAAGGCATTAATATGCGCAATATGCAATAATATGTTCCCAGCAATATGCATGCTAATAAGCAACTCTAAAATAAAGCATTTCCCAAAATTGTATTTTGATTTTAGGACGTTTGTTTAATATCTATAATACACCTAATTATACAACTTGTATTAATAAAAGCAAATAATTTTATTTTACACTAATTATGACTAAATTATTTTATAATTGAAATGTACAAGTTTTATTTGCCACTGATTGTATCTATGTATAAATACAAATATATTTACTTATTTATTATTATTCACATTTTCTGAATAGAAATGTATTTTATAACATAATCTAATGCTAGATAAATGACTATACAATTTTATTTTATTTTATTTGATGGTAAATAATTTTAGTTTTATATACAAATTGCTTAAGTTTTGTCATTTTATGATTTTATTTAAAATTCTATCTTAGAATACAAATCAATTTGCTTTAAGTAAATGTATTTTAGGTAATGTATTACTACAAGCATATTTTATCTAACATTATTACATCAATTTATTTATACGGGTTAACTGATTATAAAATTGTAAAGACGAAATTATTGTATCTTTCTTTATTATAACTACAAATTATTTGGTATTTATTTGCCAAAATTTTATTTATAATTTTATCTTTTAAATGAAAACATTTTCAAATACAAAAAAAATAAAAAGTCCACTATTCTATTGGCCGTGTTTAAAAGCACCATAAAAACAAATGGGTGGCTTTGTGCTTGATGAGGGCCGCAGAAGCACTCCGGCTGTGTTTAAAATCAGTCAGGACACCCGGTTAACTTTTGACCAGCGGCTCATGTGTTTGGTGCTCAGAGGAGCTTAGATTTTATGAGTTTAACATTTAAAAACCTTCTCTCTGTCTCTTTCATCTCTGCTTGGACTCCAGACACTCGAGGGAGGGAAGAAGGTGTTCCTTTTGGGTTAACATGACCAGACATAACAATGAGCGAGCTTGTGGAGAGCGACACACAACCCTAAAAAGGCAAGTGACAGCAACACGATATCACGCCTAAATAAGAATGCAAAGTCTATCTCACGCACTGTTCATGCATTTAGCATGCATCTCCCATAATACAATGCCGATACATTTGTTCTCGTCATCCTCTGTTTGGCAAAGTAGGTTGTAGATTAGTTTGGTATTAAGTAACTATGTATTCTCACCCCCAAGCCTCCCCTCTGAGATGTCACAGGACGTGTCCATGTATAGTTAACAGCACAGCTCTATTAGGCCAAAAGCAAATAGTCTGTCATCATGTGACATTATCACTGCGGCTACTGCATTTATAGCTCCTAAGGCTCTCACAGCTGGTTGTACAGTTCTAGTACTATCCCATATTACAAAAAACACTATATTTCGATATCTATCTTTTCTAATCGCATGACAAAAGCTCCTGCTGGAAAAAAGTTCAACCAAGACTTTACAATAGCTCGTTGTGCGTAAGCTGTGCTGGCCTTTATTTATTTTTATTCATTTGAATAAGCTATTACTTATTTATGTATGCATTTATTTGTGCATTCATGCTTTTCTTTATTTTGTTTTATTTTGGCTTTGATTTATGCTTTTATGCATTTATTTGTGCTTCCATTTTGCCATTCCTTTATGCTTTTTTTTTTTTTTTTTTTTTTCTTTCTTTGTGCATGTACCATTTTTCTTGGTGTAAAACCATAAATTATTTAACTGCAGATTAGCCGTAATTTATTAAGTGAAGCATTTCTGTCTCTTCCTTCCCTTTCAGCACAATTAACCTTCTAACCTTCTTTTACATGCTGGTACAGGCATGATATGAACTTTCTGAGCCTTAGGTATAGTTTTGCTCAACCCAGAGCTATAAAATAAATTGTCTTTTTGAAATAACATAACTATAAAAATCTTTTATTTGCCAATACCGTGGTACAAAAGTGCTTTTTGACCCAGCGGTCATAATATGAGTGTCTGTATGGTATTTATGGTTTTAGGTACCTGGATCTGTGTGGCTGAAGTTTAATAGATGTCTTGGGCTACTGTGGGCTTGGAGGTGTGAATGTGTCGTGCTCCTTGAGTTAATGAACACTCAGTCAGTAAATAAATATGATCTCAGTGTAAAATGCTGGAGATTGTTTTGGTACTGCAATGATGACATTTCAGGAATGAGATAATGGCTATTCTGCTGTACTTTGACCCAACAAGGACAATTGACGTCAATGTTCTTCTTTAGATTATGACGCTTTAAAGTTGCCGTTTCTGTATCTTACATTGTGACAAATTTTATTCCTTCCTGACTATGTTGACTGATCTGCAGTTAATAACTTATAAAACTAATTAAAATAATTATCTAAATAATTAATAATAAAAATCTGTTCAAAACCGGGAAACTTTCTGTTTGAGGAGAAACTCAGGTTAACTAAATCAGTATTACTCAGCAAGCAGTTTCTTAATTAAAGGGACAGTACATCTAAAAATGAAGAATTCTCAAAAATAACTTATTTTTGTCACTGTCCCTTTAAGATGAATCTATTGTGCATTCCCCATCACCCTGAACACCCTGGGTTTGCATTAGGCCAATGCAGTATGAAAAAAACTTGTGTAAAATATCTTTTATTCTCTTTATCGAACAGCTGAAGTGACCCCCAGACCGATTTCAGGTTAAGTTAAATGAGCATGTAATGGAGCCTGGATTATGTCTTCTTCATTTACCCATTTTGACACGCATACACAAACTCGCAGACATTCTCATACAGTGACGCCACCTTTGTCTTGGTCTGCCGAAGCCACAACAATTCTGACGTGACTTATTCCTTCTAGAGGCCTCACAAGGTAATGCACACTCTCTCTTGGAGTCCAACCTCATGTTCTCATCTGTTTACTAAAGCATGAAACGCATTTAAATCTAATTTCTCTTCTCACGAGTCTTGGATCGTGATTGAATCAAGCTCTAGTGAGCATTAAGAGTCACTCGCAGTCGTCCGGTAGGTCTTTGTCTTTCAGGGTTTGTGTACATGAGTCCTGATGAATGTGCTTTGACTGGTTGTTCTGCAGTGTTCTGTCAGCACTTATCTGAAGTAACTTTCAGAACCAAACACTACATGTAATGCATCAGTGTTAACATAAATACAAGGGCACATCGAGTTTTTGTCACTGTGCTTGATGGCACGTAACACTATAATAGTACACTATAATAATCAAGTGTTGCTCTGTTATGGTGATAGCAATAAACTATATCACATTTGCTGTTTATTGTGATTGGGGGGGTCAAAGATCGCACTGAGAGAAGTTAAGTTTGCAGGCGGTAACAGCACAAGGGATAAAGTATTTGTATATATATATATATATATGTATATGTGTGTATGTGTATGTATGTATATATATATATAATTTTTTTATTATCATTTGACAGCACTATTAACTACACTAAATTATGTACACTAAATTGTCATTTGACATCACTAGTAATTAATCATGATTGCTGACTGTAAATTCAAATGCAAGAAGGAATTTGACTAATATTGGAGAAAATAAAAAACTTTTATTACAGTAATGCCATGACTTTTTATTAATAAAAAGGGGTCTTTAGGGCCTTTTTAATAATATATTATAATGCATAAATTAATTGTATGTGTGTGTATATATTATAATGTGTAAATAATTTTTATTATTATACATTATACAAATGCTTTATTTTATATATAATTTTAATTCTACTGCTCTTATTGTAATGCTAATTATGCATATTTATAATTTAGATGTTAGTGATGACTCCAATTGAGCTTGTATTGTTGTAGATATTAGGTTTATTGAAGAAAGTCATAGCAGAATGGAATACAATTCATGCAGAGAAACTGTAGGGAACACAGAAACTTTGTACAATTAGAGGTAATTTAAAACATGCACATAGTACGCACTCATACATATCTTTTTAACAACCCGAGTTACACGTTATGCAACCATAAAGTCAGTTCTGATATGAAAACATTGTATGTTTTATGTTACTTCTCGCGTGAGCTGTGTAAAAGCGAGTGTTTGCAGCAGCACAAAAGAGGCTTTGTTCCAGCAAACACACACACCACACGTGAATGACATCACTCTTGTGACTGTGACTGCGGCAAATCAGGCTTAAACCCTTTTGGTGTGTGTGTGCGTGAATGTGATCCAGTGGTTTGAAGCCATAGCTTATGTATTAGATTTTTTTTTTTTTGTCTTAGCAATTAATTTTCACACGTTATTGTCAAGTAGGTCTTCCATTACTTTGTGAAGATTACATGAGTCTCTAACAGCTTTTAAAAACACACACACACACACACACACACACACACATAAAAATAGTATGTGTAAAATTTGTGTGAAAACCAAGTGTGCAAATTTATTTACAGAAAGCATGCACTAATATGAAAGGAAAACCTTTGCACACAACCCGAACGAATAACATCCCATCCAAAACGCACACAAAAGATGAAAGGCAAACATTCAGAAGACTGGCATGTGTGTTTTCCATTTGCAGACCAGCAGCGGTATTGAGTTACTGATGATAGTGGTGACCGGGCCAAACATAAGCCTTGATCCATGTAACTGCAGTGTGTTTGAGTGAGTAACACATGTGACCAAAAGACACGTGTGATGTGAGCACTGCTAGGGAAGTCCTGTCCCACCACAAATACAATCGGTTTGCATGGGAGATTTTGATAAATGTAAATGACTTCTTTGTGTGTGTGAGTATGTGTGTTTCCCAAGACTTCTCCTGGGAGCTGTAGGGATTTTAGTGTGATTATGTGCCAGTGGTGTGTGTGTTTGAGTGTGTAAGCATGCATTTGCTGTAAACCACAGTTTAGTGGGGGAAGTTATTTTAGCTTGCCAAGCTACTACTTCAACTCTTGAAAAACTAACACAATGTAGACTACTTTGAAAAGAAGCAATACACTCTATCACTATTAGAAAGAATTTGCAACTTTTAAAATAGAATAAGTGAAATTAAGATAAGAGCATTCTTCCACTGATAAATTAATGGAACAAAGGCATATTTTGTGATTTAAGGGAAAAAAAAAAAGAAATGTTTGTGCCATTTCGTGCTCTCTTTTTGTGACACTTTTTTTTCTTTTTAAACTCTCCTGACATTCTGATGCATTAAAATGAATCTGACTTTTCAATGAGTCAAAGATATGGTGTTTTAGCACAGGTTATTTATTAACTGAAAAAGATACACATTTTATAAAGACTATTGATAAGTGAGCTGTTGAAAATCTTAAGTTAGTAGCTTTGGTAACTGTAGTTAGTTAGTTTGCAATGCTGACCTTATCACTTCTGTCCTGTGGCAATGAACAGGATGTAACAAACTGTTGGGTTACCCTGTTCCCTTCCTCCAGGTTCTTCATATCTAATCGCCACTCAATCAAGTTGAACATGAAATGTGGAAGAGGATCAGGCTGCTTTGCTTTGTCCTTGTTTATTAGTCCACTTCCTTTCACTTGAGCTAGCTACACACAACAATTAAACAGTCTTACATTTCATGTTCAGGCCTGTCAAATGTTGTGTAAACAAGGGTGATCTTCTTGTTTGTGTATACCTTTTAGGACCGGTACGTGGTGTACTTTATTGTAGTAAAGCATTTCAGACAAAAAAAACATCTGATGTTTTGAATACAGCTTTGGGTTTATTTACACTGGTAATTGTTTTATGCTATATTTACAGTAAGTTACTGGCATCCAGCTGCAAAATTACAGCAAATCTTTTTACCAGGTGAGCTTCTGAGCAAGTTTACAATTTTAGAAAAGGCATACACACAGACCTGGATTTGTCAAAATGCGTTATTTTACGAATCATAACATATTATTGTTCCAGAAACCATGTCAATTAACAAGTCTGTTAATTGATAACCTTATTGATTTGTAGTCAAATGAACAGACGTTTTACTTTCACTAGTGTTTATTTTACCTGGAGACTTCAGGGAGTTGTATGAAGGTAAAACAGTTAAAGGAAATGCAAAACACAAACTTTGACTAATGTTTGCTGCTTTGGTCTTGTAAATCTGGTTTATACTGCAAACAGGAGAAGCAAGTTGGAAAACAGTAAACTTTTGTATATATAAGTGTAGTATCTGACATCACGTCTAAAAGATAAGTTCACGATCAAACATTTTGTCTCTTTAGATTAGAATTGACACAGCTATAATATCTAACTAGTTGTATTGTTTGCTATTTCTTTCTGAACACTCAATGATGAGGGTTAAACCTTGAACAAAGTGCTTCACAGGTCCGCCGGCCTACAGACAAAAATGACTCATTGTTGTTTGCCAGACAGCAGAAAGATTAAGTGATAGTAAATAGAGAGAACGGCATACAAAGTAGGAGGGAAAATCCATTGGCACATTCTGTCGGCTGCCGGACCGGCTGAGAACAACCTATGATGTCATGACAGCAAAACTGTCAAAACGGATAAAGTGCACGTCCCTCAGTCACCCACGTGTTATGGAGAGAATCTAAATATAAAAGATCCTTTCCCTGGGTTTGGGTTTTCTTTTTTTGGGGGGTTAGAACCCCTGTTCGCCTGTAGAGCTGGGATTGGTTAAGGATTAGTATATTTCTGATTCACCTACGATGACATGCTTAATTAGAACAGCTGTACCAGATGGCTAGAATTAGGCCTATGGCACTGCAAACCAGTGCAGATCCAGACATGATCATGTAATGCATGTCTAAATATACCAATGTGACCTCATATGCATTATGAGACCATTTCAATACATCAATAACTTTGTCTCTTTCTCTGTTGTGCATTGGTACACTGAGTTTTGTTCCTGCAGGGTAAATTGTATTATTTAACCGTGTTTGAGTGCTGGAAAGCACTGGTAAGTAGTAATAATCAATGACCGGGCAGTCCGGTTCCTAAAAACAAGGCATTCCCTCAAATAGCATAAACACGTATTGTCAATATTGAGGCTTACAATGATTCGACTGGCTTTTGTCTCTATGGGCTTTTGTTGGTATACCCTTAGGTCTTTTTAAAACAGCAGATTTTGAAAAGAGATCGGACAACCAATCAGAAAAGCCTCAGTACTCACCTCATGAAATATTTATGAGATTGGTGTAGATACAGAATCTTCCTCATGCAGCTTCTGATACAGAAATGTTTGTTTGAACCTGTAAATATACAAATAAAATGTTTACCCAAGATAAAGTAAAACACTGAACAAGATGAATCTTATGTTTTAAGTGCCTAAATATGTTAAATCAATAGTTCACAGAAAAATTTAATCGTGAGGTAATTCCAAACCTGTATGAATTTCTTTGTTCTGCTGAACACAAAGGAAGATATTTTGAGAAGTGACCCAAATGGTGTCCCCAAACAGCCTGGTTACAAACTTTTTTCAAAATATCTTCCTTTGTGTTCGGCAGAACAAAGAAACTACTCAAGGGTGAGTAAATCATGACAGAATTTTAATTTTTCAGTGAACTATTCCTTTAATATTGTTTATCTATGATGTTATCATTGGTGGGATTGAGTGAGACACAATATCGTGAGATGGTGAAAGGATAGAGAGAGTGACAGGGAAGAGTCTTAATCACACCAGCGATTCCTCTGTTAAAACGATGACAGATGTTTCCGGCCTGGCAGACATTATGATATCATTTTTGAGTCACTTTTGCTTCAAGAACATCTGTTGCCGTTCTGACAGTGACTCAAAACATAAAACGGACACAACTATAAAAGTAGACCGAGACTCCCCAGACGCTTTGCTTCTTGTACAGTCAAGAACACAAGGATGATGCTGGCCACAGTTCAACGCCTTGAACACCACATTATGATCTGACATTTATATGCTTTCAGGCGCCTTTTAGATTCCAATTGTTAAATGCAGAGTATTCAGAGTATTCCTGCTTTTGAACTTGCACAGCTTTTTCCACATCAGTTTAAATAAATTTTTATTGTCCCTGTGTTTGCACCAATGTTATTATAGTTTAACATTTTCAAAGGTTTTTGCTGCAAAATTGCAATTGGTTTTCAATAAAACCAATAACAAATGGCCAAAGTTAACCTGCAAATCTAAAAAGGAGGAAGTTGTGTATATTACCAGAAGATGATACACTGTTTATGATTTCTGGAAAATACATTAGTAATGTTTGTTGTGTGGCCATCAAAATAATTAACTTTGCAAATACAATACTTATTCTACTAGCTCTAACTCAACCACTTTATATTAGGTGGCATTAGTACTTGCATCAAAAATTAGCACTATGCACCTGTTCTTTTCATATTGTATTGCAAAAGAATTGACATGAAATTTCCTAATTGTTCTTACTGAACCAAAGATGTATAACAGACCCAGACACACAATAGCAGTTTAATTTTAAAAAATAATATAAACAGACTGGTCTGGCTGTACACTCATAGTAATGTGGTGCACTGTTTAATTTATCTAATGCCATCTCTGTTATCAATATGAGTAACCCTATTGGCATCTCATAAAAATATGAGACGTGCTCTCTAACATGACTACGCTTATTATGTCATGTGATGTCTATTTAATTGAGTTGTATTTAATTTATTTTTAATTCAATTGAATTTTTAATTTTGATTTTATATTTCTAATATTAAGTTTCCTCTTAGTATTCATATATAATAACCATAAACTTGAACCAAGTTTAAAAAAAACTGATATTGGAGTCCTTTTATGCTGTTCCCTTCCAGCCCTGCAATGTTTCTACATCATTGCTTTTATGTAGTCTAAGCAGAACCGGTTTCATATTGCTGTAATAAACTACATCAGGAAGTTAATCTGCCGATATACTCTCTCACTTAAAGAGAAAAGACACCGCAAATGCCACAATGCTCCCTCATGCTCCAGGCAGTGAGACAGGAAGTTCTTTAATCAAGGGCTTCCTGTGCTCGTCGCTCTGAGAGGCTTGTTGTGTCTGAGATGGCAGTAATGCACTCACCAGCTGTTATTGTAGCAGCTGGATCCAGACGTGTGTGAATGACTTGAGCTGTTAAACTCCCCCATCATGGGGAATACAGTGCTCTCTATTGCCTAGATCTTAAAATCTAGATTACTCATCCCTCCATTGTGATAGTAATGATAGTGATCTGCACCTGACTGCCTGATTGTTGAGACTGATCTTTAAAACTACATTTATTCCGCCTTCTGCTGTAGTAATGATGATAATTATCTGTGCTTGACTGCCTGATTGTTTGTGTTACTTCAGCCTTGAGGTCTTGTTGTTTTTAGCTAAAGGAGATGGTATGCTGGTAAGATAAAAAGATGAAAAATGGTTTGTTTTTGTCAGGTTTTTGTGTGCTTCCACACCCAGGATACTATCAGAGAAACAGCTGTCTTGCTGAACCAGTTTTATGAAGTTAAACAGAAAGTGTACATATTTGCTTAAATGCTAATGAATGCGATGCTAATGCAGGGTTCACAGGGGCAATTTAACCTAGAAAAGACTGATTACAAATAAACATCCACCTGGAATGACCTGGGGTTAAACATGTTGCTGACTGGTCTTTTAAGGGGTTATTTCTTCATTCCCACGTAAGTGACTTTTAAGACCCCTGATAAAAAAGGGAGCAAGCCGAAGAAGAGAAAGATTAAGTGAACACTGAAAATAACTTAACCTTTTTTTAAGCAGTTTAAGTATATTGATTATCCCACTCTTTATAGAGAATGAGTGTATTTTAACATTTTTACTCAAAGTACATTCATTTTTATAACAAATGCATAACGGTTTGCAATGCATGTTAGATTAAGATATGATGATGATAATTTTATGATTTTTATTATTATCTGAATGCTCTTTTTTGTTTACATTGTGCTTTATTTAATTTTTGTAGTTGCCATTTTAATCATTTTTTCCCCAGTTTTTATTTTTAATTCAGTAATTGAAGTACATATTTTTCTAGATTCAACATTTATAATGTTCATGTAACATTTTATATTGTATTTTAGCTTTTCAAATGAATACACTGTTTTTAACTGTAGTTAACATTAACAAAACTGATACCAATTTTCAAGTTAATACTAAGAACTGATTTACATTTACATCTAATTTACATTCTAGTTGTTTAGAATTTCAAAAGCACAGAAATCAAATTAAGGCTAATGATTTGTTTCAATTCAAAGAGGTTAAATTGACTTTAGTTCTACTTAAAGAGGCCTCTAATAGCCACTGTGATAGAAAGCATTTTAAATGTAAGTTTTAAAAAAGTCTCTTCTTTTGGCCTTAACTTAATCTACTGAAATGAGAAAACATAATTCTGGTATCTAGGGATGAGTCTTTCAATATCATTTTGTCACACATTTATCGTCTTATCAGTACCTGCAGCGAGGTCTTGCAATGAATTACTAATGTAGGGACATTTTAAAAATGCCATGAGTCATGAAGGATGGAACTGTTGGTTTGGTGTCCATGGCAACGCTGTTATTGTTTTTATTCCACCAGCGCAGGGCAAAGCGTTGCACCTATCAAGGACAGTGGGAGGATCAATTGTTTGTGTGTCTGTTTGCACTTGAGATACTGAAACTCTGATAAGTCAAAGACTGATGCATTGTTCAGTGTGTTTACTTCATTGAGAGGGGAGAAGCAACAGAAAGAGAGAGAGTGTTATCTGAAGTAGGTCTGTTTGGTTTATCATAAGTTAGGCACAAAAGTGGTCTTCCATATGCTGTTTACAGCTAGTTTCCCAACTCAAAATGGGGTTAAGAGCCTTGTACAAGCCTCCAGATTTCTTGGGTCACCTACATTCATGCTATTTAGCAGACATGTTTATTTAAAACATCATACATGCACATTTTATCACTAGTAATCCCTGATCCCAACTGGTATTCATAGACTAAATTATTTCCCCTGCTTCCAGCCATCTTTGTCTAGCTAATTTGGCTCCAGTCTAAACATCAATTTGGACATGCGTTGGTAAAGAGAAGTAAATCTGTTCAGATGTAATCGGGACAGGCAAACATCTATTTTGGGTTTGTGGCCACTATAAATGGAAAGTTAAATTTTGCTGGTACGTCCTCTGGTTGGTTTTAGATTACATTTGTTTTCATTCCCTTCCAAAGAGGAGATAATCTTTTTTTTAAACCGCACAACTTCTTTGTAACTAGCCCACATTTCACCGTACGTACTTTGACTTCACGGTCTCATGGTATATTTCTCCGAAATTGTCTTTAAACTTCAGCCGCGGCCTTCTTTCATCTGAATTTCCTGACTGAAATAATCAGATCCCCACAAAGCTGTGTTGACAGAATAAGGTTGTTTACAAGGTGTTTGTGAGATCCTGCAGATGTTGCATTGTGAAGACACCGAGGTCACTTTGGCGCACAAACAGCCCTGAAGTTGAGCAATCGCACTTGAAACTGAGAGCAGAGAAATCAGGTCACAGCATCCCCGGGTCTATTCTCTGCAATGGGGAGCAAAGACCTCTTTGCACGCAGGCCAAAAGTCCCTTCGGATGAAATTACACCTGGCTAACCTTACAGGTGGGAATATATCTTTTAAGGCCACTGCTGTTTGAGTATGACTGCAAGTTTTGTCCAAGAGGACTTCTGTTATGATGGAACCGGTCGAAGTAAAATATAAATGTTAAAAATTTTAGAAATGTTGCATTAACAACTAACTGCAAAAAAAAGCTACCATAAAGTACCATAATCGCTAAATAAATAAATAAAGCTGTACAGGAATATGTACAGCAAAACAAATTCATAAAATGGCAAAAGCATGTCATTTAATGTTCAACGTTATTTTAATGTCCAATTCTTTCCATCAACAAACCATAACCTACCAATTTTGCTTCAAACTCCTAATTTGCTGCTTATTAATAATTTATAAGGCAGTTGTTACATTTAGGTATTAGATAGGATTGGATATATGGTCATGCAGAATATAGTCTTTATTAACTTTTATTAACATATTGGCTAGATAGACATATACAGGTAGGGGCAGGTTCCCGAACAGGGTTTAAGACTAGTCCTAGATTAAAATAAATGTTAAGAAATGTTAAAATAAATGCTTCAAAAAATGCAGATTACTAAAAAAGAAACTACCAGAAAATGTGAAGTTATGTGCTTGATGAATCAGTCATCCATATATAGCATCTGGCTTCTTATTAGAAACATAGCAGCTTGACAAGCTCTTTAAATAATGTTAACCACAGACCTCTTTAACTCGTAAATTCAAATCTACCAAAAAGGAATATTTGGTGGATAAGGCCCACTCATTTAAGAGTTTTGAGAGAACGGCTCCATCGTCTGCTGCATTTCTGGATATTTTACACATCAAACAATAACAGTTTGTGTCTGGCATGTAGTTATGGTGCTAAAAAAGGATGAAATACACCTTTTTATATACTAGATAACTATACTAGATACAGAAAAGCAGTTAACAGGAGGTTGCTGTCTCTAACTTACATAATTTGAGGCAAAAGTGAGTGCGTGTTTACTCTGTTGGAAGGAAACCAGCAGTAGATATGCGACTGTTATAATACTAGAGTGTAATCAAATGTAATGGCTATATTTCTGCATAGCTAGAAAAATAATCCTTTTATTTTATTGTTTGGCCAAAAGGAGAAATAAATGACTCTGATATCAATTGTTAATATAGTATATTCTAAAATAAATAT
Organism: Enteromius afrohamiltoni; assembly: GCA_034779775.1. Taxonomy (NCBI): domain Eukaryota; kingdom Metazoa; phylum Chordata; class Actinopteri; order Cypriniformes; family Cyprinidae; genus Enteromius; species Enteromius afrohamiltoni. The sequence goes on from JAUYWG010000034.1 coordinate 6,009,905, forward strand.
GAAAATGGCATAGGTACAATTTTCACTCAGAAATGACTCATTTCCCAAGTAACGGGGGATTAAACGTACAAATTTTAAAGTATAAAGACTGAAATAAGTTTTCTAATCAGTGACTTAAAGACGTAAAAATCAATTTGTCTGAAAAAATATATTTAGTTTCAAATATAATTCTTGAACTTTTTTTTTTTTTCTGTACTAATTAGAAGTACTAGTTACTGAATTTGAAGTAAAAATGATACAGGAACATAAATGAAAACAAATAAATGATACATTTTTTGTAATCTTTTAAAAAAATATATCTATCCATCCCCCCCCCGCCCCCCCAGTTAAGACAGTTAAGACACTGTTCAAAATAACAAAAGTGAGTGAGTATTAAATGAACTGCTCTGTTTAGAACACGCTTTAAAATGTTTTTCAGGTGACCTTTTAAAAGCCTGAAGCCTCACATGACTTATTGACATGATAAAGGTCTTCTCAAATATGTTTTCCTCCAGGATGGCACAGATGGTGAAGTGTGGCCTTGTAGACTGTTTTGGCTGCTGCGTTTGCATCTGAAGGTTGTTAGGAAGGTCTCAGTCGTGTTATTGTAGAGCCAGAGAGCCGGGAGGACATTGTTTTGGTAGGAGCTCTGAGGAGCGGTTAGATAACAGGCTCTTCTGCTGTAGTTTACACTTCGCAGTGTGCTACTGTGCGGACAGATGCTGAAGTGTTTAGGCAAACTGTTTGTACGGCCGGGGCATGTGTGGGGGTAGAAGAACAGTGAAAGGCGTTATGCAACCGTGTTGAAGAGTTATGGTGTGATTTATTCTGCTAACTATACCCAGATTTCTGTTCTCTCTACCTTGTCACTCTTACTATAAACGCTTGCTTGCTTTTGTGGTGACTCGTTCACTCTCTCTTTGTCTGTTTCTTTGTCTGTCTTTTGTCTGGTGGCAGCGTGAGGTGAAATCAGAGATTATGTGTGACTGGCTGACTCAACAGGTGAATAAGGCAGAATTGTGCTTCGAGCAATGGCAGCGCTCCAGTGAGGGGAACCTTTCACACGCGAGCCCTGCATAGCAGCACTAGTGTGCAAAACAGTGTCATACATGCTTTAGTCACTGAACATACATACTCATTTCTGACCATTACTTAGTTATGTCAGCATCTTCACGCATGCATGATTTAATGATTGTTCTTCTTGAGATTATGAATTATTTGTTTGTTTTAAGAAAATTACATTTTTTCATTGAGTGTTTGTTTTCAGACATATATAGAATTACAGCATTAAGAGTTTGACGTTAAAAAGCAAAATTACAGGCTTGTTCTTGACAGGTTATGCAAGTTTATCAGTAGCCGGAATTAATTATTTTTATTGACTATTTAGTTTACTGTGCATTGATTTGCCCTCTTTTTACCTCTCGCACTCCCTCAGACCTTTGCTGTTTGATAACTCTTGTTCTGTCTCTGTTGATTTGCTTTGGCGGTCTCTGTATTCTTTCAACAGTTTGCTCTGCTGTGGTCACTGATTCATGGACAGCCAAATCATGAATCTTATCTGCCTTCCCAGAAATGCATGTTGGGATCTAAGAATCACTGCTGTAGGCTAAAACTTTTCAGAGCACTGAAGATGACTCTGCTATTCAGACATAACACTTACTTACCCACAAGCACATAGCACTGGATGAGTCCACACCACACAGACATCTTAGCGAAAACTTGTTTTCTTTCTCGTGGATGATGCTAGATTTGCAATACTCTGGCCAACCCCTCAAATCCGATGGAATCAGCCACTAGGCCTTTTACTCTTGGAAGTAACATCACTCTGATCTGAAGGCAATCATCTCAGTGGGCAAATTATAAGACTAAATGTTCATTCAGTGAAATCTAAATGCACTATATAAACAGTGAATAGACTGTTCTCAAGGAACACAATCTCAGGTGTCATTAATCCACTAAATGCAGAACAGTATGCAAGGAATGAGGAAAATACAAGCCCGAAACTCTAAGGTCTGTTCATGTATGAATAATGTGTCATTGCCTCATTACTTGTAAAATATTGTGGTTGTAAAAACTCTTGCATTTGAGTGGTCAGCTGTCCCCGGGATGAAAACATCAGCCTCTAGAAGTTTGAAATACCTGCTTTATGATCACCTTTATTTAATGAATGGCTAAATGGACTTTTCAAATGACTAAATGTCTTGTTTTTAAGACATGGATGTCACGGAGGCAGACGAGAAATGACTGATCGAGGATTGTCCCCGTGTAGTGTGATGGAAGACTCAAACGGGGAGTAGCGCGAGTGAGCAGGTTAATCACGCGCAGTTAATCTGAGAACGCTCCAAAAGGGAGCTGATTCCCACCGAGGAATCCGCGTTCTCACACGCACACAGACAGGTAATAAACTGAAACGTACTCACGTGAGTAGAAG